>CM017769.1:43336572-43936572 GCA_008009225.1 Acer yangbiense | reverse complement strand
CGTATAATTTGGAACCAGATTGTTAGATTTTGATCTGCATGAACAAGAAGGGACATAAACCCATCATAGATTTGCAAACGAAGCAGCTGGACTCAACTTGCATACACATTCTATATCATTGTTTGTGATTGTACACTAAACCAAACTCAAAATAGTAAACGGCCCAAGTCCATTTAACATTACACTTGACGCCTTTTATCTTCTTCTTTCTTCTCCATAACAAGAAGCTAAACACACATGACACAACACTTCTCCTGCTATAACCTTTGCGTCTTTGTCTTCTTCTTCATTCATGACCTGGGTTCGGTTGCTAATCGACTCTAACCGATCCTAACTGATTTTTGAGGGAAAAAACCTTCAAAAACGAACCCAAAAACTCCCACAACACAAGTCACCGAACCCGGGTTTGGTTACTTGGGTCACGAACACAGAAGCTAATGGACATGACTGGTTGTACTTTCCAGTCACGAATTCTCTCAAGCTGACACCTTTCTGCTCCCAAAAACAATCTTGACCGTGTTTTTAGACTCTAATCAGGGCCTACAAAGTGAGTCATTTTATTACGGTAAATTTGCAATTTTTTTCTTAAAGTTTCGTTTTTTTTTTTACGTTTTTATTTGTTGGTATTTTGGTGAATAGTAGCTTGTATTAGTTTCATAAGTTGAATTAGTGTTCGATCAAGTTGTTTTCACAACTTTGATTACTGTGGCCATTGAAATTGAAATATTAAACGATATCTAGGCTCTGTGTGGTAGGAGAGGGTGGATTGAAAATGTAGGATGCAACGATAGCAAATTCATATTTTTACGGTTGTACCTATCCTCCATTTCAATCCTCTTAAATTGAATGTGAATGGTTGATATTGCTATGGTTCACAAGTAAGCGATTTTGTTTATAGGTGTAGATAGTCAATGTATGTTTTATCTTCTTTTGAACCACTACTGCAGCACAATCAATGGATGTCTCATCTTGGGATGGAGCTCTTTCGTCTAGTGATTTTTCTCTTGCTGCTCGTACATTCGCTGAGAAGTGGAAAAGACTTGACCACACTTTCCCTCCATGGTCATGGGTTGCTTGTACAAAAGAACCTTGGGTTGCTTCTCATGAAGTTAGTTCGATTATTCACTTTTGCACTTTGTGATATAGATGTCAATGTCTATGATCTGTACATGGTTTTTCTTCTTCCAGTCATTTGTTTCAACCATCGTTGTACTCTCAGGTTGAGGGATACTTGTCGCTGGAGAACATTTGCCTTCTCGGGTTAACTGAGGTCTGGCCTTTATCATAAGCTGAAGCATTAGCCTTTTGATGGCAGAATTGATGTCTCAATTATCATTACTATTTTATACAGGAAGATAATGATGAAGGAAGTCGGGACGGGGAAGAAGAAACTAGTTGCTCTAAGGAGGAAGAGCCCATCGATACTGCCACTTTAGTATGTATTTTTTAACTAGTGTTTTTGTTTTGTGCAGCTACGATTCGTTTTATCATTATTTTCTCCTCATGTTGATCATGTTCGTGTTATATTGGAAGGTCCAGAGCTTTGGTCGTGAAGTACATTTCTACGATTTTCATATAGTCTACAGTGCTTCATATAGGGTTCCGGTGTTATATTTCCGTGCATACTGCAGTGGTAAGTTCATCTTTCTGAATAGGACCATGCTAAATTTACATTGATCACCAGAAAAATATTGATTATAATGTGTTTGAAAACACTTCAGTGACTGAATTTGATGATGTTAGACTTTTGATTATCTAGTATGGATTTGAACAATACTGTTTTATGGTTAGGCGGACAACCTTTAGCGTTGGATGAAATTGAGAAAGATCTTCCTACCTGTTCTGCCAAGGTTTTGTTGGCGTCAAAATGGACATTTATAACGCTAGAGGTTTAATTTTCTCGTTATCTCATTGCACAATGGAAATATATGTCGTATGCATGTACTTGCAAACGGTTATTAACACAGATATTCGAATATTGTTGATTGCAGGAACATCCATACTTGAACAGACCATGGTACAAACTGCATCCATGTGGGACTAGTGAGTGGATGAAGTTGCTATTCCTTGGTGATTCTGCTCTGGCTAACCATGGAGTAGCAATGAGACAGTATTTGGTGTCTTGGTTCTCAGTTGTTGGGCAGGTGGTTGGTCTTAGGATCCCCTTTGAAATGTTGAACGATAGTAATTAGTTGTAGTTGATGACTACTTGATTGAAGAAATCAATAATTGTATCGGTTAAAAGATTTGATGCAAGTGTTTAGTTGTTATGTGAAGATCATTTTTGGCAATAAAAACATCTTACTGTTGATTTTCTAGAAATAAATTCGATGCAAGCATATGATTGTATGGTGAAAAGACAAAAATCATGATTTAGATCCTGCAAAATTGTTCAATACAACCTACTGTTTTCTCCCAATTCTGGAAATAAAAAGCTTTCACTTCTGCTCTGAATGCAATTTACAATGATCAGATTAAAAAATATTTTCCTTTGTTCCTGGAAAGAGACTAACACTTTTTCGCTTCGGTATTACCCTAACCGGAGGATTCTCATTCAGGCTCATTCAGGCACCACGAACATGGTTCTCTACTTCTCTCTTATTTCTTATATGGTACATTACTCTGCTTGCTTCTCAGCCGTCCGACAAAAGCTAACTAGAAATTCTGTATTACCCTCGGCACCTTTTAGAGGAGACTCAATCCACCCTTTACTCTGGAATCCAAAATTCTCCACACCATTTATGATTCTATCAAGAACCTACACAATGAACTCGATCGATGTAATATCATTTAGTGTTTACAAGTCATTGATGATCATGCTGTTTAAAGAAAACTTCAAAAAAAACTGGGGAAAGAAAACAAAGTTCATACCTCTTTATGGACTAAAGGATCTCTCACAATCCCACCTCCTCCTACCTGCAACACCAATGAAATGTTTATTAGAGCACTAAAATATTATAGCAATGACCCATTACTTCCAAAATTAAGGCTTCAAATTCTAAGTTTCTAACTCCCCAACTACTAAAAACAGCAAGCAAGTTAATACATCACATCTACTAGCAGAAGTGGGGAGGTTTATTCTGCCATCTACATCTTACTATTGCCAAATTTTAAAGACAAATCTTTCCAGAAACGCAGCAGTATGAGATCAACTGAATGAAGTGCTAATATTAGTAAACTAAATGTTTTATTTAAAAAAAAAAATGGGAAAGACGAGTATTTTACTTGTGATCTGCGGGCTTCGAATTGAGGTTTGACCAGGGTAACCAAAGCTGCCTCTGGCTTCATCAAATTTACCACAGCAGGCATTACCTGCTTAAATAAATAAAGTTGTAACATTCAGATAAGCACAAGATCAATAACAAGTGCTCCATAATGAATAATAACACAATATTGTCTCATCTAAATTCTCTTCCTTTTATCACTAAATGATGGATCTTAAAATGCCAAAAGGAGGTTCAACACATATAAGCAAGAAGTATAAGGTTGGAGAGTCCAACAAGTTTAGATGAAGGAACCAGGAAAATAGAATAGTTAAAGCAACAAAGTGTCCATAACCTTAGCAATACAACAATTTTGAAAGCTTACCGTGAGAATAGAAATGAATGAAAGGTCCAAAGTCACCAGATCAACTTTCTGAGGTAGTGTTGAGAGGTATCTTAAGTTCGTCCGTTCTATTATAGAAACACGCTCATCTCGGCGAATTTTGTCTGCTACCTATTTAAATAGATCAACAAGTGCGCAGAAGCATAAGAAAATTGCTCAAAGAAAATTTAAACAACTGGTATGAAAATAGAAGTAATAAAGGAAAAAAAGAAGAAGAATGAGTTGCATAGTTATGCTTTTGCAGGACTATCAAAAAACAGAAACAAGTATCAAATTCAAAATGGAAAAATCCCAAAACAAACTTTTTTGAAAGTAGATAAACAAATTCAACATCATCAAGATTCGCAAAAACAGCAACAATGTTAATGGTTATGACAGATAACTTTGCCAGCAGAAACTGTGTTGCATAGTTAATTAGGAATATCCTCTGATATAATACATTCAAGCAACCATTCTGCATTCATAAACAAAACAACTCAAAGAAGCCTCAATCCCAAACCAATTGGGATCAGTTACATGACCCCTCTTCCTCCATGCCACCTTCACCGGAGTAACCTTTGTAAACTAGATCGTTTTTACTACTACCCACATAAGTTTGGTTTAGGTTTTACCTTTTTCATCCCTACAATTTCAATTAAGTAAGTCTTTCATATCAGAGCTATAGGTCAAAATATTGGACTTGCCCAACCATCTCAATTGATCTCCCCTTAGTTCATCCTTATTAGGTGCCACCTCTACCTCCTAGCAAATGTATTCATTCCTTATATACATTTGATGTCATATACAAAAGTTCTTGACATAAGGCAAATATAAAAGTAAAAATCATCAGTACCTGTCCATAACCGACATCAACTCCATAAACAAATGATGCACCATACTGAAGCAGACAATCAGTAAACCCTCCGGTGGACAACCCTGAATCAAGAGCTACTTTGCCAGCAACTTCAACACCCAGCTGTTCAACTGCAGCTTCTAACTTATGCCCCGCTCTGAACCAATGACCAAAAGGGTATAAAATCAACATTACATAACTGAAATTGAATGTCTGAAACCGCAAGATGGTTTGTTTCAGGGAATAATCACCTACATACATATTTTGGCACTTCAGCAATTATTTCTACAACAGACTTATCAGAGACTTGGGTTCCTGCTTTGCTCACCCTTTTTCCATCTACAAACACTTTGCCTATACCAGAGACAGAGAAAGAGAGGAACAGATATCTCAAATGATCAAACAACTAAAATCAACCCCCAATGCCATATGTATTACTTTCCAGAATAAAGGAAATTATGGCATTTACAACACAAGTCTCTTATCAAAGCTTACGCTATTTTCATAATAGTTTATTTACATATATATACTCGAGCAAGAGTAACACTGATATTAAATAACACAAAAGACAAACTCATATCATATTTTAACTATATACTGGTTTTAAGTAAAATGCATTGCATACAATTGAAGAATTCAGCTTACCTTGTAAGATCCAGGATTGTATGTACGTTCGACTGTATTGCTGAAACCTTTCAAGACATATCTCATCCAGCCTCTTTCTCCTTCAAAAATATCAATACCAGATCATAATGTAAATAAAAATGCAAGTAAAGAAACACAAAAGCTCCTTCATTTCTTTATCAAGTAACACCTCCCACCGTTGAATTTTCTTTCCCAATTCATTCTTCAACACCTTTTCATTTTTATTTTTATTTTTTTTAAAATCAGCTGTTGAAATCTTATTTAGGGACACACGATGAGCTAACATATGATCACAGATTCACAGTTTCACTCATATACAGCCAAAAAAAAAAAAAGACGCATACTTTTTAGGTATTTGAATCTTCCCGGACTTGGCAACAGCAAAGCTTCTGACAAGGCTGTGCCTTTGGCCTCTCAGCCATCTCCCTGAACAATAAAACAATCACCCAAAAGCAAAAACACAGTCAAATCATAACTTCTCATGTAGATACAAATACACCCACATACAAATTTTTTGTACACATAGTGAGAGAGGGAGAGAGAGGTGTGTACCAAGAAAAGTAGGAGAGCTAGAATTGGAGAAAAAGAACAAATTTGAAGTAGTAGTACTACTACAAGAGCGAGAGATTATTGGTAGCTTCAGAGTTTGAAGTGCCATTTTATGGTTTTCTTCAATAGAAACTGATAAAACTCAGAAGCTGTTAAAAGGGTTTTGTTGAAGTCGATACTTTTGTAGTTTTGTTAATCGATATGTCTCTGCTAAAACACGGTGTCGTTTGAGGGTGGGAAGAGGGGAGGCGGGAGGGGGATAATTTGGTCTTTTTACCTTTTCCACAACACTTCGATACACAATTGACAATACACACACTTCTTAATAATCTTCTATTGTGTTGAAGTGCCACATAGCTGATAGCTTGTGAGCAACATTGGCTCTAAAATGGATAAGAGATAAGGCTACAGGCACTTTCCATCCAATCAGAAATCTACAAGTTTGACAACTCATTCTTGACAACCACAAGTTTGTGTAGCAAATATCCTCTTAAATCTACTCACCAAATCCAATCCCCAACCTCTCTTTACTTCACATATTTGTTCAATACATTTTCACTTTTAAAGAAGAGGTCTTTCAAACAATACTGAAGTCAGAAATGGCTGCTATTTCTTCTCCAATGGCCAGCCAACTCAAGAGCAGCAGCTTTGCTTCTCCAGTCTCCAGGGCATTGATCACACCAAAGGGCATCTCTGCAGCTCCATTCAGAGTTTTACCCTCCAAGAGAACTCCTAGATTCACTGTCAAAGCTGTTCAGGCTGACAAGGTACTTAAAACAAGGATCATGAAATTGACAAAAGTCATCAACTTTGATGTGTAGACTAAAATTGTTTTTGGTTTTTTATGTGTTGTATGTGTGCAGCCAACTTTCCAAGTGATTCAACCCATCAATGGTGATCCATTCATTGGAAGTCTAGAGACTCCAGTTACATCTAGTCCCTTGATTGCATGGTACCTCTCCAACCTCCCAGCCTACCGGACGGCGGTGAGTCCACTTCTCAGAGGTGTTGAAGTGGGTTTGGCACATGGGTACCTGTTGGTGGGTCCATTTGTCATAACAGGTCCATTAAGGAACACAGAGATTGCAGGAGCAGCAGGGTCACTAGCAGCTGGTGGTCTGGTTGTGATTCTAAGTATTTGCTTGACAATGTATGGAATTGCTTCATTCAATGAAGGAGAGCCATCCATTGCACCAGGTCTGACCTTGACTGGAAGGAAGAAACAACCTGACCCGTTGCAGACAGCTGATGGTTGGGCCAAGTTCACTGGTGGGTTCTTCTTTGGTGGGATTTCTGGTGTCATCTGGGCTTATTTCCTACTCTATGTCCTCAACCTTCCTTACTATGTTAAATAGATAGAGAATTTGTAGCAATCTTTTTTTGGCTTTTGCTGTGTATGATCTCTTCTCTGTGTTTCTTCACTCATTGTACATCAATTGTGCCTCTCATGGATGATTATTGCTAATGAAAATTATATATTTGTCATATTTTGATGGACTTGCTTACTTGCATGTTTAATTGAAACTTGATTTTAGCTATGGTTACTTGTTCTTCATTGCTGTAAATAGAATGAAAAAAGAAGGAACCATTGTTATATCTTCCTTCAAGAATCAATGAGTTGAAACTAGAATGAAAGTTAATAATATATACATATATTCTTGCTGAAATCAGAATTCCTGTGGGAGCAGGAAATTTCTGAAGGGGAAGAGAAACTGTATGCACTGATTTTTTATACTAATGATCAAACATTGGTGGATGAACCAAAATCAGATAAAATCTGCTTTATTGTTTGGGAAATTTTAGAATGTAAATTTGACAAGAAACACTATGTTCTCAACCTAATACTCAGAGCATGCAAATATACCTACAACTACATGCATGATTAATATGAAAAAGAAAAGAAAAAACCATAACAAAAATCATGATCATTCCCAAAAATCTTGAGATCAAAAAGAGAAAAACTGATATTGTATGTATAGGTAATCATGATCAATCCCAAAAATCCAACCCATATGATATGATATTAACACACCAAGAAAATGAACCTTAATCAAATGCCAAGCTCAATAGCCATAAAAAATTCTTAAGCCTTTGCATAAAATATTTCTTTTATATATAAAAGAAGAAAGAAATGTATGGATGTGAGTATTGTTAAATAAGGAATGAGAGCCAGAGAATTCCTATCTCTTACACAACCAGTTCCTTGTCTAACCAAACGTTAGCTTCCATATTAAAGCCAATGGTTAAAGGTCTCTTCTTAGTACTTTTATTTCACTTATAACACATATACAAACTCTATGAGACATACCATGGCTGTTCAAGCTACATCATTTTCTCTCCACTCTCATCATCATCATCATCAGCATCTTCAGCTCCTCCCTCGATCTCAAGGACCCCTCAAATCTACGCCTCACAAGGGTCGCGGAACTAGTCTTAAAATCAGTTGCAAGTCCTATGAAGATGTACACTTATTCTTTTTTTTCACTCATTTTGATAACTTGCATTAAATTTGATTAGCTTATTTTTATTATAAACTGTTCATGAATGTTGACTTTATCAAAATCAGGATTATCTGATTGATGCTCCTGAATCTGTTGGAGATGGCTTTTCTTTCAGTGGAGGTACCCATTTAACACTTTTTTTTTTTCCTTGTAATATATGATAATACTTAATTAAGAGAATTGTATACCAGAAAATGTTGTTATTGTACAGGGAAATATTCAGATGGATCATCGCCGTCTGATGAATGGTTCAAGCAAGGAAAAATAGTAAGTGTATAACTAAATGAGCATTTTGATTGATATTGAATCTTTTCTATGTAGTTTTAATGCTATTGCTCAAAACATATGATGATTATTTTTACATTTTTTGTGGGATTAGGTGAAAGCACATACTGTTTCTGGCTCTGGTGAGAAGGCAAAAGACCCTCTTTTTGGACTTACAATGGGTGCTAGTTCTCAGGCCTCAGCTGATCTTTTCAGGTCATACATGAACTTTGATTTACAGTTAGACAACCCTTGATAAGTACTTTTTAAGTAGTCAAATTTTCTTTTTTTGTGAAGAAATTGAGATTTGATTATTTGCAGGGTATACCGATTGAAACATGCTCTCTCTATATATGATTTTGTGCCTTAGATGGTTCTGCGTTGAAAGTGGAAGCACAGATAATCCTTCAGTTTTGTTGATTCATGGTTTCCCTTCACAAGTGAGCATCATTTCCATTATTATTTATATTTCTATGAATTGGCTTTTTAGTTCATCTTCTTTCTTAATAATGATTTAAGATCTTGACATGCAGGCATATTCTTATCGCAAAGTCCTTCCTATACTCTCCAAGAACTATCATGCTGTTGCTTTCGATTGGCTTGGTAAGATCATGCTTTCAATTTACTATGAATGCTCTTTGTCTTTGCTGCTTCATTTGCTACATTTCACATTGTCTTTTCCATAGGTTTTGGCTTTTCAGATAAGCCTCAACCAAAATACGGATTTGACTACACTCTGGATGGTAATTGCTTTTATTATCTTTAATGGTAGCAGATACTTCATTGATCAACAACAATGAAAGAAAACCAGTCTCTTTACACTAAAAATTCCATTATGTTTGCAGAATATGTAGCATCCTTGGAGTCTGTTATCAATGAAGTTGCAGCCGATAAGGTCTCAATAGTTGTCCAGGCATGTTTTCCTTATGTGGTTGTAGAAGTATAATACATATAGCTGTTACAGCCATCTATTATATGACATGGTACTGAATAGAATTCAATTTTTTCGTCTACTTCTCAGGGATACTTTTCGCCTGTTGCTGTTAAATATGCTAGCATTCATCCGGAAAAGGTTAAGAATCTTGTACTCCTCAATCCTCCTGTATGGATCTTCTGAACTTCTCATAGTTCTTGACTTTCTTTCAATGATAACTCACTCTAATCATTTTCATTCATACAATTTTATCATTTTCTGGTCTACTTAAGCTAACAGAGAAACATGCCAACCTCCCATCAACCTTGTCGATATTTAGCAACTTCTTGCTGGGTGAAATTTTTTCTCAGGTGGGCATGCTACATTATAAAGCACTTTGAACTTTGAATGTGTGTCTATTTAAATCAGATAATTTTACTTAATTTACTTTCTCCTGTGGCCAAATAGGATCCGTTAAGGGCCAGTGATAAAGCCTTGACAAGCTGCGGTCCATACAAAATGAAAGAGGATGATGCAATGGTATATCGAAGACCTTATCTCACGTCTGGTTCATCTGGTTTTGCATTGAATGCCATTAGTAGATCAATGAAGAAGGAGCTAAAGGTGAATATACCTTTCTGCATATTTTCCTCTATTATCTTCAGTCCTACTCTTAAATTATGATTGCCTTGCCCATCAGAAATATGTTGAAGAAATGAGGACAATACTTGCGGATAAAGATTGGAAAATCCAAACTACGGTATGCTGGGGACAGAGAGACCGTTGGTTGAGCTATGAGGGAGTTGAAGATTTCTGCAAGTCTTCGAACCATGAACTAATTGAACTTCCAACGGTATGACTGCTGTTGTCTCTAATGTATTTACACACACTGGACAATGTTTATAAACCTTTGCATATTATTTACTTCTGCATATTCTTTACTCAATGAAATGGCTTTTCTGAAATCATTTTTTCTTGCTTCCGCTAAGACCTCATTCACGGAAGTTTATTTGTTGCGTTTTGCAGGCAGGGCATCACGTGCAGGAGGATTGCGGTGAAGAAATTGGAAAAATCATTTCTGGTGTTATCAGCAAAAGTAGATGAATTCAATGATATACTTTGAATGTTTCTGAGTAATTGATTCTCCAAAAACTGGATAATGTATCTTCTTTTGTATTCTTTTGCTGAGATATTTTCTGTAGTTTGCATTACTATCTCTGATTGAACTGATATATAATTACAAAATTTGATAGAATTGAAAAAAAAAAAAAAAATTACATTTACACTGTTATGAATCATGAATGTTACTGAAAAAGAATTTCACAAACAATTTAATCTCTTGAAACAGCAGCTTTTGTGCCTTGTATCCATTTTTAATAAAAATCCATCTAGTGTTTCATCTGGTTTTGTGATTGTTGAACTATATCTATCCAAGAATCATCATCCTTCACCGCCTTTTTCCATCTGTTCTTGAAGATCTCTAATTCAGTATACGACCGCTTTCTCACCTGCATAAGACAACAGATAGCAGAAACAATCAATGAATGCTGAAGTTCTTCTAGCATAAATAGCCAAGAAAAAGAGAGCTAATGATTGCCGCTTCAATACTTACCTCATCTCTGCCGGTAGGCTGATGGGATGATAATGGTACCTGTGAATACAATGTCCATTAGTTCTTCCAACTGTATTTAGATAAAATTACAATGAGTGTGATATTAGATTATGCTTGGATCGATACCTGTTGTTCTGAACTAGACAACTTTGTATTCTGAGCAGTCTGTTCAGGGGTTACAGCATCTGTCTGCATTGACAATTATAATGATCAGTTAATATGGAGCGATATCTAACCTTAACGACAGTGTGAAGATAATTAAAATAAAGGTCTGACCTTGTTTGCTGCCACACCTCCAAGGGTAGGAAGACCATAGTGAACAATGTACTCAGAATCAACAATTCCAATGTTCTTGGTTGGATCTCCCTGTCAAAGAATACGATACACATAGAGATATATTTCGAATAGATTGAGCTGAAAAAATGGAAAGATTCTAGATAGGGAAACTACCTGTGCACAGTAGCCGAGCTGAAAATCCAATCCCCATGCATGAACCAAGTCATTCTGAGAGCATTTTAGTGTCGATAAATTAGTAAGAAAAGGTTGTAACTTGTCGAAATATAGTTAACCATCCTTCATTCAATCTATTTATAATAATTTCATGTGAATTAAGCTGACATACCTGAATCATGTGCCATGCGCAACGCCAGGATGCTCTAGAGAAAACTGGTGCCATCATTTCTACAAACCTGTAATATGTAAATAATGAGACATCAGAACTTGAATCACAACATTGCTTGTACAATGATGAACAATAAACACAAAAGCACATATCAGGAACTTTGAAATTTCAGCGCAAGTTGTTTTACCCTGTGCAAGGAGGATTGGTGCTGTTTTCATCACATTTCCTTCTACCAATCTTCTTGTATATCCTCCTGTTAACAATTCAATGCCATTCATAGAACTCAAATCAGAAAATATCACACATCAATATTCACTTTTAATTACATTTAGTCCAATAATTTTTCGCTTCTGAGACTTTTTTACTTTCGAATATATCATTGAAAAGATTGACAACCTGTGTACTCTTGATCTTGTGTCTCGTGCTGTAAGATAATGATGCAACTCGGACTTGTCAGGATCAAGTGCTGGCTGTGATATCTCCAGCCCTTCTTTTTTAATAATCAAAAGATATCTGCGGATAACAAGTTGCAGAAGATCAAGTTATATTTGATAGCAGGAACATGTAAAACAGAACTAGAAGAAATCAATCTATACCTTCCAGCATGAAAATTGTCAACTCCAAGGTCTTCATCCCACAGGAAGATGTACGCGTAGTCCAGAATGATATCAGGATGCAAGAAACGCTTAGCAAACCACCTGGACCATAGAAACATATTGATCAAAATCTTGATATGTTTCGAAATGTTTGATATATGCATAAATACGGAACATTACCACTTGGTTTGATTCATGACAGAGACATGTATGGCATGAGCACTCCATTCGAAATCATTCCACGCTTCCACAATTCCATCATAATGAAAAAGCATCACTACAAAATCACTTGGTGGAAACTGAAACAGACATGGAAGTGAAAAAGAGAGATTAAAAAAAGCCAATGAAATTGTATAGAAAATAATGTAAACGGTATTTTTTTTTTTTTTTACCTTCTTGACGATCTTATTTACACTTTCTTTCTGCTTTATTCCAGCTGCAATGGCCAATAAGTTCATTGATTTCTTGGATTTCTGTGAAAAAAAAAAAAAAAAGCAGCACAGAAGAAAGTAATTTTTCTGATCATACAGTACAACAACTCAACAAGGTGAAATCAGTTGTCTCTCAGCTTAGACACTGTTGATTAAAACCAATTTATGGAACTAAATTTGTACTTTGAACACAGAAAAATCAATGTCATCATCACACTGACCTTTTTATTGTCAGGACCCGATAACGATCTCATTTCCAAGTCAGATGTCCTAGAAATAATGCCTTTAGGTAGTGTCTCGATTCCATGTGGCCTGCAATGAGTCTGAAAACAAATTATGGAAAACCAAAATGGATCAATGTATACACAGGATCAATATATCAAAGTTGAAAAACAAAAAACCAACCTCCCACATCTTAGACACTGTATTCTGCACAGAATTAAGCGCTCCCCATCGCGAAATTCTCTGTTCATAGAAGTAATAATGACATAAATATGCAAGTTACATGATGAGAAAAGTTCTTGTATTGAATATGCACACCTGTTTATAGTCTCTGATCACAAAAGCACTTCCTATGAAGAAAACAGCAGAAAGCAAAAACATTGTAGGCAGAAGATGGCGAAAACACGATTTCTGCCTCTTTGTTGTAAGCATCTGAAATGATTTATATATATATGAAAATTGGTATTCAGAGAACAATCAAAGACACATCAAACACAGAACATATACATACAATTACAGAGATCATGATGAGCTTACAGAAGTAGTAGTTGACATATTCATCTTCAACTTCATGTTCCATGCAACAGAACTGTATAAACTGGCAAAATAAAAAGAATGTGTAAAGTGATCATAAAGAGGATGAAATGGGGAAAGTTTTGCAGAAGCAAAAAGAGGGTGAGAATACCAAAAAGAGTCCAAGCAGTTGATTAATGTTCAAAAAAAGCAACTAAAAGAGTTTCTTGTAATGCACAATTAACGTGCTCTTTGAGTGGCTACGACTCTACCAAATTAAAGTCCACTACCGCCTAAGTTTCAACGAAAAAAGTACCACCCATTGATGGACTTGTAATATAAAAAGAGCGGTGATATTGACACCCTCAAAAACTCTATATACACCCTTTTCGTAAGTACACCCCTAAAATATTTTAAAAATCTCTGGTTCATAAATAAACCCCACTTAATACCAAAAATACCCTTTTTTTTAATTTTATTGTATTATATTTTTGTTAGCACACCCCACTATTTTGTTATCTAATTAGATTTATTTAAAATTTTATTATTTTATATCTTTTTATTCAAATAAATAATTAATGTCTCTTTAAAAAAATAATTTCTAACACCTGTACAAACATTTGATGTCACTAAAAAATTGTATGAAAAAAAATTCTTTTCATTGCATTAAATTTTTTTTTTTTTTTAATTCTTTATATAAAAAAAGACTCTTAGCACATAACAGTGTATCTCAATTCCTTTGTTCCTAAGAAAGTTTAAACAAAAAAAAAAAAAAACAATTGTTCATAAGAAAATTTATTGTTGGTATTGATTTTTGTTTCACTTAATTATAGCAGTAAATTGTTTGTCAACTCAATCAATTTGTATTCCATAAAAGAAATTAAAATTAGTATTTAAAATAGAAGTTAGGGTTTGATAAAATAGAAAGGTTTTTATTATCATATCAAACAATTAATATGAAACTTCCTTTTTCTTTTTTTACAAAGGATTGATATAAAACTAATTAATAATTATTTGTGTGTATTTACAAACTATTTAGTCCTTTAAGTAATTTTACTCAAGGATAATATTGGATTTTTAAAAATATATTAAATTGGGGTGTACATACAGTTTTTGAGGGGTGTAAATATCGTCACTCTATAAAAAACCAATCCAAGTACTTTTTTTTAGTGTTGTGTATCTGATCTGATGTCTTCTCCTTGCAAGGTGGTTTCAGTTGTAAAGATTGTTTGATTTCATAGGTTTTTCGGCCCATTAATATCTTGTTGGGCCTAAGGAAAATGCATTTCCTTCTCAAGCCCAGTCAAAAAAACTGTGATAACGATAAAGTAGATTGTACCTTTTTTTTTAGAAACAATCTCTGTATTTTTTATTAATCAAAAGCTAAAAAAAATAAAGTAGATTGTACCTAAAGAATACTCTTTTGCGGATTTGCTGAGAGTCGGGAATATAAATGAATCAAGTTTCCAGACTTAAATTAAGAGAGCTTCTTTTGATAATCCAATTTTTTCTTTTCACACTTCTTTTCTAAAGACAATCCATTCTCAAAGTTTAAATTTTAAAATATTCTAAAGACACTTCATTTTATTCCAAAATTATCCTTTTTATCTTTTGGCAATCCTATTCTAAAGACACTCCATTTTAAAAAATAATTTTTTTTAAAGACACACCTCACAGTAATGAACCACAAAATTTGTTGGACAATCTAACATTACTCATACAATTATATTTCCTTATATTTCCACTTTTTAATATGGATAGCAAATACTCAGGACATGTTTGAATATATCCATGCCTTTGGGTACCGTTTATTTTTTAAAACAATTATACCCAGTCCACACCCGGGTTTTTTTTCCCATGAGCTCATGAACAAAGAACCTTCACAACAAAAAATTGCAAGAAAAAAATCATTCCTACACAATATAATATATCACACTTGTTATTATTATTATTTTTTGTGTGTGGCAAAATATAAAGAAAAACAATATAAAAATATAATAAGAACATTAAAATTTATATGGTTAGAACATTGATTGGAATTTTTATGCCCTTTCTGTAGAATAATTCATTTGAAATCTCTTTCTGTCATGACGATTCTCATAAGACTAAAATTTAAAGACTAGTTAAACTCCGACATGCATCAGGTGATGCATACATGGATAATCCAATATCATACACTGGCCTTGTCCATGTATTACCTGATGAATACCAGAGTTGGCTAGAAGAAGCTAGAGGCACAAATTGCTTTATGTGAAATTTACTTGAATTGTTTGATTCATGATCCGAAAATTTGAAAACAGTTTCTAATCGTAAGTAAAAGTTTTAAAATTTGAGAAATTTGAGAAATATGATATGCATAAGTAGAATTAAGAAAATAATAATAATAAACTCTTCCCTCTATTTTTTATTTTGTAATAATGTATAAACTTGCACATCTAAAAAACAGTTTCTGAACACAATTGAAAAACTACATTTTTTTTTCCAGTTTTGATGGTTGTAAATTGTGATGAGTTGCGTGTACATATATATAGTAGAGTATGAATAAAAATGCGCAGTATTGGTATATGAACTAAATGACGACATAATGAGTTACAATATTGTTATTTATGGACAATATTTTTCATCACTTCTCAATCAATAAAAAATTTAAAATATTGGAAAAGAAGAAGAAGATATTTTAGGGGTTGTAAAAAAACCACACAAAAGAAAAAAAAAACGTTATTTTCTAAAATAAAACTAGTTTGGAGTGTCTTTAGATTTTTTTTGTCTTGTTTAGTAATTTTAATTCAGGTTAAAATTGTCATTAATAAAAAAAATTAAATTGGAGTGTAAATAGATAATTTGTGGATTGTAAGGAGAAGCTCTCTAAATTAATTTCTTCTTCTCTCTCGATCTGTTCCTCTCTCTCTCTCTCTCTCTCTGTCTCTCACTTAATTTCTTCTTCCTTCTCTTTTCTTCAACTCTGTTTCCAGATTTCAACTCTTCTCTCTCTCTCGATCTGATCCTCTCTCTCTCACTAGCCGGCAGTGGTGAACAACGGTGTCTTTTGGAACGACTAGCGGAGTCAAAGCTTAGCCCGATTTAATGTTTTACATGATTTAATTAAGGAATTTTTTTTTTCTGGTCTTAATGGTTTACTCTATTTACTTTGACAGTTGTTGAATGATGGTGAACTGTAGAAATTTTCATGTCTAGCTTAACTAGATTCATACACATGAAATACAATACAATCTAACATAACTAGTTTCACACATATGAAATTAGAGAGTCTTGCTCAACTAGCCTCATACACGTGAAACTAGAGAAAGTGGCTCAACTAGCCTACTTTCATACACATGAAATAAGAGGAAAATGAACTCAATATAAACATAAACATAAAAACCATAACCATAAGAAGTCATAAACATAAAAATGAAGAGAAGACATATTTTAGAGAGATTAACCATACATCCCACGCCATTTTCTGATGGCTTCTTTTTTTACAATGCCCCAAGAGGGGTTTATATAGAAAATACAATGGTGTCAAGTAATGGCACACCCATACCTCAAAACATACTTCACCATACTTTGACCCATACCTATGACAAAGCCATACTATAGCCATACTATTCTTACATCATTAAGGACATCATCAATTTACATCATCAATATTACATCATTAATAACATCACATAACTTAACCATAAATAAACCATAATTAATTACTTAACCATAGTTATACATAAAATACCATAAATACCCTTAAATTAGAAAAATTTCACATTTCTAACATGAACTTCACAGGTTTTTCAAACTACTCTGGAGACTTTTTCAGTGTAAACTGAGTAATGCAATGTTGATTTGGACTTGTAATTCCTTTTACTTTTCTGCGATAATTCCTGACAAAACCTGGCAATTGCCAGGAATTGTGTTGCTTCTTAGAATTGCATCTTTTAATATACTACACTATGTGACTATATATCTTCTTTGTTAAGAACTAACATTATATATTACTAAAATCTGATAACACATAACATGCGCACCCCATTGAATTGTAATGGATTTTAAGAGGAAGAAGCTTAATAACCAGGCCTTCTTTTTCCATCTAATGATCTTGTTTATCCTTGTCAAACCATCAAAACCTGTTGAAGAAGTCAAGAATGTTAGTTTGAGTTCTGTGGTAGAAGTGCATGTTGGAGTGATAGTTGATATGGGATCATGGTCAGGGAAGATTAGCAACAGCTGCATTTCCATGGCCATTTCTGATTTCTGTGCTCTCAATAATAAAACAAGGGTACTTCTCCACTGGATGGATTCCAAAGGCGATTCTATTCTTGCTTTACATGCAGGTTAGATATTATTTTTACATATTATATTATATATGAATGTGATTTGTATATATCTATGGATATAGTTTCATTCATTAATTTTCAAATGCAGCCTTGAATCTTTTGCAGAATGTCACATTGCAAGCAATCATCATTACAGAGACATCAAGTAGTGGAGCACAAATCTTAGCAGAGTTAGGATCCAGAGCTATAATTCCTATTATTTCTCTCTTTGCAAGCGGTCCTTCTCTAACCTTGTCCAATTACTCTAATTTTATTCAAATTGCTCATGATCAAGCCAAAGGCATTGCTACTCTCATCAAAGCCTTCAAATGGAAAGATGCCATCCTCATTTATGAAGATAACAACAGTGGGAGAGATTTCTTTCCTCACATGTTTGATTCCTCACAGGATGCTAATATTCATATCGCTCATAGAATCAGCATCCCACCTTCATCTTCTCATGAACATATCATTGAAAAGCTTTCAACGATAAAGACTTTCCAAACAAAAGTATTTGTTGTGCACATGTCTCATTCTCTTGCATCTCACTTCTTTTTGAATGTTAAGAAGCTAGAAATGATGAGTGAAGGATATGTTTGGATTGTTACTGATACAATTATGAGTTTCTTTCATTCAATGGATACTTTAGCGGTTGAGTCCATGCAAGGGGTTGTGGGTTTGAAGCCATATATTCCGGCTTCGAAGGAGCTCCATAACTTCACTTTAAGGTGGAGAAGGAAAATGTATATTGATCATCCAAATGCTGAGGTATTGGAATTAGATGCATATGGGATTCTGGCGTATGATGCAATCTGGGCTCTAGCAGAAGCAGCACAAAAACTGAAAAGCACTGAAATTTCTCAAAGTGGTTTGATGCTCTATGAGGAAATAATGAAGAGTAGGTTCAAGGGTTTAAGTGGTTATTTTCAACTAAGTAATGGCAATAAACTACATTCAAGGAGATTCGAAATAGTTAATGTCATAGGAAAAGGACTGAGAAGAGTTGGATTTTGGACATCCAAAACTGGGAATATTACAAAAGAATCGAATTCACCATCGACAAGTGACCTTGAAGGCATCATATGGCCCGGAGGATCTGCAACCATTCCAAAACGTCAGCTGATTCAAATGAGTTCTAAGGTATTGAGGATCGGTGTTTCTAAATCTGGGTTTAAGGAATTGGTGGATGTGGTTCATGATTCACAATCTAATGCAACGATTTTCAGTGGCTTCTGTATAGAAGTGTTCAAGGCAGCCATGAAGACTCTAACATATGAAGTACCTTATGAGTTTATACCGTTCACACATGCCAATGGATCTTATAGTGATCTACTCCATCTGGTTTATCTCAAGGTATGGTTAGATTTTTTTTTTTTTTTTTTGGCAAATTAATTATAGTCATGAATTATTATAAATATTCTCTAATTTATGTATATATGTTCATACATGTTACATGTAATATTAATTCATCAACTAGGAGTTTGATGCTGCCGTGGGAGATATAACAATCACTGCCAACAGATCTCTGTATTTGGATTTCACTTTACCATTCTCCGACATGGGACTTGGAATGATAATGCCTACTTATCAAAATAATAACATGTGGATTTTCTTGAAGCCGCTTCAGGCTGATCTTTGGCTGACCAGTGCTGCTTTCTTTGTCTTCACCGGCTTCGTGGTGTGGATTATTGAACATCCTATCAACGATGAATTCCAAGGTTCACTAGCACATCAAATCGGAATGGTGTTTTGGTATTCCTTCTCAACACTTGTATTCGCCCATAGTAAGTAACACAAACATTTATAAGGCATTAATTTCAGGTTATTTATAGACTTATCCTGTTTCTGATTATAAATTGACATTTCAGGAGAGAGGCTGTTGAGCAACTGGTCAAAGTTTGTAGTGATCATATGGGTGTTTGTAGTGCTTGTATTGACTTCAAGCTACACGGCCACTTTAACTTCTATGTTAACCATTCAACAAATCCAGTTGGGTTCAAATGACTACGTAGGGTTCCATTCAGTTGCAAGAGCTACAAACAACAAAATTTTTGACAATTCCAGGCTGAAGGAATATAATTCTCCGGAAGAATATGCCGATGCTTTATCAAAGGGGAGTAAAAATGGTGGGGTGTCTGCCATTCTAGACGAAATACCTTACATCAAGATATTCCTTGCTCATTATCCTGCTCATTACACAATGGTTATACCCAAAAATCCTCTTTCAAACAATGGTTTTGGCTTTGTGAGTATACATTAATTAGAAATTGGGATCTTACAATGCTAATCTTTTAAGTTTTTATCAGAGCTTTAATTAAAGCATGTACTTGGATATTGTAGGCTTTTCCAAAGGGTTCACCATTGGTCCCGAACATATCAAGGGCAATTGCAAGTCTAAGAGAAGAAGGAAAGCTTAAAATGTTAGAAGATTATTGGTTTAGTAATCAGTCTTTAGCTTTTCTGAACCAGGATTCCTCCAGTAATCCCAGCAGTCTAAGCCTCGAGAGATTCGGTGGTTTATTTCTCATTACAGGAATTTCCTCAACTTTAGTTCTCTCCACATTCTTCCTTTGTTTTGTCTACAGAAAAAGGCATGCTTTGCGAGGCTTTGTTTCAGAAAAACTGGAGTTTCTGAAGGGGTACATTCACTACTATCTTCCTACTCTTTTGCGGAAACATTGAGAGAAGAATAAAACAAATGAAAGTGTAGCTAGATATATGATTCATTTCTCAATTGGTATTGAATTGTTATAATATATACGGCTATAATACTTGCATATACGAACCCTGTTTGGTGGTTTCGATGAAACTCTTTTTTTATAGTTAAAACTAAAAAAAAATGTAATAGATTGTGCTATTAATGTAAATATTAGTAAGAAAAATGATCAAATGAAAAATGACTACTATATTTGTATATAAGAACATGTTACTCCGGCCTTTTCAAAAAAAAAAAAAAAAAAAACTCGTTAGTGGTTTTTTTTGATGGTTTGTGTTTCAAATTGATATCGTCGAAATCTAGGTTCTCATAGTTAGGCTATGAAAAATAGGTAACGAAGTTCCATTTGCTATAAAAAAATCGGTAACGAAGTTCCATTTTCCTCATTAGGATTTCTGATTATTGTCAACACATTCTTTTAAATTTCTTTGAAACTTGGTACCAGTAACCAGACCGGAAGTCACTTTCTCATGAACGTCCCTCCTTGAAAGTTCCCTAACAATGGCTAACATGGAAATTAAATTGATTAAATTTTGATAAAGGTCATAGCAGTGCTTACCTTCTTACAACTTCCAATCTAATTATACTATCTCACAAATCAAACTGAGACGATTCAATCTCTTTATTTATACAAGAAATCAACCTTAACTTCATGTCAAAGACTACAAGCAATCCTCATATTTTAAATGACCACCCTCATCTTTCTATTTGGAATAATGATCAAAAGGGTATGTCTGGATCATGACTTTAAATAGCATGGATCACTTGAATTTTATGGGATCATCGTCATCGTCATCGTCATCATCATCAGTCGCTGACTCAATACAAGGTGTGATCGGTCTCAAATCCTACATTCCAGGTTCAGATGAGCTGCACAATATTACTTCAAGATGGAGAATGAAATTATTTCTATCTGAACATAACATGGAAGCATATGTTATGGAGTTAAGTGCATTTTGTATTCGGGCATGTTGGAAAAATGAAATTTTTCTAAATACTTAATGGTTATGGATGGCTCATGGTACAATTATGGATGGCTCATGGCTTAACTATGGTTCATGGATTATGGTTATGGTTTAACCATGGTTAAGTTTATGAAATAATGTAATAAAATGATGTATTAAATGATACGATGTAATAATGTTTAGAGAAGTCTCAAGACTACTATAAATATCTCCATAAGTCTTAAGAATTGGTGAATGAACTGATGGCTTAATGGAGTGACACATGGCCTGGCAAAGTGCCAGTTTATGGTCCCACATCCACCGTTGGATGTGCAATATACTGTGCGACTTAATGGTTGCACTTTACTCTGTATTTTGTATATATACCCCCCATTCGGGCATTGTAAATAAAAGGTTAAGCTATTAAACCAGAAAATGGCATGGGATGTATGGATATTGTTTTAATGAAAGAAATGTTTTCACAAAAGTGTCTTTTAAATGTTTTTCATTTCATGTTTATGTTTATAAATGTTTTATTGATGTTCATGTTCATGGTGACAATACTCAGAGGCATTACCCTTGATAAGACTGACCCAATGAGGCAGTTATCCATAGTGAGAATGACCTAGAGGCATCACCCATGACATGTGGACGAGTTTATTGATGGATTTTATGTTCATGGTCTGCCTGTACAAAGAAGACAGCAGCCATGTTATTGATGTTTTAATTATAGGGATATAATCATTTTCCCCCTGTAGTTTGCCTTATTAGACACTTTGCCCCCTCTAGTTTCAGAAATGGTCATTCTTCCCCCTGAAAACCAAAATATTAGACATTTTCCCCCTAACGTTACCTTTTCCGCTAAAAAAGTCAATCCTCCTGTTGAATGTCTGGTTTACCCTTCAATACAATCTTAAAATGACTATTTAACCCTCAAGATATTAATTAAATAAAACAATATTTAAAAAATATAAAACATAAAACAAAAAAGTAAAAATAAATACAGAAGTTCAGTTCTTCAATTTTCCAGAAAATAAAGTCAACAATCTAAACACTTATCAAAATTCAACACCAGAAATCAAACCCAGATCAACACAAGAAACCATACTCATCCATCTCCAAAACCAAAACCCACAACTATCCATCTCAATCACCAAACCGGAAACCCCATAGACCACCACAATTTTCCAGAAATCCAGAAACCTCATCACCCATTTCCCACCAGTTCCCATAGACCACCAACACCTCCACCCCTACACCCAGAAACTGAAACTTAGAAAGCACCAAAACCATCACCTAGAAAATCGGAAACCACCATGTACCACCCAGAAACCGAAACCCATAAACTAACTCGCCATCAGAAAATTCGAAACCAAGAAACCAACCAACTCCCCACCAGAAAAACAAAACCGAAACCACCCAACTCCCCACTGAAATCCAACCAGAATCAAAGTAAAATTGAAAAAAAAAAAGTTGAAAATAAAACCAAAATCAAAGTAAAAATCAAATTCAAAGTAAAATCAAACATATTCAACACTCAAATCCGACCACCACCAACAACTGAAAGCACCCAACCAACCCCACCAGTCGATTTGTCGATCTCTTCTCAGAAGAGGAGATCGGTGTTCGATCTCTTTACCGACGGCCACCCCAAACCAAAACCAACCACTACACCGTAAAGAGAGATGGGAAGAAATAGAACCGTGAAATGTCATTCCCTTACCTCACGGTGGCGGCCACCACTGTGTCGAGAGAAAAGAGAAGGGGATCAACGATGCGCAACGAGAAGAAGGAGATCGGGCACCGATCTTGGTCGGGAGAAGGTTGGCGCTTGTAGGGGTGGAGATTGGTGTGATTTCAGTGGGTTTGGTCTTTGAGTGGTGGTGGTGGCGGCGGCGGCTAGGGTTTGGGTTTTGGAGAAGATGGTGATGGGAAGAAGATGATGAAGAAGATAAAATTTGGGTTTTTGAGTTTAGGTTAGGTTTTTTGTTTTAATTATTATTAAATCTGATGTCTTTAAATTTTTTCATTTGTTAAATAATATATATAATAAATGATTATATGTATTTTTAATTTCTTACCTATTTTATTTTTGAAAACAAATCTTAAATATTTTTGCATTTAAGTTTCACTCATTTACCTTTTTACCCTTACCTATTTTAAATATATAACAGAATAGTTAACTGTTGAGGGCATTTTAGGTATTTTATTAACGGCAGGAGGGAAAATGTCTAATATTTTGGTTTTCAGGGGGAAGAACGGCCATTTCTGAAACTAGAGGGGGTAAAGTGTCTGATAACGCAAACTACAAGGGGGAAAATGATTATATCCCTTAATTATATCAAATTGGATTTATGGTCTGATATCTTAGCAGAGGTATCAGAATATGTTTTATTGATGTTTTTATGGATGTTATGTATGTGATGTTCTGATCCAACAGCAATGGAATCAGAGCATCGATTTTCTATTTTCAAAATTTTATTTTCATATTTCCAACAGGGCATATGATGTCGCTTGTGGTCTGGCAGAAGCAGCTGACAGGGTGAGCTCCAAGATTTCTTAGAAAGCTACTAATCAGTCTAAATTACAAAATAAATAAAAAATTACAACAATAAATCTTTGTATTAGGAACTTGATGGTCATGGAGTAGTTTGCTCTGGGTGTATAATGTATTTCATTAGTTTCTGCTAAACAATTTCTTGGAGAGGTACTCCTTCACAAAATTCAATCGTGACCGAAAAAAGTCTTTAAAGTCATAATTTTTCAGAACATGCCAGTTTTGTGAATCAGAAAACTGAGGCCACTGCGATTCTTAAGGCTTGCCATTTATGCTACCTTTCTCTTGACTTAAGAATGAAATCGATATCTATTATCAGTGATTCTAAGTTGGTGGTCTCTTGGGTGAATGGGGATGAGGATTTTCTTCCTGAGGTTGCTACCATTATCAGCGAGATTAGAAGTTTTCTGGCCTTAATGAATAGGGTGAGGGTGGTGTTCTTGTCCAGAATCAGAAATTCTGTGGCTGACTTCTTGGCTAAAAAGGGGTCTGGATTGCAGGAGGAGGCTTTGATTTGGGACTATGGCTAGGCTGGCTTCTGGTCTTTTTCGTGTTCTTCTTCTTTTTTTGTTTTGCTTTTGTCTTGTTTTTTCCTCTGTTTTTTGGTTGCTCTGCGGGTGGCCTCTCTTGCTGCGTTTGGGTTCTGCCCTCCCTCGCTTTTTCTGTTTGCTTTTTGCTTCCTGGTGCCTCTGTTGTATTGCTGTCTCCGCGGCCTTTGTGCCCCATTAAAGTTCTATTGTTCAAAAAAAAGAAAACTGTAAAGCATGACTAGGGCTAGAGCTGAAGAGACCCCGCTGATAAGAAAAAGACCGCGAAAGCTTTCAGTGGTGAGAGGCTTCACATTGTTTGAATTGTCCCCAGATGATGTTAGCATTGATTCACTTTGAAACCATGTATATTCTATCACAGTAAGCTTTCCAGCTTCTCTTAGTTTTGAAATTGCCCTTGAAATATCCGCGACCACTGGAGAACCTTTAGGGAAAGCCTGAAAATTTTGCAGCAATAAGAAACAAAAGATCAAGTGTCTGAATATGATGGATTAATAAATCTTTGAAGGAAATGATACTCACAAAGCCAAAGCCATTGGTGGTAGGAGATATCGGTCCAATCATGGAATAGTCCTTTGAGTACTTTGCCAGGAAGATCTTGAGGTATGGAACCTCATCAATGATAGCAGAGACACCACCCTTCTTGCTTCCTCTTGACAAAGCATTAGCATATTCTTCAGGTGAATTAAATGGCTGAAGATTAGAATTCTTGAAGTTGAGGTTGCTAATGACTCCTTTGGTGACAATTGAACCACCTTGATATCCTATATAGTTGTCCTTTAAGTTCAACTCAATGTGTTGAACTGTCATCATGGAGGTCAAAGTTGCAGTGTAACTGGATGTCAATATAAGCACAATGAACAACCAAACAATCACCATTCACCACGAATCGCGACAAATTGCTTAACAACTTTTCCCGTGTCACAGGCCGAACGAAAGTTTGATGTTCGTATCACAGGGTGCAACAACAACAAGAAGTCAAGTAACAAACATAAGCAAAAGGGTTATCCTGCAATGCTATATATCAATGTCAGGAATAATGATTTCAGAACAGTTACAAAAGCAAAAAGCCAAAGCTATTCCAAACTTTAAATCAAGCATACCTGAAGATACATCTGGTTAAATAAATCATTAATAGTTGCTTTACTTACTCCGATAGTCGGATCCGTATCTGGAAATGGTATTAATTCATATTCCACTTGATACGGTAACTGTTCAATGGCAGCCCTGAATACATCTATACAGAAGCCTGTTATAGTTGTTTTATTAGTGATTTTTATCAAACAATTTTATTTTATTTTTTATTTTATTTTATTTTATTTTTTGTAATTAACAATTCACACACATATAAAGTAAAAATCAACTGCGAAGTATATATATATATATATATAGTTATTTATTTACAGATTTTCTATTATCAGTTCGAACTGACAATAAATATATCAGGACGAAAAATGTGGACCACTAAATTTACATACTTTGACTCAAAGTGTATGCACTTGTCAAAACTTCTCCATAATCTGTGGTCCACATTCTTCGTCCTGATATATTTATTGTCAGTTCGAACTGATAATATAAAGACTGTATTTATTTATATATGTATATATAGTTATTTATATAGATATAGTTATTTAAGAAAATAAGTGGGGATATTTTAGTAAAAACATATGAATTTCCTTTTCAATCAGGAAAAGGAACTTGATTCCTAGGGTGAGTGAGGAAAATCAAGTTCCCTTTTGATCAGGAACTTAATTCCTGATATGTATGTGAGGTCTACGAAACTTAATTCCCAAAAAAATTAGTAAACACATGAATTCGAAAATCAGAACTTAATTCCCTTTCCAAGGTAGGATTCCTAATTAGTAAACATGCCATAAGAATACAAGTTTAATGTTAAATATATACAACAAAAGCCATCAAATGAAAAAAAAAAAAATGGCTAAAATATATATACATACGTGAGCCATATTTGGTTAAAAACTAAAACCGTCAAAACTCAGGTTCTCATAGTTAATATATAAAAATGAGTATAAACCGAATTAAAAACACAAGTTTAAAATAAATATTAGCAATAATACAATCAAGTGAAAATGTGGCTACATTACTTTTATATAAAAACCCATTTTGAGACAGCATGAGGTTGACTCAATGGTCTACCTCTCACACCTATACAGCTATACCATATACCATAAGTTGTGGGTTCGAGTCTTCCAGTTTTGAGGTTTTTCGTAAAGGTTGTCCATTGGTTCCAGATTTAATTTGTCAAGGGCAATTGTAAAGCTGATCTAGATATTCAAACTTCCCTCGCTCAATACGATGAAAAAAATCAAGGTCTAAAAGTCCATCAACTAGTACATCATCTTCTGAGGATTCTTCAAATTAAGTTCAAACAATAATGTGAACCCTCTGACTGTCGACAGCGACAATTCCCCATTACAGGACTCTTCAACTCATGCTCTTGCCATTCTCAACCGTTTTTGGCTTGAAGAATTGTAATTTCAGACAACTTATTATTCCAACAACCCTCTCCAAGAAAATGTAACGTTCTTGTAAATTCCTTAGAAACTTGGTACCAGACTTGGAAGTGCCCTAACCAGGGGCGAAGCCAGGATTTTGGCTTTAGGGGGGCCAATACAAAAAGAAATTTAAGTTAGTGCAAGACAAATATATTAATATTTAAAAACTAAGTTATTAAAAAAAACAAAAAACAAATGTAATACCATTTAATTAGTCTCATAAATTAATAAATAAAATAAATAAAAGTTTTAGGAATCAAATGACGCTCTTTAAAATCTAAAAAATCATTTATAATCGAATCTATACTCATATTTAATTCTTGTAATTGTGAATTAATTGCAACATAAAATATATACATACCTAATAATACTGTTTAATTGTAAAATTATCTTGTTACTGGTGAGTTCGACCTCGTATTGCAATGTAGCGAGAATTAATATTTGGAATATCTATTTTGCATGTCTCACAAAATGAACTTACCACTTTAATTAATAATCTATCACATCAAGTATTTCTTAGTGATCATGGTTAATAATCTCCATGATATCTATTCATTAAATATATTATTAAATAGGAACATATGAATAATTTATTCTTAAAGCGATTATGGTCACATGTTCATAGCTGCCGATGCTCCTCATATCAAACTTTCTTAAATATATTGTACTTTAAATGGTAATAATTATGATTATAATTAAAAAAAATAATAATGTGATTATTCAGAGATATCTTTGATTATATAACACATTATGACAATTTGATACATGAAATATTTGTTGAAAATGTTTTAGTTGGGGGGGCCATGGCCCCTATCGGCCCCCGCCTATCTCCTCCCCTGGCCCTAACCTTGGTCAAATTTTGAGCAAGTCATAGCAGTGCTTGCTTCTTTTACAAGTTCCAATCTAATTATACTATCTCACAAGTCAACCTGAGACTATTCAATCTCTTTATTTATACAAAGAAATCAACCTTAACTTTATGTCCAAGACTAAAAGCAATCCTCATAATTACATGAACACCCCATCTTTCTAGATGGAATATTGATCAATTAAACATGGAGATTATCAATAAGATTAGTATGAACCAAGTCTTAGGGGTCATTTGTTTTTTAGTCTGAAGACTGAATAGTCCTAAATTTTTTTTAAATTAGATCGGCCCCCGCCTATCTCCTCCCCTGGCCCTAACCTTGGTCAAATTTTGAGCAAGTCATAGCAGTGCTTGCTTCTTTTACAAGTTCCAATCTAATTATACTATCTCACAAGTCAACCTGAGACTATTCAATCTCTTTATTTATACAAAGAAATCAACCTTAACTTTATGTCCAAGACTAAAAGCAATCCTCATAATTACATGAACACCCCATCTTTCTAGATGGAATATTGATCAATTAAACATGGAGATTATCAATAAGATTAGTATGAACCAAGTCTTAGGGGTCATTTGTTTTTTAGTCTGAAGACTGAATAGTCCTAAATTTTTTTAAAGACTGAATAAAGACTGAAATCTGAACTTAAATGACATGTTTGTTTTTGTTTTCCTCACATCTGAATGTATTGTCCACACATTTGTTTTTTTTAAAGTAAAATAAGTAAATTTACATTTATAGCCATGTGATGCAGCAGCAGACTTGGCATTGGATTACATTGAGGGATGGGATCGCAAGAAAGCCAAATGATTTCTATTAGTGCTGGCGTCGGAGTCAGAATGGCGTGAAACTTTCACGGTTGAAGCAAATCGTCGAGATCTTCAAAAATTGGCCAAATTCCATCGTTTAGGCCCCGAAATTGCCCTTTTTGCCGTTTTAGGAAAGTTTTGTTTTCGCAATAAGTTTAGTTTTCCAAGTCCAAACCGACTTCCATCAATTCTGACTTGCTTAGAATTCTTAGTTTTATTTATTTCCGCAATTATCTCAAATTTGCCTTTTTTGGTAATTTTCGTTATTTAGGTATGTTTCCTTGCTCAACAAGGTTTTAGATTAGAGTTAGGGTTTGTTTGCTTTATATAGCCCTGTAAGTCGAAAGGCTATTCAGTTTTTGATTAATAAAAAGTACAGATAAGTGTTTCTCAACTATCCAATTACATTATCTTTGTGAAGATTGTCGTATTTGAAGCCTGATATTCTGGCATCCATGCACGGATCAACAAAGTATTGGTCGGTTGTTTCTAATTGTTTCTTGTATGTTTTTCTCGTTATAGCTTCCGCTACACCACCATGTTAAACAATTATACATATAATATGGAATAAAAACAATCCAAAAATAATAATTATATATGAACCGTATGATCATGATCTTCTTCTTCGATTACAAACAAACTTCATTTTTACTAAGAAAAGGAAAAGTTTTTTTTTTTTTTTTCAAAAAATAAAAGGGGCAGCAGGAAAACTCCCACAAAACACTCTGAAAATAATAATATATGAATACATCACCCTAATATCATAATAAAGTATTGCTATTAAACACAAAAATGAGAAGTGATTAGGGTTCTTTTTTATTTTTAACAAAGAAAATTAAAAAAGAAAATTAAGCTCACCTGAAGACAAAGCACGTAGAGGTTCGCCTTTGGAATCCCTAGAGGAAAATAACTCTTGTTTTGTAGTAACTATGTACGTAGACTATAAAAATCAGAAATTGCCATGGAAATACAGTTTTGTACTATAGAAATACAGTTTTGTACTATCTTACTTTCCCTTGAACCCATATTTAGTATAACTCCCACATGAATCTCCTCCTCCACCATACCTTGTGATGTAGGACAGTTGGCTTTGGAGTTTGAAGAAGAGATGGACAGGAAATTATCCAAAAGAGGTGCTCCAAAGAAACGGGCATAACTTTTAGCTTGGTTGTCAGATTTCTTATTATAATATGTTTTCGAAAAGGGTTTTGAGAGCTCTATAGCGTGCCAACCCGGGTTCCCTCGATTGACATTGTTTGCATCCTCAACAGAGCGGTTTAAGTTAGGCTATCGGGCAACCAAAGATTTTTGTGTTTTTTTTGTTTTCCGTTTTTAGTTGACTTTTGTTTAGAATGAGGATATTTTAGTCTTTTTGCTTATTTTAGGGTTTCCAGAAACTATTTAAGGATCCTTTTGTTATCAGTTTTGATTCATTTAATAATATTATCAATTTTTCGGTTTACAAACATTCTATCTTTGCTGGTGGATTCCAGTTTTGTTACTTTAGGGATTACGTACGTTGGTAAACCCTTCACTTCTGTTCTATGTCACCTTGATGAGTTTCATCAAAGGATTGGGACTACAAGAAAATACTAGATTTATTGACAGTTAAAAATTGTCAAGAAAAGATTTCTTGACAGTTTTAAAAAATGTCAACAATGCTAATGTCAAGAAAAGTCTTGACAGTTTTTAACCGTCAAAAAATGTTTATAATATATTTATAATACTTAACTAAAAACTGTCATTATTAATATTTAATTATAATAACATTTTTTATATTCATAGACCATCTCCCCCCGCCGTCGGACCACCCCCACCGCCGCCGTCGTCCGGCCATCGCCCGGCCACCCCCAACCTGATAGTTAATATAATACGATCAAGTGAAAATGTGACTATATTACTTTCATATAAAAAAAACCCCTCACACTTGCACCACAAGGTTACGGGTTCTAGTCCTTTTTCCTCCCAAAAAACCCCAAATTTATGTAATAGTGTAATACTTTAAAAAAAAAAAAAATTACTTTTATATGAAAACCCATTTTGAGACAATATGAGATTGGCTCAGAGGCATGAGTTGAGGGTTCGAGTCTTACAGTTTTTTGACATTATCAGGTTTTTTGTAAAGGTTGTCCATTGGTTCTAGATTTGTCAAGGGCAATTGTAAGACTGAGAGAAGATGGAAAGCTTAATACGATGAAAAATTCAAGGTCTAAAAGTCCATCAAATAGTACATCATCTTCTGATGACTCTTCAAATTAAGTTCAAACAATCATGTGAACCCTCTGACCGTCGACAGCTTCAATTCCTCATTACAGGACTCTCTTCAACTCATGCTCTTGCCATTCTCTACCGTTATTGGCTTGAAGAATTGTAATTTCAGACAACTTATTATTCCAGCAACCCTCTCCGAGAAAATGTCAACTGTGTCAAAACGTTCTTGTAAATTCCTTAGAAACTTGGTACCAGACTTGGAAGTCCCCTAACCCGTTGGGTGTGCAACCAAAGTCCCACATTGGCTAGACATGGGGATGATCTTGGGTATATAAGTATGGAAACAACCTCCATTGGTGTGAGGCCTTTTGGGTAGTGACCCAAGAGTAAATCCGTGCGGGCTTAGGCCTAAAGCGGACAATATCACACCAATGTGGAGAATGTGGGTTCCATACTTATAACAAGTGGTATCAGAGCCAACCCCCAGACTTAGCCAACCGTAGCCGAACCAAACCAGGAGGTGGTGGGCCCCAAGTAGCTCGCGATGGGTCCGTGATGTTAGCTCTCGAGGTAGGAAATGCTCCAATGCTTCACGTAAGGCGTGTGCTCCGACGCGGTGGGGAGGAGTGACCTCGATGGAGTGCTTCTCCTAGCATTGATGGATGGATGATTGCTTGAGGGGAGGCCCGGACCGTGAAGATAATGATGGTCCTTTGTTCGAGGGGAGGATTGTTGGGTGTGCAACCAAAGTCCCACATTGGCTAGACATGGGGATGATCTTGGGTATATAAGTATGGAAACAACCTCCATTGGTGTGAGGCCTTTTGGGTAGTGACCCAAGAGTAAATCCGTGCGGGCTTAGGCCCAAAGCGGACAATATCACACCAATGTGGAGAATGTGGGTTCCATACTTATAACATAACCTTGATCAAATTTTGAAAAAGTCATAACAGTGCTTGCTTCTTACTACTTCCAATCCAATTATACTATCTCACAAGTCTACCTGAGACTATTCAATCTCTTTATTTATACAAGAAATCAACCTTAACTTTATGTCCAAGACTACAAGCAATCCTCATATTTACATGAACACCCCATCTTTCTAGGTGGAATATTGATCAATTAAACATGGAGATTATCAATAAGATTAGTATGAACCAAGTCTTAGTTTGTTTTGTTATGTTACTTTTAAGCTTTCTTGGTCCCTTGTTTGCTGAAACCAACAAAACTCATCAAAAAAGTGTTGCAGAGGAGATTGATGTTGGTGTAATTCTTGATATGGGTTCATGGGAGGGTAGGATTTTGCAAAGCTGCATTTCCATGGCGATTTCAGACTTCCACAACATACATGGTTACTCCAAAACAAGAATTGTTATCCACAATAGGGATTCTAAAGCAGAACCTCTCCGTGCTCTATCTTCCGGTAAGTAAGCTTGAATTTCAATTCTTTTATCAACACACATTTTGACATGATTTGCTTTCACTCTACACATATTGTAATCATAATAACTTGTGCAAATGCAGTTGTTGATCTTCTGCAAAATTTCAAAGTAAGAGCAATCATTGGTGGACAAACATCCATGGAAGCAAAGTTCTTAGCTGAGCTAGGAAACAAAATTAAAATCCCTATAATTTCACTGTCTGCATCTACTACTACTTCATCATTACACAAATATCCTTACTCTGTTCAAATCAGCCAAGATGAATTTTCTGAAGCCACATCCATTTCTGCTATAGTTGAAGAATTCAAATGGAGGGATGTTATTATTGTACACCAAGACATCGATGATTGGACATATTTCATCCCACATTTAGTTGATGCCTTGCAAGAGAAAAACATCCACATTGCATACAAGAGCTCTTTTGCTACTTCATACAATGATATCCAAATCACTGAAGAACTGCATAGGCTCAAGGCTTTTCAACAAAGAGTTTTCATTGTGCATTTATCGCCTTCTCTTACATCTCGGTTTTTCAAGACCGCGAAAAAGTTAGGAATGATAGCAAAAGGGTATGTCTGGATCATGACTTTAAATAGCATGGATCACTTGAATTTGGCGGGATCATCATCATCATCATCATCGGTCACTGACTCGATGCAAGGTGTAATCGGTCTCAAATCCTATATTCCAGCTTCAGATGAGCTGCACAATTTTACTTCAAGATTGAGAATGAAATTATTTCTTTCTGAACATAACATGAAAGCATATGATATAGAATTAAGTGCATTTTGTATTCGGGCATATGATGTCGCTTGGGGTCTAGCAGAAGCAGTTGACAAGGTGAGCCCCAAGATTTCTTTGAGCAGAAAGCCGAATAACAAACTGACCCTGATGGATTTAGACAACATCACCACATCTACAGGTGGATCAATGCTTCTCAAAGAAATATTTCAACTTAAATTCAGGGGATTAAGTGGTCATTTCCAGTTTATTAATGGGAAGCTAATCTCTATTAATGCATTTGAGATAGTCAATGTGATTGGAAAAGGTTATAGAAGATTGGGGTTTTGGACTTCTGTAGGAAAATTTACTAGAGAACTATATTCATCCGATCCTGGAAGACATTTATCTTCAACTACTAATCATAATCTGGAAGACATTATCTGGCCTGGAGGATCTGCTGCCATTCCAAAAGGTTATGACACGAAAATGTCCGGTAAAATGCTTAGAATTGCTGTTCCTCGAAATGTTGGGTTCCCTGAATTAGTGAACGTAGATCGCAATCCTCAAACTAATAAAACAATCATATCAGGATTCTGTATAGATGTATTCAAGACGGTCATCACGATGTTAGAAGACTATGAAGTAGATTATAAATTCATACCATTTGTGAATGACAATGGAGAGAACGAAGGATCTTACAGTGAACTTATTGATCACATCTATCTTCAGGTATTTTATAGTTATACACTTGTAGCAAATCCCTTGTCTTTATGTCAAGCCTTTGATTACAGTTTTGCTTCTTCGTGATTTAAACGAAACAGGATTTCGATGCTGCTGTTGGAGATATATCAATCACAGAGAACAGATCTTTATATGTTGATTTTACATTGCCTTATAGTGACTTAGGAGTAGGAATGGTAGCGCGAAAAGAGAGAAAAAACCATATGTGGATTTTCCTGGAGCCTCTAACTACAGATCTTTGGTTATCAAGTGCTTCATTTTTTATCTTGACTGGCATTGTCATTTGGTTGATTGAACATCCCATTAACAATGAATTCCAAGGCTCAATTTCTCAGCAAATCGGAACCATATTCTGGTTCTCCTTCTCGACCCTTGTTTTCGCCCACAGTAAGCACTTTGTGACTTCCAATCCATGATATTCATATTCAAAAGCTAGTAAAATCATTCATCAGCTTAACTTTTTTTTTGGTGTTACAGGAGAAAGGTTGATAAGCAATTTGTCAAGATTTGTAGTGATTGTGTGGGTGTTTGTTGTGCTTATATTGACATCAAGTTACACTGCAACTTTGACTTCAATGATCACAGTTCAACAAATAAATCTCCAATTAAACTCAAAGGAGAGCTACATTGGATACCAAAGAGGGTCACAAGATGTCGTCAGCAATTTGAACTTCAGTGATACTAATCTCCAGCCATATACCTCGCCCGAAGACTATGCTAATGCATTATCGAGAGGGAGCAAGAAGGGCGGTGTCTCTGCTATCGTTGATGAGATTCCATACATCAAGATCTTCCTCTCAAAGTATTCTGCAGATTATTCCATGGTTGGATCTGATTCCACCACCAATGGCTTTGCCTTTGTAAGTATCATTTCCTCAAAATTAATATTTCTCTAAGTGGAGATTACTACCGGACTATCTCAACTTCCGTCACTCCTGACACCCTGAAGTATGAATGTCTTACGTTTCAGGTCTTTCGTAAAGGTTCTCCGTTGGTCCCAGAGATGTCAAGGGCAATTGCAAAACTAAGGGCAGATGGGAGGCTTAGTATGATGGAAAATGCATGGTTTAAAGGCCAGTCAATGATGACATTTGGGGCCACTTCAAACAACGTGAATCCTCTAACCATTGATAGCTTTCGTGGTCTGTTCCTTATTACTGGGGTCTCTTCAACTTTTGCTATTGCTATTCTATACAGTTTTTGGATTTACAATAATTGGCATTTTGTGAGAAACTGTTTTAATGTCATGGACTTTAATCTTGGAAGACTCCAGTTTATAAAAGAGTATCTTTATAGGAAAATGTTTAGGACAACCAATGTGATAGAACTAGAGCAGATTACTTAGTCCATGAATTGCCTAATATAAAATTTTGTATTCTTTCCACCTTGTGTAATTCGTATAAATACTTTCTTCAAATAGAATATCACGTTCCACCATGTGTGGGGAGTTTTATGGTATATATTCAAGTCACGACAGGTTCCGATAGACCCGTGTTAGTTCATTTGATTTGGATTGGAAGTTCATTTGATTTGGATTGGACAAAATCTATTTGAGGAGGCCTAGCCCTACCTTGCATGCTAAATAGGCCTGGTCCTATCTTGTTGGGCCTAAAGAAAATGCATTTCCTTCTCAAATCCACATAAGTTCTCAATCATCGAACATCATATTGAAAAGATCAACATTAAGGGTGCGTTTGGTACACAGACGGGACAGGACAGGGTGGGACGGGACAGGACGGGACGGGACAAGACAGTTGTCCCATGTTGTGTTTGGTGTGGCTGGGACAGAACTGTTATCTGTTCCGTTTATGCGTTTGGTATGACTGGGACAGGACAAGAGGTTCAAATGACCAGAGTGTCCCTCTTGTCCTGTCATATGTTTGTTACCACAAAAATAGCGATACATGGGATAAGACAAGTCAGTATTTATTTGAATCATTAAATAAATATATTTATATATTATATATATTATATTTAATAATAATAATACGGTGATTGAAAAAAGTTAACATATTCATCACAAGTTCCATAATATGGTGATTGAAAACAATTGCTCTTGATTCTTGACAAATGCACCGAGTACAAAAATCTAAACAAAATTAGACAAAATCACATTTATTACATTGGATATATGTAAACCATTAGCCTCTTGATTCTGATCAACACCCTTATGATGAATCCTTCAAAAGTCAAAAACACCAAAAAAAAAAAAAAACTTTTGAACTAATCTTTTATTAGTGTCCATGTTTTCATCTTCTTGAATCTGATCTTTCTTTCAATCTATCTATCTCTGTCTTTGCTGATGTCTCCACAATACAACTTCGCACACTTAGTCTAAATAGAAAATTAATATTAGGGGTTTTAATGCAACATTAGTCTAAAATGACTGATATGCTTCCAAAATCTGCAGCTACATAATTCAGTTCACAAGATTTACTAAAAAAAATTCAAATATGCTCTCTCAAGTTAAAAAAAATAAAATAAAAATAAAAATAACAGTTTTTATTCCATGAATAGATTTATGAAGTCGTACCAAAACTGATATTGGAAGAATTAGACAGCTCATAAGTCATAATTGAGTTCACAAGATTTATTAAAATAAATTCAAATATGCTCCCTCAAGTTTAAAAAAATAAAATAAAATAAAAAAAACTTGTTTTATTCCATGAATAGATTTATGAAGTCATACCAAAAATGATATTGGAAGCATTAGATAGCTCATAAGTTGTAATGATCCTAAAACTGTAATTGATCTACTACATATTTGAACTGATTTTGTTTTGTTTTATTCTTTTCATATCTTAATTTGTCTCTTTTTAATACTTTAGTAATATATATAAGCAAAAACCAAAGCCCAAATACCTGCCTATATAATCAGATTTACAAAGATAAACATCAGACAAGAAGGATTTTATATTGAAATCCCAGTATTTCATAGCATAGATCAAACATATAGAATAACATTTTTTTTTTAAAGGCAACTTTATTGATGAAAAACAGAAAACAACAGGACATGGAAAGAATTACCAAGTCTGAAGTGATGACAAAAGAGGGAGGCACAAAGAGCAACTTCACACCCTCCTTCCAGATGTTCTTCACAGCAACTGAACCTCTGTCACCCACGCCTGCCCAAGAAACCCAAAAAACAACCATGGAAACAAAAACGTCAAAAATTATGAGCGAATAACAATTACGAAAAAAAAAATGAATATTAATGGATGATTCGAGAAACCAATAAACAAACAAACAAACCAACCAAAATAATTCTTCAAATGAATAAATATAAAAAGCCCATATATATGAATCACTGTGAAGCGCAACAAATTTAACATGAGGAATAAATATACACAGCATGTTGTCAGTTCTTGAGCAAAGGAGGCCAACCAAGATTCAAAGAAAGTTTTTGAAAGAATATTTCTTTCTGGATAAGTCTGGATTGATAAAGCTTTCATTTGAATGTGGAGAGGACCACTCTTCAACCTTAGGTCAACCTTATAATTTCATGCCCTGTGCTCTAATTTCCAGCAATGTCCAGACTTAAAACAACTTCTTTTTCTTCACAATTTGACATTTCTATGAAAAATTATCATACACTTTATATAATCAAAATTGGTAAGATGGAACCAATCATTTCTAATCTTAGAAAACCAAAAACCCAATATAGATTGCATTACTCGGATCCAAGATAGTTTAACAAAATCAATTTAAAATAGAAAAGGAAAAAGGGAATATATCAGTTTAATAAAAGCAGATCGATTAAACGAAATTGAGACCCAACTATTAATCACATCATTAAATTGCAAAATGAGAACATGTAATAAATAACAGCACCAATAACAAAAATTGGATCAAAAGTGAAGCAATTGAACATGCAAAGATAAAATTCAATGGAAAACAAAAGTGGGGATGAACCGATACCCGCTCGATGAAATGCCTAACAGAGTCTAGGAATTTTTTGTAAATAAAATGTTGAGATTTTAGAAGCCGGTGATGAAGTGTTCAAGTTTAACCCTAGAAAGAAAGCATCACAGAACTCACCGGAGAAAACCGAGATCGAGAATCGGACTACGAAGATGATTGACAAGATGACGGCCGTTTGATTGCTTGTGTTGTCTCGTTTGGCTAGGGTTGGGTTGTCTAATTTCACGACAACAAAACAGAGATGAGAGAAAGAGAAGCCAGAGATGAGAGAAAGAGAAGGAGAAATGGATGGGTTCTAATTAGGGTTTTTTTTTATGTTGGATAATTTTGTAAATATTTGAAATAATTAAGGGTAAAAAAGTCTTTTTAAAACTTGTCCCATGCATGGGACAAGTCTGGCCGAGCTAAATGGGTGGGACAAATTTTTGGGTTTTTTGTCCCACCTTGTCCCGTCCTATCCCATGTTAAGGACGCGCCAAACGCGGGACAAGGGAAAGTTGTCCCACCTTATCCCGTCCCGCATACAAAACGCACCCTAAAGGTGGTCAAATTGTAGGTTGTGAGTATATGACTATATGTCCCCTCTCCAACTATGAATCTGTTGATTGTCGTGTTTAGCCAACTTCATGTCTTCATGGACCTTCAAAAGCATATTACACTCAACTGGTCCACACCCAATGGTCGTCACGTGCTTTCACGAGGTGTCAACTCCAGCTACCGTGTATTGTGTTTGTATAAATATGATCGGTCTATTTTCTAATCAATTCAAATAAGATTAGTTAAACTTACCTTATCACAAGCTAAAACTCAATATGACCTTTTAAATTAAAGGGTTAGAATGAGCTAAATCTGAACATGATACGTTTAGGCCTAACGTGATGACTGTTAATCCGATAACGACTAAACCCATTATTTTCGTGTTCGCGTTCGTGTCCTGTCCAAAACGTCGAATAAATTATGACCCCAACAGCCCAACTTTCACCCAATTATATTCACGAGGGTGGGTCCCTCCCAGTAGTGACCTCTGACTTGACTTCACACCAAACTCCGGCAATGACCTCTCAAGTGTCAAATTTCACGAGTTTTTAACCTGTTCGTGCACTTCACTCGCTGCAAAATCTTACTTTTTTTTTTTTTTTTTTTTTTTTTGAGGAACTGCAAAATCTTACTTAATTTGGTACATTTTTTTTTATAACATGTCATGTTACTTGTACTTTGCTTCTATTTAAATATACTTGAAGATTAAATGGGACACGTGGAAGTAGAGCAACCCTTGGATCTCCACTCTGATAGAGAGACAACCCAGTTCCCCATTTTTGGCAATATAAGATAGTACATGCAATCAAAAGTCCTTTCTCAATTTGTATATTTAGTTAATTATGATTAGAACATAATAAGATTAGTTAATTATTAGATGAGTGTTAAAATCACTCTCCCAACCCACTCTCTCTTCTCTTTTGACACTTGTCCATTATTTACTTTTTTGAAATAAATTTTAGAGACATCATTAATGAATTGTTTTTACATATTATTTACAATTCAAACCATAATATCTTCCCAAATTACCCTTTTTCTTTACACCTATTTGTCATAGTTCTTTTCTTAAATATTAATATTATTATTATTTTATCTCTTTTTTATTTTCTAAAATATCATAACAAATACAATTTATATTTGAAAAATTATCATTTTTGTCTATATTATCATAAGTTTATCATATTTTATAAAGTGATTATTTTTATGCAATTTGAAAAATATAGTTAAAAATAAAATAAAATTCATTAATAATATCAAAACTCAAATATACTAAAAAACGTAAGATGCCAATGTTTATTGTATTTTAATAACTTAAATATTGTTAATAATATATTTGCTATTTTTTAAAAAATAAATATAAAATGAATTTAATAAATATTATTCAACCCATTTTACCTTTGAAGATTTTTGCTCACATGTTTAGAAATGACAATTTGGTGTAAAAAAAAAGGGCAATTTGGGAAGATGAGGATGATTTGAATTTTAAATAACATGCAAAAAATAATTCATTAATGATGGCTCTAAAATTTATTTCTAAAAGTCAATATAGGACAAGTGTCAAAAGGAGAAGAGATAGTGGGTTGGGAGAGTGAGTTGAGAGAGTGTATCTAGCACTCCTCTAATTGTTATTAGTGCATAAGATTAGATTGGTTAGATACTCATGGTCGTTTATTTTTTTCACTTAAAATTTAATGAGTCTGAATCATAATTATTAAGTTGTTTTGTTTGTTTTTTTAAGTGGTCAAACAACTTAAAAATACCAAAAACCAACTTAAAATAAAAAGTAAAAAAACATGACTTTCTACTTAACTGCATTAAATGCAATCCAAAATCTTTTATTTCGATACTGTCCTCCATATAACATATTTTCAATTTCATCATAATTATATATGGTTTAGAAATCTTTATTTTAATATATACCTTATTTTAAATAACTTTTTTTTTTTTAAAAAAAAGAACCATAATCACTTTTTATATTGATGCTTAATATCAATATATATTATGATATTAGGGTGATGTATTTATATATATAGGGGGTGGCCTTTTATTAAGGTTCTTTCAAATAAATAAATATATATATATTATAGTGTTTTGTGTGAGTTTTCATGCCGTCTCTTTTATTTTTTGAAGAAAAAAAAAACCCTTTTTTTTTCTTAGTAAAAATGAAGTTTGTTTGTAATGAAAGAGGAAGATCATGATCATATGTGTTCATATATAATTATTATTTTTGGATTATTTTTATTCCATATTATATGTATAATTGTTTGCATGGGTATAAATATAAAATGACTTATTTTCAAACAATTTTACTTTTAAAAAAACAAACATGTCATTCAAGTTCATATTTCATTTCTTATTTAGTCTTCAGAAAAATTCAAGACTATTCAGTCTTCAGACAAAAAAACAAATGACCCCTTAGATATGGGTTTTTTTTTTAAATTATTCCAATATATACTGGTGTTTTTTCAGTTAATTGTTTAATACCAATGATTATTTTAATCATTATTATATCAGTCATAAAATTGATTCAATGTTGTTATTTGGTTGATATTTATAACGTTTGATCTATAATAATTATACAATAGATATTAATTGTACTTGTTCAGTATAATTATTGAGTAATATCTATATTAATGAGAAGCTTACTACTGAATCAACCTTAATTTGTTATGGGCGTAGTTCAATTAGTAGATAAACGAGCTTGAGGGTTAGATAAATGAATCTCATGTCAGCGATTCAAATCCTACCAATTACGAAAACTTAAAAAAAAAATACATGATCCTAAATTAAAATTAATAGATATTATAAAAAATATATGTATTATTATTTTCTTTTTGTTATTAAGAAGTAGCCAAAAATATCTGATTGTTCTTATCTTATTAGGACAATTGTTGTCTCGTATTTCGAACACAGTTGTGTTTTTTGTTGTTGTAAATTTATTGTTCTTTTCGCCGGTTAGCTTGATGTATGTTCCCTGATTTTGTTTTGGAACTGGGAATAAAATTCAGTGCAAGTTCAAGTTTAAATACTTCCACAAGTGGGTTGACTTCCATATATTGTGTTTTGTTTATTTTGATCTCATGTTTAGTGTTTGGTAAAACTTGTTTATATATGTTATATATACAGATTTTCTATAATCAGTTCGAACTGACAATAAATATATCAAGACGAAGAATGTGTACCACTAGATTTACATACTTTGACTCAAAGTGTATACACTTGTCAAAACTTCTCCATAATCTGTGATCCATATTTTTTGTCCTGATATATTTATTGTCAGTTTAAACTGATAATAGAAAGACTAATTATATATATTATATATCTTTTCTTTTACGTGCTTTGGTTGTGTTTGTTACACATAATTGGATTGGATTGCCTAATTTTTAATCCCATTCCCCACATTTGGTGTGAGCAATGGATTGGAAATAGATCCTACGGGGCCCAACAATAGTCCGGTTGTATTTAGTCCCCGCCACATATGCTGGGATATTTTAATATATATTTTTTTTTGGTGGAACCCGCCATTATGTATTTTATATTCTTACTTTTCTGGATGTGACCCATACTCTATTTATTTTATATTATATTGTTTATATTTAAAATATTAAATTTATTTAAACTGATTTAAATATTAGTTTCATATATATTATTTTATTCCAATCCCATCACATATCTGACACATAATTAGACTATTTTTAATCCAATCTCATGTTGCACTAAACATAGAAAAAACTATAATTAATCCAATCTAATACAATCCAATCCCATGTTTTAAAAATTGTCCAATCATATCCCGCGTAACAAACACACCCTTAAAGTTAAACAAAAATTTTCTTTTTCTTTCTTATTTTTTGCTCCAAATATGGAACTTCACACTGATCAGCTCAAAACAACTCAAAACACTAACTTCTTAATTAGGAAAAAATAATTTTTAACTAAGAAAAATAATTGAAGATGGATATATATTTTTTTAAGTAATATTATAAAACCTAAATAATTAACGAAAATTCAATCTAAATAACGTAGCAAGTGATTTGTTATCACTGCACTAATCAAAGGATGATGTGGAAAATGAACAAATCGCTTGTCATTTGAGTTGATTTTTGAGCTAATTTTTTGGGTTATCTAGCATCTATGATTTTTTTTTTTTTTATGAAAAATATTAGGCATCCCACCTAAAATCAACTTTTATCCCAATTCATATGTCAGTTAATGTGTCAAATAGTGAGTAGATACATATAGTAAATGAGATAAATTATAGTTAGTGTGTTTCCATTCATAATTTGACATTTCAAGATGAAAAAATTGGAATTTTGAATAGAGTATGTAACATTACTATTTTTCATATTAAGTTTTGTAATTACAAATTTCAAGAACGAAAAGAATTATTAATTAATTGGAAAGGGTGAAGAATTGGGTCATGACTCGTGACTCATGTCTAAGAGATAGAGGGAGAGAGAATGGATTTTGATGTTTGAGATAACCACATATCTGAACATGGATTGACGTCTACACATGGCCACTTGCCATAGTGGTGGGTCTTCCTTTGGGAACCCCCCACTTCCAAGGTTCAAGACCTAGTGTGTGCATAGAATTATGCAAATTTTCCTTGGTCCATTTAAAAACATGGGTGTTGTCCCACTTTGTGTGGGTGGTTGTCCCTCCTTCGTATGGGGTCTCTCTTCCCATCCGTGGGAGCTCCAGTGTGGACTGCGCTTGGAAGTCGATTCTCGATGGGTCATAGTTGTTGTTGTATTCATGTAATCATATCCTGGATCTGTAATCCTGTTGTTGTTGTATTCCAATAAAAAAAATAAACATGGATTGACGTTGCAATATTGAGGGAAGAGAATCACTCTCGTTACCGGTTATATAAAGGAATATTTTAATTAAAATAATAGTAATATAAAGGAATACATTATTAACTATAATTTTTTCTTTTTTACAAAAGATTGACCCGGTTTTAGCCTAAGTCAGCTCTCTATTGCATCTGCCCTTGCTCACGAGATCCAGAAGGTCATTGTATATATTGTTGTCAAGGTTTTTTCTAACAAATTACATACAAGCTATGGAAATTCAAGGAGGAGTGTTGTAATTCTAATGGCTTTCCACCATACACACAGACCTTTTACTCTATACACACATGTGGGTTTTATACTTATTTAGTTTGCTTTTAGAGCATCTCCCACTCATTCTCTATTTCTATATCTAAAATAGAGATCCAAAAGGGAATATTCTTTCCAAATTCCATCTCTAACAAATTTTCACTCTCACCACACTCTCTATCCTTATCTCTATCCCTATTCATATTTCTATTTATATCTTCAAATAACTTATATTTTTATTATTTTAATGTTTTTATGTTATTGTGATTTTTAATATTAATATTTATTATTTTAATACTATGTTTCGGTTTTTATTTTATTACTAACTTATAATTATCAATATGTAATAAGAGATTACCCAACTGATGGTGTCAATATATATATATATATATATATATGTATGTATGTAATAAGAGATTTTTTTTATAACATAAAATAATTTTTTTAGAGAAAATTATAACAAAATAATAAAATAAAGAACAAATGATAAAGTATGGTAAATAAAAAATTATTAATTAATATTTAATATTTGACTCATTTTAAAGATCTAGATGAGACGTTTCTAATAATATAATATTTATATTAATAAAATGTATAAATTAAAATTTATTATACATTGATTAAATTTAATGAAAAGGTTAAAAAGATATAAAAGGAATAAAAAATGTTGAAAAGTGGTTTTAGAGAATGAAAAATGGTTCTTTAAATTTAGAGAATGAAATGTAGGAACTCTAAAAATTTTCTTGGAGACATCAATTTAGAGAGTGGGTGGGAGCAACACATCCTCTAAATTTTATTGGAAACATGATTTTAGAGGGTGGGTGGGTGGGTGGGTGGGTGGGAGGGAGATGCTCACCCATTCTCTATCTCTATCTCTATCTCTATCTCTAAAATAGAGAACCAAAAGGGAATATTCATCACAGATTACATCTCTAAATTTTTTTTCACTCCCACCACACTCTCTATCATTATCTCTATCTCTATCCCTATTTATATTTATATCTGAAAATAACTTATATTTTCATTATTATTTTTTAGTTTGTTTAATAAATTATTGTTCAACTAAATTTTAACAAATATTATTTATAATAACATTTGTATTTTTTTTTAAATACTTTTTTTAAAAATATAATGTTTTATTAATGCATGAATTTAAAAATCATAAAAGGGAGAAAAAAGAAGAGTCGAAAAAGTATAGTCAACTCCAAGTGTTACAAGCTCAAAACGAGGCAACAAAATTACAGATTTTACATGAACGTGAAGTGATTCGATGTGAACGTGAAGAGAATAAAATTATAATGATAGATTTGGATTCCATTAAAAATCCCAACAAACGTGAATTTTTTCGAAAGAAAAAGATGCAAATTAAAAAAAAAAAAAAAAAAACCATCCACAATTTTCAAATACAAGGTGGATCATTTTCGGGTGGATATGGAAGTCATTTGGATGACTTTTCAAAATTTTAATGTATCTCGACATTATCATATGTTATGTTGTTATTATTTAAGTTTTTTTTTTTCTATCCTTATTTTAATGTTTTTATGTTATTGTAATTTTTAATATTCATATTTATTATTTTTATATTATGTTTCGGTTTTTATTTTATTACTAACTTATAATTATCAGTTTGTAATAAGAGATTGCTCAAATGATAAAGTGTGGTAAAGTATGGTAAATAAAAAAATTATTAATTAATATTCAATATTATACTCATTTTAAAAATCTAGATGAGATATTTCTAACGGTATAATTTTTATGTTAATAAAATGTATAAATTAAAATTTATTATACATTAATTGAATTTAATGAAAAAGTTAAAATGATATAATTGGAATAAAAAAAAGGTTAAAAAGTAGTTTTAGAGAATGGGAAATGGTTCTCTAAATTTAGAGAATGGGGTTGAGGTTCTCTAAATATTTTCTTGGAGATAACAATTTAGAGGGTGGGTGGGAGCAACCGGTCCTCTAAATTTTCTTGGAAATATGATTTTAGAAGATGGGTGGGAGATGCTCTCCAATGGACTCTCTAAAGAAAGAAATTCAAAAGTAACCATTTGATTTATTAAACTTTTGTTAATAGCCACTTTTGAAACTTTAATTATTAATAACCACTTTTTTAAAAAACTTTCAGTGTATGTCCATAAATTACAAGTATACCCCTGAAATTAGTTTTCTTTTTTTAAAACCTTAAAACTTGAAATCATGACTAAATTGAAAATGTCAAAACTTGAAATCATGGCTAAATTGGAAAGTCCAAACTTGAAATCATGTCTAATTTGAAAATGTTGAAACTTGAAATGTGGACTAAATTGAAATTAGGCTTAGGTTTTTTTTCCCCAATTCTTTTTCTTCCTCATCTTCTTCCCCAAATCCCCAATCATTGCCGGTGTCGTCAAGGTGAGGGCCAATCATCGTCGGAGCTGGGCAATCATCACCGGACGACATCGACTGGGTGTCAATCATCGTCGGACGTCGTCGGCGAGCTGCTTGGGCTCTGCGCGAACCAGTGGCGAGGCTTGCTGTTGGTTCGCGCGGAGCCCAAGCAGCTCGCCGACGACGTCCGGCGATGATTGATGCCCAGTCGACGTCGTCCGGCGATGCTTGCCCAGCTCCGGTGATGATTGGCGGCATGGAGGAAGAAAAGAGAGAGAGGATCGGGGAGAGAGAGAGAGCAGAGAAGAGAGAAAGAGAGAGAGAAAAGGAGAGAGAGAGATGATTTAGGGGTTTTTATATGAGGGCTTTTCAGTAATTTATCAAAAACATGGTTATAAACAATTAAAGTTATGGATGTGGTTAAAAACAAAATTTCCATGATTATACTGGTCATTTTTGGCAATTTCCATCTCTATAAACCTACTCCTTAATTAAAATAGCTAGTGGGGATAGTTTGAGAGTACTCTGATAATTGCTTTTGCTGTCACAGCTGGTCTAGCTGTTGTACTTGTCTTGCATGTACGCACTCATTAGTCAATAGTCACTACTCACATTTTTTCTTGAAAAAATAATTAATTTTAATTTTAATTTTATTTTTTGAAAGTTCTGATTTGAAGTCACAATTTTATATTATTCTAATCTTTTTAATATGATGTTCTATGCTAACCGTCGGGTAATACAACATCTCTCAGTTCAAATGTTCTAGCTATAATATAATAGAGGGAATAATTGAAGTGAACTCATAAAAAGTTATTAGATTAAATGGCTTTTTAACTAAAATAATTACTCGGAGTTGCTCTTAGCCACTGAGAAAATATAAATGTAAGTGGGTGTGATGTAAATGATGATGTAAGTTGAGTGCAAGTGGGACATTTCACTATGCAATGACAGATGACATAGCGAATGATGTAAGTTGAGTGCATGGCATGCACTCATGGAGAATGTAGTAAGGTCCACCACACAAACACCATTACCACGGGTAATTGTTAAACCGTCGGTTTTTTTAAAAATTTTTTTTAAAGAAAAGTAGACGAATCAGAATGTGCCTCGTGGTACATTTTTTGAATTTTTTTATAAAAAAACTGCCCGAAACTGAAAACCAAACCGAAACCGTGACAAAAACCGACGGTTTTTTAACCGAAACCGTAAAATTGGCGGTTACAAACCGTCCCCAAACCATTGGCCATGGTTTTGGTTTCGGTTTCGGTTTCGGTTTCGGGTGGCCAAAAAACCGAAACCGAAACCGAACCGTGGCCACTACTAGCTTTGACTCAGTATGTATGCACTTATTAACACTTATTCATAATCTATGACCCACATACAATGCATTGATGTATTTTACATCTATGCGCACTGAGGGGAAAAAGACTATATATATATATATTGGAAACTTTTATAAATATATATTTGAAGATTGATTCATTTTTTTCTTTCTCATGTAACTTGATATTTGAATTAAAAAACAAGGACCAATGAGAGAATCCTAACTCAAATGAAATCATTTTCACATCATTGGAAACCATTTTCAGATTTTTTTTCATGTAATCATTTATAATTTTCTAAATAAGAAAAAAAAAAACAATTTTATAGTTTATTGAAGAAATAAACTTGTTGAAAACGATTTGCACATTACCCTATGTCCTTATTGTCCCTATATCCAACACTTTTCTAGCCTTCCACATTATTAAACTATTAATATATACAAATTTTATTTTATTTTTCCTAGAGGGCTGATTGTAATGGATTTTAAGAGGAAGAAGCTAAATAACCAGGCCTTATTTTTCCATCTAATGATCTTGTTTATCCTCGTCAAACCATCAAAACCTGATGAAGAAGTCAATAATATTAGTTTGAGTTCTGTGGCAGAAGTACATGTTGGAGTGATAGTTGATATGGAATCATGGTCAGGGAAGATTAGCCACAGCTGCATTTCCATGGCCATTTCTGATTTCTGTTCTCTCAATAATACAACAAGGGTACTTCTCCACTGGATGGATTCCAAAGGCGATTCTATTCTTGCTTTACATGCAGGTTAGATATTATTTTTACATACAATATTATATATGAATGTGATTTGTGTATATAAATATATATGGTTTCATTCATTAATTTTCAAATATATGAAGCCTTGAATCTCTTGCAGAATGTCACATTGCAAGCAATCATCATTACAGAGACATCAAGTAGTGGAGCACAAATCTTAGCAGAGTTAGGATCCAGAGCTAAAATTCCTATTATTTCTCTCTTTGCAAGTGGTCCTTCTCTAACCTTGTCCAACTACTCCAATTTTATTCAATTTACTCATGATCAAGCCAAAGGCATTGCTACTCTCATCAAAGCCTTCAAATGGAAAGATGCCATCCTCATTTATGAAGATAACAACAGTGGGAGAGATTTCTTTCCTCACATGTTTGATTCCTCACAGGATGCTAATATTCATATCGCTCATAGAATCAGCATCCCACCTTCATCTTCTGATGAACATATCATTGAAAAGCTTTCAACGATAAAGACTTTCCAAACAAAAGTATTTGTTGTGCACATGTCTCATTCTCTTGCATCTCACTTCTTTTTGAAAGTTAAGAAGCTAGAAATGATGAGTGAAGGATATGTTTGGATTGTTACTGATACAATTATGAGTTTTTTTAATTCAATGGATACTTTAGTGGTTGAGTCCATGCAAGGAGTTGTGGGTTTGAAGCCATACATTCCGGCTTCGAAGGAGCTCCATAACTTCACTTTAAGGTGGAGAAGGAAAATGTATATTGATCATCCGAATGCTGAGGTATTGGAATTAGATCCATACGGGATTCTGGCGAATGATGCAATTTGGGCTCTAGCAGAAGCAGCACAAAAACTGAAAAGTACTGAATTTTCTCAAAGTGGTTTGATGCTCTATGAGGAAATAATGAAGAGTAGGTTCAAGGGTTTAAGTGGTTATTTTCAACTAAGTAATGGCAATAAACTACATTCAAGGAGATTCGAAATAGTTAATGTCATAGGAAAAGGACTGAGAAGAGTTGGATTTTGGACATCCAAAACTGGGAATATTACAAAAGAATCGAATTCACCATCGACAAGTGACCTTGAAGGCATCATATGGCCCGGAGGATCTGCAACCATTCCAAAACGTCAGCTGATTCAAATGAGTTCTAAGGTATTGAGGATCGGTGTTTCTAAATCTGGGTTTAAGGAATTGGTGGATGTGGTTCATGATTCACAATCTAATGCAACGATTTTCAGTGGCTTCTGTATAGAAGTGTTCAAGGCAGCCATGAAGACTCTAACATATGAAGTACCTTATGAGTTTATACCGTTCACACATGCCAATGGATCTTATAGTGATCTACTCCATCTGGTTTATCTCAAGGTATGGTTAGCATTTTTTTCATGGCAAATTAATTCTAGTCATGAATTATTATCAATATTCTGTAATTTACATGTAATTTAATATTAATTCATGATCCACTAGAGGTTTGATGCTGCCGTGGGAGATATAACAATCACTGCCAACAGATCTCTGGAGGTGGATTTCACATTGCCATTCTCCGACATGGGAATTGGGATGATAATGCTTACTTATCAAAATAATAACATGTGGATTTTCTTGAAGCCGCTTCAGGCTGATCTTTGGCTGACCAGTGCTGCTTTCTTTGTCTTCACCGGCTTCGTGGTGTGGATTATTGAACATCCTATCAACAAAGAATTCCAAGGTTCGTTAGCACACCAAATCGGAATGGTGTTTTGGTATGCCTTCTCAACACTTGTATTCGCCCATAGTAAGTAACAAACATTTATAAGGCATTACTTTCAGATTATTTACAGACTTATTCTAATGCAATAATATTTTACTGATTTTATCATGTTTCTGGTTATAACTTGACATTTCAGGAGAGAAGCTATTGAGCAACTGGTCAAAGTTTGTAGTGATCATATGGGTGTTTGTAGTGCTTATATTGACTTCAAGCTACACGGCCACTTTAACTTCTATGTTAACCGTTCAACAAATCCAGTTGGGTTCAAATGACTATGTAGGCTCGTTCTTTCCAATTGCAGGAACTATAGACAACATAAATTTTGAAGATTCCAGGCTGAAGGTATATGATTCACCGGAAGAATTTGCCAATGCTTTATCAAAGGGGAGTAAAAAAGGTGGGGTGTCTGCAAGTATAATCGAAATGCCTTACCTCAAGATATTCCTTGCTCATCTTCCTGCTCATTTCACAATGGTTATACCCAAAAATCCTCTTTCAACCAATGGTTTTGGCTTTGTGAGTATACATTAATTAGAAATTGGGATCTTATAATGCTAATCTTTTAAGTTTTTATCAGAGCTTTAATTAAAGCATATACTTGGATATTGTAGGCTTTTCCAAAGGGTTCACCATTGGTCCCGAACATATCAAGGGCAATTGCAAGTCTAAGAGAAGAAGGAAAGCTTAAAATGCTAGAAGATTATTGGTTTAGTTACTTTAGTAGTAATCAGCCTTCAGCTTATATGAACCAGGATTCCTCCAGTAATCCCAGCAGTCTAAGCCTCGAGAGATTCGGTGGTTTATTTCTCATTACAGGGATTTCCTCAACTTTAGTTCTATTCATATTCTTCCTTTGTTTTGTCTACAGAAAAAGGCATGCATTGCGAGGCTTTGTTTCTGAAAAACTTGAGTTTTTGAAGGGGTACATTCACTACTATCTTCCTACTCTTTTGTGGAATCATTGAGAGAAGAATAAAACACATGAAAGTGTAGCTAGATATATGATTCATTTCTCAATTGGTATTAAATGGTTATAATACTTGCATAAACGAACCCTGTTTGGTGGATTTGATGAAACTCGGTTCTCATAGTTAAACTACAAAAAATGATTATACATAGTTAAACTACCCTGTTTGCTTACCTTCTTACAACTTCCAATCTAATTATACTATCAAGTCAAACTGAGACGATTCGATCTCTTTATTTATACAAGAAATCAACCTTAACTTCATGTCAAAGACTACAAGCAATCCTCATGATATTTTACATGACCACCCTCATCTTTCTATATGGAATATTGATCAAAAGGTTATGTCTTGATCATGACTTTAAATAGCATGGATCACTTGAATTTTATGGGATCATCATCATCATCAGTCGCTGACTCGATGCAAGGTGTGATCGTTCTCAAATCCTACATTCCAGGTTCAGATGAGCTGCACAATTTTACTTCAAGATGGAGAATGAAATTACAAAATGCATCATGACTTTCTGAACATAACATGGAAGCATACGATCATATGGAGTTAAGTGCATTTTGTATTCGGGCATATGATGTCGCTTGGGGTCTAGCAGAAGCAGTTGACAGGGTGAGCTCCAAGATTTCTTAGAAAGCTATTAATCAGTCTAAATTACAAAATAAATAAAAAATTACAACAATAAATCTTTGTATTAGGAACTTGATGGTCATGGAGTAGTTTGCTCTGGGTGTATAATGTATTTCATTAGTTTCTGCTAAACAATTTCTTGGAGAGGTACTCCTTCACAAAATTCAATCGTGACCAAAAAAAGTCTTTAAAGTCATAATTTTTCAGAAGATGCCAGTTTTTGTGAATCAGAAAACTGTAAAGCATGACTAGAGCCAAAGCTGAAGAGACCCCGCTGATAAGAAAAAGACCGCGAAAGTTTTCAGTGGTGAGAGGCTTCACATTGTTTGAATTGTCCCCGGATGATGTTAACATTGATCGACTTTGAAACCATGTATATTCCATCATAGTAAGCTTTCCATCTTCTCTTAGTTTTGCAATTGCCCTTGAAATATCCGCGACCAATGGAGATCCTTTAGGGAAAACCTAAAATTTTTAAAGCAATAAGAAACAAAAGATTAATGTCTGAATATGATAGATTAATAAATCTTTGAAGGAAATGAATCAAATGATACTCACAAAGCCAAAGCCATTAGTGCTAGGAGATATCGGTCCAATCATGGAATAGTCCTTTGAGTACTTTGCGAGGAAGATCTTCAGGTATGGAACCTCATCAATGATAGCAGAGACACCACCGTTCTTGCTTCCTCTTGACAAAGCATTAGCATATTCTTCAGGTGAATTAAATGGCTGAAGATTAGAATTCTTGAAGTTGAGGTTGCTAATGACTCCTTTGGAGACAATTGAACCATCTTGATATCCTATATAGTTGTCCTTTGAGTTCAACACATTCAACTCAATGTGTTGAACTGTCATCATGGAGGTCAAAGTTGCTGTGTAACTGGATGTCAATATAAGCACAATGAACAACCAAACGATCACCACGAATCGTGACAAATTGCTTAACAATTTTTCCCCTGTCACAGGCCGAACAAAAGTTTAATAGCATAGAAAAATATTGATTCAATTACCTAAATGTATATATTATGGACCAAAGAGAATGGATATAAGTGCTTACTATGAGCAAAAACAAGGGTTGAGAAAGCAAACCAAAATATCATCCCAATTTGCTGAGATATTGGACCTTGGAACTCATTGTTGATTGGATGTTCAATCAACCAAATGACAAAACCCGTCAAGACAAAAAAAGCAGCACTTGTTAACCAAAGATCACAAGTGAGTGGCTCCATGAATATCCACACACTGTTTTTGCTGTCTTTTGGGGCTACCATTCCGACACCCAAGTCAGTATAAGGTACTGTAAAATCAACATATAAAGATCTCTCCGCTGTGATAGTCGTATCTCCAACAACAGCATCGCAATTCTTTGATGTTCGTATCACAGGGTGCAGCAACAACAACAACAACAACAACGAGTCAAATAACAAACATAAGCAAAAGTGTTATCCTGAAATGCTATATATCAGTGTCAGGAATAATGATTTCAGAACAGGTTACAAAAGCAAAAAGCCAAAGCTATTCCAAACTTTAAATCAAGCATACCTGAGGATTGAATTGTTTAAATAAATCAATAGTTGCTTTAGTCCGATCCCTATCTGGAAATGGTATTAATTCATATTCCACATGATACGGTAACCGTTCAATGGCAGCCCGGAATACATCTATACAGAAGCCTGTTATAGTTGTTGTATTAGTTTCAAGATTAGGGCGTATGTTCACCAGTTCAGGGAATCCAGAATTTCGTACAACACCAATTCTAAGCTTTTTACTACTCATTTGCATCACATGACTTTTTGGAATTTTAGCAGATCCTCCAGGCCAGATAATGTCTTCAAGATCAGTACTATTAGAGTACAATTGCTTTCCATGACTGGATGAGTATAGTTCTCTAGTAATTTTTCCAACACAAGTCCAAAACCCTACTCTTCTGTCCCCTGATCTTCCTATCACATTTACTATCTCAAATGCATTTGAGACTAGTTTCCCATTAACAAACTGAAATTCACCACTTAAACCCTTGAATTTCAGTTTCAGTATTTCTTCGACAAGTATCGAACCATGTGTAGATGTGGCAATGTTATCTAAATCCATTAGGTTCAAACTCAATCTATCATCGACGTATCTCCTGGAATGGATCTTAGGCCTTGCCCTCTCAGCTGCTTTTGCAAGAGCCCAAGCAACATCATATGCCCGTATGCAAAATACATTTAAATCCTTTATTTCCATGTTGTGTTCAGCAGAAAATGTATTTCTCCATCTTGAAGTAAAATTATAAAGCTCCTTTGAGGCTGGAATGTAGGACTTGAGACCGATCACTCCTTGCATTGATTCCGTGACAGATGATCCCATATTGGAATGCAAGTAATCCATGCTTTTTACAGTCATGATCCAAGCATACCCTTCACGCATCATTCCTAAGTTTTTCGCGTTCATGTAGAACCGAAATGTTAACAGAGGTGACATGTGCAAAACAAACACTTTTTGCTCTGATGCCATGAGCTTCTGAATTTCTTCAATCATATTATTGTCATCTGATGAGACATCAAGGGAAATCTTATATGAAATATGGATGTCCTTTTCTAGCAATGAATCAACCAAATGAGGGATGAAATCTCTCCAATCATCGTTTTCTTCGTGTATAATCACCACATCCTTCCACTTAAATGCTCTAACAATATCAGCAATACATGTTGCTTGAGAGCTTTCATCTTGGTTGATTTGAAAAAAATAAGGATATTTGTTTGAGGGTGAAGAAGTACTAGTAGGTGCAGAAAATGAAATCACAGGGACTTTAGTTTTATCCCCTAGTTCAGCCAAAAACTTTGCTTCTATTGATGTTTGAGCACCAATGATTGCTCTCACTTCTGAATTTTCCAAGAGATCAAGAGCTGCATGCATTTGAGTATGAACAATATTCTTAGTGTTTGAGCTAATTTACTAATAATTTGATTTAAATAAATAAATAACCGTTCATTGTAAGCCAATCCATGCAAACATATATTCATATTTGCTGAAGTAGATTTGTTTCATGACATTCAAAACTAAGCAAAGCAAAATTAATAAAGAAAATTAAGCTCACCCGAAGACAAAGCACGTAGAGGTTCGCCTTTGGAATCCCCAGTGTGGAAAATAACTCTTGTTTTGTAGTAACTATGTAGACTGTAAAAATCAGAAATTGCCATGGAAATACAGTTTTGTACTATCTTACTTTCCCTTGAACCCATATTTAGTATAACTCCCACATGAATCTCCTCCTCCACCATACCTTGATGAGTTTCATCAAAGGATTGGGCAGATAGTACTGGACCAACCAAGCTGATCATCATCAATAAGGATACAAAAGATAGGAAGATAATTCGGTTGCTCCTTTTAGACTCCATGCATAATACACAACTGTTTGTTGTTCCTCTAATTAATCACAATTGTGATTTACTGTCTTGCTATCTAGCTAGTATTTCTGATAGCTTGACTTGTTACATGAAAGGAGTTTTTTGAAGAGTTGATATACTAGAGGAACACTAGCTGGAAATTTAGAGGAGAAATTGTTGACTTGACTCAAATTTAGGCCCCACACACACACGTATACATTTACTGTCTTGCTAGTATTCCTAAAAGCTTGACTTCTTACATGAAAGTGTGTACGTGTGTGACTAGAAAGCTATCAATAGTAAGAGGCTTCACAGTTTGAAGTTTGGTCAGATATTTAAACCATTGTCCATGCATTTGCAATTATACTAAGCTTTCCGTTTTCTATTAGTCTGACATAACCGGCACCAATGGAGAACCAGAAAGTAAAACCCTTCTAGAATTCGACAAGAAAAGTAAACATATTTTTGAAGGAAATGATGATGTATATACTCACAAACGCGAAGCCGATGGCTGTGGACATGGAATACTTTGATCATGTATGGAATCTCATCAATGATACCTTAGACACCCATTTATCAATCTCGGGTTCATGTCGGGTTCGCGGGTCGATCCAAATGCCTCCAACTCCAATGCAAGTATGCAACTTTTGTTCTCAAAGATACGACACCGTTTCGTTCAGTTTGCTCTGCTGCACCTTATAATAAAGTTAACTTTCTTCTTTGCCTCATCGATCAACATTTTTTTTTTTTTTGAAAGGCATTTTTTCCTTTTTACAAAAGACTGGCCCGGTTTTAGCCTAAGTCAGCTCTCTATTGCATCTGCCCTTGTCCACAAGATCCAGAAGGTCATTGTATATATTGTTGTTGAAGTTTTTATCCCATTGGGTTTTTTCTAACAAATTACATACAAGTTGTGAAAATTCAAGAGGGAGTGTTGTAATTCTAATGGCTTTCCACCATACACACAGACCTTTTACTCTATACACACATGTGGGTTTTATACTTATTTGGCCCAGTTTGGCATTGCTGTGCTGTGGGGGGAGGTGCTTTTGGATCTGCTGTGGGGGGAATTGCTTTTGGAATTGCTGTGGGAAGAATCACCTGAGTGTTTGGTAAACTGATTTTCAAAAGTGCTGTGAGAACCAAAAGCAATTTCAATATGTTTGGTAAACTGAAGTAAAAAGTGCTGTGAGTGTGTAAAGTTACTAAAAGGACACAAACATCTAAATAGTGCTATACTTTACATTTTTCTTGTTTATTTGTGTTTAGTGTTAAGTGTTATATAATTATGGTACTTTATTGAATTAATTAGCCCCATTTCTTTATTTCTTTATTTCTTTATTTCTTTTTTATTCTACTTTATTGAATTAATTAGCCCCATTTTTTTGTACAATTGTGGCAATGTAAGCCCAAACAATTTTGTATAGTTATGGTATAATTTTGCATGGTATAATTATGGTACAGTTATGGTATAATTTCGTTTATACATTGTGCAGTTATGACTTATGGTATAATTTTGTACAATAAACCAAACAAATATCATTTAAAATTTTATATAAATTATGCAAACCCAAAAGTATATATTATATAAACGAAAACTATCAAACATAACGTTATGGAACATATTACATGAGTTTTTTCGTACAAATAATTGCAAATGATAGTGTAGCCTCGCAGAAGCATGTTGGCAATGAGAGTCTTGCCAGACCCAGTTTCAAGAAAGACAATTATATTATGTTTAATTGCCATCTCCAATGCTTCTATCTGATAACTGCAAAACCAAAACCACCCAAAATACAATGAATCCACTAATCAAACTAACAGCAACTAACTGATTGAAAGAAATTCAAAAGCATAAGGAAACCAGATTGAAAGAAATTCAAAAGCATAAGGAAACCACCTTCTGGCAAATGCAAGAGTATCAACAGACAATTGCTGAGTAGTGTCTATTTCCATGTTCTTATCAGTAGATACTTGCTGAGTAGTGTCTATTTCCATGTTGTTTGGTTCAATGACTGTTCAAATGATCAAAATCAAAACAATTACATACCCAAATAAACTTATCAACCATATTCAACAAACCCCATTTGTCAACATGCATTTTCCTACAAGAAATTCACATACGTGTACACAAAAAAAAAAAGAAGTAATCAACACAAACAACAATGTACCAAACTCACTCTAAATAGTCTAAAAAAAAACTTCTTTCTCTCTCAACAACAACAAAAGAAATAAAAAACCCAAGTACAGAAAAACATCATCAAACCCAATAAAGAAAATAAAACACAACAAATCAAAACTTACCCACCAATCAAAACTGTGAGAACCGAAAGAAACTTGAAAAGAAAAAGAGAGAATCGTCGAGTCTTCAAAAAACAACAATGAGAGCAAAAAGCAGAGCCTCCAACTCTGGCTTGTCCTCGTAATATATATACAGAGAGTGACTAATATATATATACACTATGGGACACTACATTGATACACTGAAAAATGAAAACGATTCCACACTCTCAAAACATCAAAGCTCTCAAATGGAAGTCACAAAGTAAACTTCTGTATCTTTGTTGATTTCCCTACTCTATCCCAAAATCCAAGCAAGTTCAACAAGCTAAGCATCATTTTTTCCATTTTTTGAACTCTGCCCATTCAAAGTTACAAATTTGCTACAATGGTTCAACTAATTTGCTACAATGGTTCAACTAATTGTATCTCTAATTGCATACCACCAATATCAAGACAAAAGAAACAAAGTTAAAATATCAGTTTTCAATAGAAATCATGATCAGACAAGCACAACATCAAATTCAAAGACATTGAATGAGTACTCCAACAAACAATATAATCCTAAAAGGGCGGTGTTTAAATATGTGATTTCTTGTTCTACTAATTCTGATATTACATTAAATGCTCTTGCAATGCGAGTTGCATATAAAGAAACAGAATCAGAGTACACAACTACAGTTTCCAACATAACTGATTAATTGGCCAACACTTACATTCTCTAAGAATGAACAAGCACACATCTATCAATTTGGCCTCGAACACACAAGTCATTTATGGATCTTGCCTGAACTGCTGGGATTCGAAACCAGTACAAACCAGGGGGGATTCGAAACCACCCAAACAACCAGAAAATCAAAACCAAAATGAAAATATAGCCCAGCAAAACACCTCATGAACATGAACGAAAATCCAAAATTAGATACAAATCCCCAAAAATCCAATTCAAAATCAAACCCTAAAACATGAATGAAGGAGAAGGCAGCAATAACGAAGGAGAAGTAAAGAAATCGAACCTGAAAGCGAGAGAAATCGAAGGAGAAGGGCTGCTTTCTGATCGAAGCGAGAGAGGAGAGAAATCGAAGGAGAAGAGGCTTTTGTCTGAAGATGAACGTTGAGTATCAAATGATTTTGGTGAAAGGCAGGGTAAAATGGAAAGTTTGTAAAAATTCATTTAAAATCACTGTAGCGCGTTTTTGAGAAGCAGAAGCCGAAATCCAAAAGCATGTATTTGTAGCTTCTCAAAAACTCAGTTGGGAGAAGCTAAAAGTAACCAAAAGCACTTCCCCACGATTTTACCAAACACCCTATCTTTGGTCCGGAATCACTTTTGGCCCCAAAAGCAGCTGGAGAAGCAATGCCAAACTGGGCCTTAGTTTGCTTTTAGAGCATCTCCCACCCATTCTCTATTTCTATATCTAAAATAGAGATCCAAAAGGGAATATTCTTCCCAAATTCCATCTCTAACAAATTTTCACTCTCACCACACTCTCTATCCTATCTCTATCCTTATTCATATTTCTATTTATATCTTCAAATAACTTATATTTTTATTATTTTAATGTTTTTATGTTATTGTGATTTTTAATATTAATATTTATTATTTTAATACTATGTTTCGGTTTTTATTTTATTACTAACTTATAATTATCAATATGTAATAAGATATTACCCAACTAATAGTGTCAATATATATATATATATATATATATATATATATATATATATATATATATATATATATATATGTAATAAGAGATTTTTTTAATAACATAAAATAATTTTTTTAGAGAAAATTATAACAAAATAATAAAATGAAGAACAAATGATAAAGTATGGTAAATAAAAAATTATTAATTAATATTTAATATTTGACTCATTTTAAAGATCTAGATAAGACATTTCTAATGATATAATATTTATATTAATAAAATGTATAAATTAAAATTTATTATACATTGATTGAATTTAATGAAAAAGTTAAAAGGATATAAAAGAAATAAAAAATGTTGAAAAGTGGTTTTAGAGAATGAAAAATGGTTCTCTAAATTTAGAGAATGAAATGTAGGAACTCTAAAAATTTTCTTGGAGACAACAATTTAGAGAGTGGGTGGGAGCAACACATCCTCTAAATTTTATTGGAAACATGATTTTAGAGGGTGGGTGGGAGATGCTCACCCATTCTCTATCTCTATCTCTATCTCTATCTCTATCTCTAAAATAGAGAACCAAAAGGGAATATTCATCACAGATTACATCTCTAAATTTTTTTCACTCCCACCACACTCTCTATCATTATCTCTATCTCTATCCCTATTTCTATTTATATATGAAAATAACTTATATTTTCATTATTATTTTTTAGTTTGTTTAATAAATTATTGTTCAACTAAATTTTAACAAATATTATTTATAATAACATTTGTATTTTTTTTAATACTTTTTTTAAAAATATAATGTTTTATTAATGCATGAATTTAAAAATCATAAAAGGGAGAAAAAAGAAGAGTCGGAAAAGTATAGTCAACTCCAAGTGTTACAAGCTCAAAATGAGGCAACAAAATTAGAGATTTTACGTGAACGTGAAGTGATTCGACGTGAACGTGAAGATAATAAAATTATAATGATAGATTTGGATTCCATTAAAAATCCCAACGAACGTGAATTTTTTCGAAAGAAAAATATGCAAATTTTAGAAAAAAACACTCACAATTTTCAAAAACAAGGTGGATCATTTTCGAGTGGATATGGAAGTCATTTGGATAGCTTTCCAAAATTTTAACGTATCTCGACATTATCATATGTTATGTTGTTATTATTTAAGTTTTTTTTTTTCTTTTTTTTCTATCCTTATTTTAATGTTTTTATGTTATTGTAATTTTTAATATTAATATTTATTATTTTTATAATATGTTTCGGTTTTTATTTTATTACTAACTTATAATTACCGGTTTGTAATAATAGATTGCTCAAATGATAAAGTGTGGTAAAATATGGTAAATAAAAAATTATTAATTAATATTCAATATTAGACTCATTTTAAAGATCTAGATGAGACATTTCTAATGGTATAATTTTTATGTTAATAAAATGTATAAATTAAATTTTATTATACATTAATTGAATTTAATGAAAAAATTAAAAAGATATAATTGGAATAAAAAAAGTTAAAAAGTAGTTTTAGAGAATGTGAAATGGTTCTCTAAATTTAGAGAATAGAGTGGAGGTTCTCTAAATATTTTTTTGGAGACAACAATTTAGAGGGTGGGTGGAAGCAACCAATCCTCTAAATTTTCTTGGAAATATGATTTTAGAGGATGGGTGGGAGATGCTCTCCAAGAGGCTTTCTAAACCCACTCCTGAATTAAAATAGCTTAAAATAGCTAGTGGGGATAGTTTGAGAGTACTCCAATAATTGTGTTTGCCACAGCTGGTCTAGCTGTTGTACTAGTCTTGCATGTACGCACTCATTAGTCAATAGTCACTACTCACATTTTTTCTTGAAAAAATAATTAATTTTAATTTTAATTTTATTTTTTGAAAGTTCTGATTTGAAGTCACAATTTTATATCATTCGAATCTTGTTCTATGCTAACCGTCGGGTAATACAACATCATTTTATATCATTTTAATTTTTTGAAAATGTCGTTACCAGAATTTATTCGATAAAATTGAAAAATGTATTTTCTATTATTATTATTGACGAAAGCATTTTCACTGTTTTCTGTTTGAAAAACAGAAACGTTTTTGTAAAATGTTAACAAACAGACCTTAGCACATCAAGTCACTTACATGTAACCTCCAATGGAGGTTTGAGCGACTTCCAATGGAGGTCTCGAAAGTCACCCAAACCTCCATTGGAGGTGCTCCAATAAATATTTGAAAAAAAATTAAAAGAAAATTAGTTTTAAAAAATAAAAACAAATAGAAACGACAGGGATAAATTTGTCTCTTCAGTGAATTGTTGGTAAAAACAATGAAAACACTAATTCTGAGTAAAAATAGGAACCGCCATAATTATATGGTTAGAAAGGGCTACTTCATATATATATGAAAAAATTTCTCTTCAGTGCACACCGATAAATATATATCAATGTCTTGCATATGGTCCATTAGATTTAACTGCTTTGACTAGTTGTGGCCACGACTCTGGTTGAGCGGTCGGTTTTGTCCGCGGTTTAACCGGAACCCTATGGACCAAACCGGATAAAAAATCAGAAACCGAAACCGAAACCGACGGTTTGAAAACCGGACGGTTTGAAAACCGGTTGGAAACCAGACCGTACGGTTTCGGTTTGGGCTTGGGCATGCCCAAAACCGGTGGTTTTAACCTTGGTTAAACCGTCGGTTTTTTTTTTAATTTTTTTTTTAAAAGTAGACAAATCAGAATGTGCCACGTGGCACATTTTTAATTTTTTTTTTTGAAAAACCGCCCGAAACTGTGACAAAAACCGACCGTTTTTTTAACCGAAACCGTAAAATCGGCGGTTACAAACCGTCCCCAAACCATTGGCCATGGTTACGGTTTCGGTTTCGGTTTCGGTTTCGGGTGGCCAAAAAACCAAAACCGCCGGTTTTGGTCCAAAATCGAATCGTGGCCACCACTAGCTTTGACTCAGTATGCATGCACTTATCAACACTTATCCATAATCTATGACCCACATACAATGCACTGAGGGGAAAAAGACTATATATATATATATATATATTGGAAACTTTTCTCCTTAGTCCGCACTGATAAATATATATTTGAAGATTGATTCACCTTTTTCTCTCTCATGTAACTTAATATTTGAATTAAAAAACAATGACCAAGGAGAGGATCCCAACTTAAATGAAATCATTTTCACATCATTGGAAACCATTTTCAGATTTTTTTTCATGTAATCGTTTATAATTTTCTAAATAAGAAAAAAAAAAACAATTTTATATAAAGTTTATTGAAGAAATAAACTTGTTGAAAACGATTTGCACATTACCCTATGTCCTTATTCTCCCTATGTCCAACACTTTTCTAGCCTTCCACATTATTAAACTATTAATATATACAAATTTTATTTTATTTTTCCTAGAGGGCTGATTGTAATGGATTTTAAGAGGAAGAAGCTAAATAACCAGGCCTTATTTTTCCATCTAATGATCTTGTTTATCCTCGTCAAACCATCAAAACCTGATGAAGAAGTCAATAATATTAGTTTGAGTTCTGTGGCAGAAGTACATGTTGGAGTGATAGTTGATATGGAATCATGGTCAGGGAAGATTAGCCACAGCTGCATTTCCATGGCCATTTCTGATTTCTGTTCTCTCAATAATACAACAAGGGTACTTCTCCACTGGATGGATTCCAAAGGCGATTCTATTCTTGCTTTACATGCAGGTTAGATATTATTTTTACATACAATATTATATATTAATTTGATTTGTGTATATAAATATATATGGTTTCATTCATTAATTTTCAAATATATGCAGCCTTGAATCTTTTGCAGAATGTCACATTGCAAGCAATCATCATTACAGAGACATCAAGTAGTGGAGCACAAATCTTAGCAGAGTTAGGATCCAGAGCTAAAATTCCTATTATTTCTCTCTTTGCAAGTGGTCCTTCTCTAACCTTGTCCAACTACTCTAATTTTATTCAATTTACTCATGATCAAGCTTCTGATCAAGCCAAAGGCATTGCTACTCTCATCAAAGCCTTCAAATGGAGAGATGCCATCCTCATTTATGAAGATAACAACAGTGGGAGAGATTTCTTTCCTCACATGTTTGATTCCTCACAGGATGCTAATATTCATATCGCTCATAGAATCAGCATCCCACCTACATCTTCTCATGAACATATCATTGAAAAGCTTTCAATGATAAAGACTTTCCAAACAAAAGTATTTGTTGTGCACATGTCTCATTCTCTTGCATCTCACTTCTTTTTGAAAGTTAAGATGCTAGAAATGATGAGTGAAGGATATGTTTGGATTGTTACTGATACAATTATGAGTTTCTTTCATTCAATGGATACTTTAGTGGTTGAGTCCATGCAAGGGGTTGTGGGTTTGAAGCCATATATTCCGGCTTCGAAGGAGCTCCATAACTTCACTTTAAGGTGGAGAAGGAAAATGTATATTGATCATCCAAATGCTGAGGTATTGGAATTAGATGCATATGGGATTCTGGCGTATGATGCAATCTGGGCTCTAGCAGAAGCAGCACAAAAACTGAGAAGCACTGAAATTTCTCAAAGTGGTTTGATGCTCTATGAGGAAATAATGAAGAGTAGGTTCAAGGGTTTAAGTGGTTATTTTCAACTAAGTAATGGCAATAAACTACCTTCAAGGAGATTCGAAATAGTTAATGTAATAGGAAAAGGACTGAGAAGGGTTGGATTTTGGACATCCGAAACTGGGAATATTACAAAAGAATCGAATTCACCATCGACAAGTGACCTTGAAGGCATCATATGGCCCGGAGGATCTGCAACCATTCCAAAACGTCAGCTGATTCAAATGAGTTCTAAGGTATTGAGGATCGGTGTTCCTAAATCTGGGTTTAAGGAATTGGTAGATGTGGTTCATGATTCACAATCTAATGCAACGATTTTCAGTGGCTTCTGTATAGAAGTGTTCAAGGCAGCCATGGCCACTCTAACATATGAAGTAACTTATGAGTTTATACCGTTCGGATATGCCATATATAATGAACTTCTCCATCTGGTTTATCTCAAGGTATGGTTAGATTTTTTTTTTTTATGACAAATTAATTCTAGTCATGAATTATTATAAATATTCTCTAATTTATGTATATATGTTCATACATGTTACATGTAATTATTAATTCATGTTGGCTGATTGTTTCAGCTAGAAAACCTTTTGTTTATACTAATCTAATACACACAAAAGCACTAATACACACAAAAGCAAAGAGAGAATAGCAGAGGAGGCTCAAAAGTCTCGATTCTTCTCTATTTTCTGATCTGATTTTCAATTACAAAATACAGCAATATTGGCTTCTCAAATAAGCTTCATCAAGATCTAATCTCAGTCACACAAATATTTAAATTACAGCCATTGATATATATTTAACTTTACTCAAGTTACTTTTAACTAAACCATGGTAAATATCTAGACAAAATAGATTTTACAGCACATTAATTAGTTCATAATTCATCAACTAGGAGATTGATGCTGCCGTGGGAGATATATCAATCACTGCCAACAGATCTCTTTATGTGGATTTCACATCACCATTCTCTGGCATGGGAATTGGAATGGTAACGCCTACTTATCAAAATAATAACATGTGGATTTTCTTGAAGCCGCTTCAGACTGATCTTTGGCTGACCAGTGCTGCTTTCTTTGTCTTCACCGGCTTTGTGGTGTGGATTATTGAGCATCCTATCAACGATGAATTCCAAGGTTCACTAGCACATCAAATCAGAATAGTGTTTTGGTATTCCTTCTCAACACTTGTATTCGCCCATAGTAAGTAACACAAACATTTATAAGGCATTAATTTCATGTTATTTATAGACTTATTCTGATGCAATAATATTTTGCTGATGATTTCCTGTTTCTGATTATAAATTGACATTTAAGGTGAGAAGCTACTGAGCAACTGGTCAAAGTTTGTAGTGATCATATGGGTGTTTGTAGTGCTTATATTGACTTCAAGCTACACGGCCACTTTAACTTCTATGTTAACCGTTCAACAAATCCAGTTGGGTTCAAATGACTATGTAGGGTTCCATCCATCATTTGCAGGAGCTACAAACAACAAAAATTTTGACAATCCCAGGCTGAAGGAATATAGTTCTCCGGAAGCATATGCCGATGCTTTATCAAAGGGGAGTAAAAATGGTGGGGTGTCTGCCATTATAGACAACATACCTTACATCAAGATATTCCTTGCTCATTATCCTGTTCATTACACAATGGTTATACCCAAAAATCCTCTTTCAACCAATGGTTTTGGCTTTGTGAGTATACATTAATTAGAAATTGGGATCTTATAATGCTAATCTTTTAAGTTTTTATCAGAGCTTTAATTAAAGCGTGTACTTGGATATTGTAGGCTTTTCCAAAGGGTTCACCATTGGTCCCAGACATATCAAGGGCAATTGCAAGGCTAAGGGAAGAAGGAAGGCTTAAAACGCTAGAAGATTATTGGTTTAGTTACTTTAGTAGTAATCAGCCTTCAGCTTATATGAACCAGGATTCCTCCAGTAATCCCAGCAGTCTAAGCCTCGAGAGATTCGGTGGTTTATTTCTCATTACAGGGATTTCCTCTACTTTAGTTCTCTCCATATTCTTCCTTTGTTTCGTCTACAGAAAAAGGCAAGCTTTGCGAGGCTTTGTTACAGAAAAACTGGAGTTTCTGAAGGGGTACATTCACTACTATCTTCCTACTCTTTTGCGGAAACATTGAGAGAAGAATAAAACACATGAAAGTGTAGCTAGATATATGATTCATTTCTCAATTGGTATTGAATAGTTATAATATATACGGCTATAATACTTGCATATACGAACCCGGCCTGTTTGGTGGTTTCGATGAAACTCTTTTTTTATAGTTAAACTACAAAAAATGTAATAGATTGTACTATTAATGTAAATATTAGTAAGAAAAATGATCAAATGAAAAATGACTTTACATATTACAGGGATTTCCTCAACTTTAGTTCTCTCCATATTCTTCCTTTGTTTTGTCTACAGAAAAAGGCATGCTTTGCGAGGCTTTGCTACAGACTATCTTCCTACCCTTTTGCGGAATCATTAAGAGGAGAATAAAACACATGAAAGTGTAGCTACATCTATGATTCATTTCTCAATTGGTATTGAATAGTTATAATAAATATGGCCTTGCATATACGAACCCTGTTTGGTGGTTTCGATGAAACTCGTTCTTGTAGTTAAGCTAAAAAAAATGATTATACATTGTACTATACTACTGTACTACTATTAATGTAATATTAGCGATATTAAAAATGATGAAATGAAAAATGACTACTATACTTGTATATAAGAACATGTTACTATACTATACTTGTATACATGTTAGCATGTATATTCCATCATAGTAAGCTTTCCATCTTCTCTTAGTTTTGCAATTGCCCTTGAAATATTCGCAACCAATGGAGAACCTTTAGGGAAAACCTGAAAATTTTGCAGCAATAAGAAACAAAAGAACAAGTGTCTGAATATGATGGATTAATAAATCTTTGAAGGAAATGATACTCACAAAGCCAAAGCCATTGGTGATAAGAGATATCGGTCCAATCATGGAATAGTCCTTTGAGTACTTTGCAAGGAAGGTCTTGAGGTATGGAACCTTATCAATGATAGCAGAGACACCACCCTTCTTGCTTCCTCTTGACAAAGCATTAGCATATTCTTCAGGAGAATTAAATGGCTGAAGATTAGAGTTCTTGATGTTGAGGTTGTTAATGACTCCTTCTTTGGCGGCAAATGAACCACCTTGATATCCTATATAGTTGTCCTATAAGTTCAACTCAATGTGTTGAACTGTCATCATGGAGGTCAAAGTTGCAGTGTAACTGAACGTCAATATAAGCACAATGAACAACCAAACGATCACCACGAATCGCGACAAATTGCTTAACAATTTTTCCCCTGTCACAGGCCGAACAAAAGTTTAATAGCATAGAAAAATATTGATTCAATTACCTAAAAATGTATATATTAAGGACCAAAGAGAATGAATATAAGTGCTTACTATGAGCAAAAACAAGGGTTGAGAAAGCAAACCAAAATATCATCCCAATTTGCTGAGATATTGGACCTTGGAACTCATTGTTGATTGGATGTTCAATCAACCAAATGACAAAACCCGTCAAGACAAAAAAAGCAGCACTTGTTAACCAAAGATCATAAGTGAGTGGCTCCAAGAATATCCACACACTGTTTTTGCTGTCTTTTGGGGCTACCATTCCGACACCCAAGTCAGTATAAGGTACTGTAAAATCAACATATAAAGACCTCTCCGCTGTGATAGTTGTATCTCCAACAACAGCATCGTAAGTCTTTGATGTTCGTATCACAGGGTGCAGCAGCAACAACAACAACAACAACGAGTCAAATAACAAACATAAGCAAAAGGGTTATCCTGAAATGCTATATATCAATGTCAGGAATAATGATTTCAGAACAGGTTACAAAAGCAAAATGCCAAAGCTATTCCAAACTTTAAATCAAGCATACCTGAAGAAACATCATTAATAGTTGCTTTACACCATTAATAGTTGCTTTACTCCGATCCCCATCTGGAAATGGTATAGTCATATTCCACTTGATGCAGTAACTGTTCAATGGCAGCCCTAAATACATCTATACAGAAGCCTGTTATAGTTGTTGTATTAGTTTCAAGATTATGGTGTATGTTCACCAACTCAGGGAATCCAGAATTTGGTACAACACCAATTCTAAGCTTTTTACCACTCATTTGCATCACTTGACCTTTCGGAATTTTAGCAGATCCTCCAGCCAGATAATGTCTTCAAGATCAGTACTAGTAGAGTACAATTGCCTTCCATGACTAGATGGGTGTAGTTCTCTAAAACCCTACTCTTCTGTCCCCTGATCTTCCAATCACATTTACTATCTCAAATGCATTTGAGACTAGTTTCCCATTAACAAACTTCAATTCACCACTTAAACCCTTGAATTTCTGTTTCAGTATTTCTTCGACAAGTATCGAACCATGTGTAGAAGTGGTAATGCTTTCTAAATCCATTAGGTTCAAACTCAATCTATCATCAGCGTTTCTCCTCGAACAGATCTTAGGCCTTGCCCTCTCAGCTGCTTTTGCTAGAGCCCAAGCAACATCATATGCCCGTATGCAAAATACATTTAAATCCTTTATTTCCATGTTGTGTTCAGCAGAAAATGTATTGCTCCATCTTGAAGTAAAATTATAAAGCTCCTTTGAGGCTGGAATGTAGGACTTGAGACCGATCACTCCTTGCATTGATTCCGTGACAGATGATCCCATATTGGAATGCAAGTAATCCATGCTTTTTACAGTCATGATCCAAGCATACCCTTCACGCATCATTCCTAAGTTTTTCGCGTTCATGTAGAACCGAAATGTTAACATAGGTGACATGTGCACAACAAACACTTTTTGCTCTGATGCCATGAGCTTCTGAATTTTTTCAATTATATTATTGTCATCTGATGAGACATCAAGGGAACTCTTATATGAAATATGGATGTCCTTTTCTTGCAATGAATCAACCAAATGTGGGATGAAATCTCTCCAATCATCGTTTTCTTCGTGTATAATCACCACATCCTTCCACTTAAATGCTCTAACAATATCAGCAATACATGTTGCTTGAGAGCTTTCATCTTGGTTGATTTGAAAAAAATAAGGATATTTGTTTGAGGGTGAAGAAGTACTAGTAGGTGCAGAAAATGAAATCACAGGGACTTTAGTTTTATCCCCTAGTTCAGCCAAAAACTTTGCTTCCATTGATGTTTGAGCACCAATGATTGCTCTCACTTCTGAATTTTCCAAGAGATCAAGAGCTGCATGCATTTGAGTATGAACAATATTCTTAGTGTTTGAGCTAATTTACTAATAATTTGATTAAAATAAATAAATAAATAACCGTTCATTGTAAGCCAATCCATGCAAACATATATTCATATTTGCTGAAGTAGATTTGTTTCATACTTTCATGACATACAAAACTAAGCAAAGCATAATTAATAAAGAAAATTAAGCTCACCTGAAGACAAAGCACGTAGAGGTTCGCCTTTGGAATCCCTAGTGTGGAAATAACTCTTGTTTTGTAGTAACTATGTACACTGTAAAAATCAGAAATTGCCATGGAAATACAGTTATGTACTATCTTACTTCCTCTTGAACCCATATTTAGTATAACTCCCACATGAATCTCCTCCTCCACCATACCTTGATGAGTTTCATCAAAGGATTGGGCAGATAGTACTGGACCAACCAAGCTGATCATCATCAATAAGGTTACAAAAGATAGGAAGATAATTCGGTTGCTCCTTTTAGACTCCATGCATAATACACAACTGTTTGTTGTTCCTCTAATTAATCACAATTGTGATTTACTGTCTTGCTAATATTCCTAAAAGCTTGACTTGTTAAATGAAAGGAGTTTCTTGAAGACTTGATGAGGTATGCTAGAGGAACACTGATAATCTAGAGGAGAAATTGTTGACTACTTGACTTGACTCAAATTTAGGCCCTACACACGTACATATACATTTACTGTTTTGCTAATACTCCTGAAAGCTCAACTTCTTACATGAATGAATGTGTTTGTGTCTAGCTAGTATTCCTGAAAGCTTGACTTCTTACATGAATGAATGTGTGTGCGTGACATTTAATGTCTAGCTAGTATTTCTAAAAGCTTGACTTATTACATGGGGTGTGACATTTACTGTCTTGCTAGTATTCCTGAAAGCTTGACTTCTTACATGAATGACTGTGTGTGTGTGTGACATTTACTGTCTTGCTAGTATTCCCGAAAGCTTGACTTCTTACATGAATGAATGAATATGTGTGTGTCTAGAAAGCTACAGTTGGCACCGTTTGAATTTTGATCTGATAATTAAACCATTAACCATGCATTGGCAATCATACTAAGTGTGTGTGACTAGAAAGCTATCAATAGTAAGAGGCTTCACAGTTGACACCGTTTGAAGTTCGATCAGATATTTAAACCATTAACCATGCATTTGCAATTATACTAAGTAGTGTATAAATAATAGTTTAGAGTTTTAAGAACACGCGTCTCACAAAAGTTTTCTTTAATAAAGAAAACGCAATTTGCATAAACTTACCAACGTTGGTGGGCGAGTTCGGCTTCCAGTTGTATAGTTAAAATGCTTAATATTCAACCTTCAGTTTTAATAACACAAACATATACTCACGTTAGTCAACAGTAGTTAATAACGGTTGACCAGATTTTTGGATAAAAAGCGCAAATTGCTCTTGCTGTAAAAAGCTTAAAAAATAGAGGGTAAGGATGATGAACAATCTAGATATAAAGCTTAACAAATGTACGATCTAAATTTTTAATGGATATAAAATTAAATTTAATGTTAAAAAAAGGCCGGGAAGAGGTCATTGTTATTTTTCTTTAAATTTTTATACAATTTTTTTTTTTTTTTTTTTTTTTTTTTGCTTTTTATTTATTGAAAATTTGGACCATTTTTTTTTTTTTTTTTTTTTTGAAATATTACAATAATTTGGGATTTGGTGGAGGGGAATAGACTCGAACCCACTACTTCTTGATATAAATGTAAGAGATAAACCACCGGACCAACCTTATTTTATCAACTTAGACAATTCATTTTTTAAGCTCTACATATGGACCATTCATCATTGTCATCCTCTCTCTTTTAAGCTTTTCAGCATGGGAAATTTGGATTTTTCATCCAAAAAAATCTGGTCAACAATTATCTTTAACGTTTATTGACCGACATAAGGGTATGTTTGTGTAGTTAAGGAAAAATGTTGAATATTAAGCTTTTTGGTTATACTTCACGGTAAATTTATGAAATTTGGCCCGGAAAAAAAAAATAAAAAAATAAAAAAAAATAATAGAACACGCATCTCACAGTGTTGATTCTAGTGAAGTAAGTTGACCTTGAATACTCTAACCGTCCGATTATGATCAAACGGTTTGAAACACAAGAAAATTTGTGCTGGTTAATATGACTTAATTGAAGTTGGACCAGATTGAATCAAATAGGCCCAAACCATGACCCATTTTTTCTCTTGACCCAAATTTAATTTTGTATAGAGTAGAATTGGACTGATATTTGGAAGTTGGGCCTCAACCTCACCTAGTCTGCATTAAAGCACTGCCAATTGCATCTCTCTGTTATAAAGAAATTAGCCCCACCAAGCCCTCACACTTGTATCATTTCACTTTATTTGAGTAATTTATTCTCCAAAAGGTAAATGTCAAATTTGACAAGTTTCTAATATATACCTTCTTCCTACAAATATGTAAAACTTTTTTTTTTTTTTTTTAATGACACTAAGGTTAGGAGTCTGTCGAGATTTACATAAATCAAGTACTGTAATGATGAGCGTTGTTCAAATATTGACTCCTATAGAGAAAGAGATAGCTACTTCCATCAAAGGAGTACAAACTTTTCACACTTGCACTCTTATGAGTAAATTGTGACTCAGAATCAATAATTGTGAGGGTTGTAAACTCATGATCAAAGTTTTCATAATTCTGTTGATCAAACCATCAAGACCACGAAACATTAATCAAGGTTGTATCGACCCTATTTTTTGAAAAATAATAAATTAAAACCCATGTCATTGTATTCTGTTATACTTGGTGGTATGATCTTTGATGCAGCAGCAGTAGATCACTTGGCGTTAGAGTACATGGAGGGGTGGGATAAGAGAAAAACCAAGGAAAAGGGCCATTTCAATCCTACTAGTCCGGGTGACGGAATCCGAATGACTTGAAATTTTGACAGCTGATGCGTTTCGGCGTTTCCGGAACAACTACGAAGCTTTGCTGCGTAAGCACGTCCTTTTTTAGGCAAATTCCGTCGTTTAGGCCTTGAATTGGGCGTTTTTGCTATTTTAGGAAAGTTTCGTTTTCGCTTTAATTTCGTTTTTGCCTTTTGGGTAATTTTTCCTTTTTAAGTCGTTTTTCTTGCTTTCCAAGGAATTCGTTTAGGTTTAGGTTTTGTTTCCTTTAAATAATGATGTAGGCCGAATTGGCCAGGCAGTTTTTGATTTATAAAATTGAGAGTTTTCTCTTTTATTCCAATTTTCGGCATTCATAGTGAATCAACGAACATTGAAGCCTAATTTTTCGGTATTCGTACGCGAATCAACGGGACGTTAGTAGGTTGTTGCTAATTTGTTTCTTGCAGGTTTTTCTCGACAGAGCTTCCGCTACATCAATCTTAAACTAAGAATCTGTTTGACCTATCTTTTTCTTCTTATCCTCCTGCCATTGAAACTAGCCAGCTACCTATTATATCATTTGCCTCCCCTAGAATGATAATTTATTATCTCTTTATGTTGTTTTACTCATTTTAATGGCCTAGTTGTTTGGTTTGAGATTTTCTCAGGATAATACCAGATGAGAAAATGAGAGAAAATAAGCGAGAGAGATAATGAGCTTAGAGAAAAATCTGGAAAACTAAATTTCTATTGAATTTTTCACTAAATGATTTACAAGGCTCTTGAACATATATATACTACACAGTCTGACTAGGATTATTACTCTGACTTGGCAGCCTTTCATTGGTTCTTCAATGTTTGATACGGATTGCTGACATATCAGCCTTTCATTGGTTCTTCAATGTTTGACACGGATTGCTTACATCAACAAACACAATCTCAACTTTGCCGCCAACTCTATCCTTCAATCACCTGATGACCTCTGCTGTGCTTGACCATCACCTACATTACACTAGTTAATTAAACGTGCAGGTTGTCTTCTACAACAATTTTTCTATCCAAAAAGGTAAAAAGAAATTAAAGAACCAAAAGATGGAGATTCCCTAGTCGATCCGTACAACTTTTTATGTTGGAGATTCCCTAATCCCTACAATTTTTTATGTTATGGCTTTAGCTTTATCTCTTTGAAGTTTGAACGACCACCACTAACATTTGCATATTCCTTTTTTAGTGGTTTCACATAAAAGCCCAAAAGACAAAACTCATTGGGCAAAATTACACTAAATGACAAAATTCTATCTACATACATTTTTTTTTTTTTTTAAAGACACCGAACAAGTAAAGGGTTTGACGGATTGAATTGTAATGGATTTTAAGAGGAAGAAGCTTAATAACCAGGCCTTCTTTTTCCATCTAATGATCTTGTTTATCCTTGTCAAACCATCAAAACCTGTTGAAGAAGTCAAGAATGTTAGTTTGAGTTCTGTGGTAGAAGTGCATGTTGGAGTGATGGTTGATATGGGATCTGTTGTAATTTTAGAAGATATTTCAAAATATAATAATCTCTATTTGACTGAGTAAATAAATGAGAGCATACATCTTAAGTGTTGAAAATAGCAGTTAGCAGTTTGACTGAGCTATTCTGAAATTTGTAAATATCCTAACCAAATATCTAGGTGTTGTCATTTGAGAAAACACGTTGTGGCTGTTGAGGTTGGTGGGATATGGTGCAATGATTTACGGTAACCACTCAGTAAATTTGTTTTCAAATTATCTGATTTGGTGGCAGTAATTTTGATGGATATTTTTACTTTATCCAGGACTCTAGAGCATGCCTATATAAAGAGGTAGCGTGGTTAAATCAATTGTACAGATACAAATCTTAACACTCTTTGCTACTCTTCATAATCTCTCTCAGTTATTTATGTTTTGCCGTCATTCTTTCAGCAACAATTTTCATTATTGTTGCAGCAAAACATTTTCACTTCCAAATTGTTAGTTTCCTTACATACCAGAGAATTTACATACAATAAAGCTGTAAATATTATCTGTTATTTAGGGAGTGCACCTTTAACAGATTACTGTCATTGTATCCTGGAGATAGAAGCGCCACAAAACTTGTTGTTGCACCGGGACACGATCCGAGAGGGGCGAAATTCTATCTTTAAGTCAGTGTTCATCACGCCTTGACAGTTTTTCTTCAATATTTCCAACAGGATCATGGTCAGGGAAGATTAGCCACAGCTGCATTTCCATGGCCATTTCTGATTTCTGTGCTCTCAATAATAAAACAAGGGTACTTCTCCACTGGATGGATTCCAAAGGCGATTCTATTCTTGCTTTACATGCAGGTTAGACCCCCTCTTCCAATCAACCCATTTTTTATGAATCTTGTTCGGCAAATCATTGCATAGAAAATAAACATAAGTATTTTATTCCGATAAGGTCATTCACTTTAATTATTTATTAACATTTTTTTTTTGTCGATTGTTGAATTGAATAAAATCAACTGAAATGGGAATCATTCTAGAAAGCATCATATTATTTTTTACATATTATATTATATATGAATGTGATTTCTATATATATAAATATATATATGGTTTCATTCATTAATTTTCAAATGCAGCCTTAAATCTTTTGCAGAATGTCACATTGCAAGCAATCATCATTACAGAGACATCAAGTAGTGGAGCACAAATCTTAGCAGAGTTAGGATCCAGAGCTAAAATTCCTATTATTTCTCTCTTTGCAAGTGGTCCTTCTCTAACCTTGTCCAACTACTCTAATTTTATTCAATTTACTCATGATCAAGCCAAAGGCATTGCTACTCTCATCAAAGCCTTCAAATGGAAAGATGCCATTTTCATTTATGAAGATAACAACAGTGGGAGAGATTTCTTTCCTCACAGGATGCTAATATTCATATCGCTCATAGAATCAGCATCCCACCTACATCTTCTCATGAACATATCATTGAAAAGCTTTCAATGATAAAGACTTTCCAAACAAAAGTTTTTGTTGTGCACATGTCTCATTCTCTTGCGTCTCACTTCTTTTTGAAAGTTAAGATGCTAGAAATGATGAGTGAAGGATATGTTTGGATTGTTACTGATACAATTATGAGTTTCTTTCATTCAATGGATACTTTAGTGGTTGAGTCCATGCAAGGTGTTGTGGGTTTGAAGCCATATATTCCGGCTTCGAAGGAGCTCAATAACTTCACTTTAAGGTGGAGAAGGAAAATGTATATTGATCATCCAAATGCTGAGGTATTGGAATTAGATGCATATGGGATTCTGGCGTATGATGCAATCTGGGCTCTAGCAGAAGCAGCACAAAAACTGAAAAGCACTGAAATTTCTCATAGTGGTTTGATGCTCTATGAGGAAATAATGAAGAGTAGGTTCAAGGGTTTAAGTGGTTATTTTCAACTAAGTAATGGCAATAAACTACCTTCAAGGAGATTCGAAATAGTTAATATAATAGGAAAAGGACTGAGAAGAGTTGGATTTTGGACATCTGAAAATGGGAATATTACAAAAGAATCGAATTCACCATCGACAAGTGACCTTGAAGGTATCATATGGCCCGGAGGATCTGCAACCATTCCAAAACGTCAGCTGATTCAAATGAGTTCTAAGGTATTGAGGATCGGTGTTCCTAAATCTGGGTTTAAGGAATTGGTAGATGTGGTTCATGATTCACAATCTAATGCAACGATTTTCAGTGGCTTCTGTATAGAAGTGTTCAAGGCAGCCATGGCCACTCTAACATATGAAGTACCTTATGAGTTTCTACCATTCGCAAATGGCATATATTATAGTGATATTCTCGATCTGGTTTATCTCAAGGTATGGTTAGAATTTTTTTTATGGCAAGTTAATTCTAGTCATGAATTATTATCAATATTCTCTAATTTATGTATATGTTCACACATGTTACATGTAATATTAATTCATCAACTAGGAGATTGATGCTGCCGTGGGAGATATAACAATCACTGCCAACAGATCTCTGTATGTGGATTACATTACCATTCTCCGACATGGGAGTTGGAAGGATAACGCCTACTTATCAAAATAATAAGCTGTGGATTTTCTTGAAGCCGCTTCGGGCTGATCTTTGGCTGACCAGTGCTGCTTTCTTTGTCTTCACCGGCTTCGTGGTGTGGATTATTGAACTTCCTATCAACGATGAATTTCAAGGTTCACTTGCTCACCAAATCGGAATGGTGTTTTGGTATTCCTTCTCAACACTTGTATTCGCCCATAGTAAGTAACACAGACATTTATAGACTTATTCTGATGCTGATGATTTTATCCTATTTCTGATAATAAATTGACATTTCAGGTGAGAAGCTGTTGAGCAACTGGTCAAAGTTTGTAGTGATCATATGGGTGTTTGTAGTGCTTATATTGAGTTCAAGCTACACGGCCACTTTAACTTCTATGTTAACCGTTCAACAAATCCAGTTGGGTTCAAATGACCATGTAGGGTTCCATTCAATTACAAGAGCTACGGACAACATAAATTTTGAAGATTCCAGGCTGAAGGAATATAATTCTCTGGAAAAATATGCCGACGCTTTATCGAAGGGGAGTAAAAAAGGTGGGGTGTCTGCCATTATAGACGAAATACCTTACATCAAGATATTCCTTGCTTATTACAGTTATACCCAAAAATCCTCTTTCAAACAATGGTTTTGGCTTTGTGAGTATACATTAATTAGAAATTGGGATCTTACAATGCTAATCTTTTAAGTTTTTATCAGAGCTTTAATTAAAGCATGTACTTGGATATTGTAGGCTTTTCCAAAGGGTTCACCATTGGTCCCGAACATATCAAGGGCAATTGCAAGTCTAAGAGAAGAAGGAAAGCTTAAAATGCTAGAAGATTATTGGTTTAGTTACTTTAGTAGTAATCAGTATTCAGCTTATATGAACCAGGATTCCTCCAGTAATCCCAGCAGTCTAAGCCTCGAGAGATTCGGTGGTTTATTTCTCATTACAGGAATTTCCTCAACTTTAGGTGTCTCCATATTCTTCCTAATTTGTTTTGTCTACAGAAAAAGGCATGCTTTGCGAGGCTTTGTTACACAAATACTGGAGTTTCTGAAGGGGTACATTCACTGCTGTCTTCCTACTCTATCGCGGAATCATTGAGAGAAGAATAAAACACGTGAAAGTGTAGCTAGATATATTATTCATTTCTCAATTGGTATTGAATAGTTATAATACATATATGGCTATAATACTTGCATATTCGAACCCTGTTTTGTGGTTTCGATAAAACTCTGTTCGTATAGTTAAACTACAAAAAATGATTATACATTGTACTATTAATGCAAATATTGCGAACTCTGTTCTTCTAGTTACACTAAAAAAAATATTATACATTGTATTATTAATGCAAATATTAACAATAAAAATGTTCAAATGAAAAATGACTACTATACTTATATATAAAAACATGTAAGTGACCTTTTCAAAAAAAAAACTCGTTTGTGGTTTTGATGGTTTCGGTTTCAAACCAATATCGTCGAAATCTAGGTTCTCATAATTAGGCTATAAAAAATAAATATAAATTAAACTAAGAATACAAGTTTAATGATAAATATATATAACAAAAACCATCAAATGAAAAAAATGGCTAAAATATATACATATGTGAACCATATTTTGTTTAAAACCGCAACCGTCAAACTTGGGTTCTCATAGTTAATATACAAAAAAAAAAAGAGTATAAACCGAATTAAAAACACAAGTTTAATATAAATATTTTCAATAATACAATCAAGTGAAAATGTGGCTACATTACTGTTATCCGAAAAATCGTCGTGGAGACTTTCCGTACAACATTTAGACCGGATGGAGCAGTGCTCCCTGGTCGGAGGGGGAGCTGAGGGGTACGGGTACCCCGCCCGTCGGGGCTTCAAGGATGAGGAGAAGAGATGGTGCTTGAGGTTCCCTTGCTAGTGTTGAGGTCTGGTCATGGTCTATCATCCCTGGTTCTGGTACCTGGTCCCGATACCCGGTCCCGATACCCGGTCTCTTCTCTGGGTCTCCTTTATAGTTCCCTGACCCAAATAGCATGCTAGGAGGAGGGATATGTGCTCCTCAATGATATAGATATGGTCATGAAGGATGTGACCACCCGGTAGTGATCCTTCGCGCTCTAATCCTTCCGAACGGGGCCGAAACCCGTCCCGGTTCTTTTAGCTGGTTCAGTGGCTCTTTTAGGGTGTGCTGGAGCAGACTCCTCTAGTCCCGGTGTCAGAACCCGTCCCGATTCTTTTAGCTGGTTCAGTGGCTCTTTTAGGGTGTGCTGGAGCAAACTCCTCTAGTCCCGGTGTCAGATCCTCTAAAAAGGAATCGGGCTCCCTCGGAGGAGGTGGCTGAGCTTAGTTGGTCCGTTGGTGAGCCTAGCGGGGCTCCTTTGGTTTTTGACATGGATTTGGCCTTCTTCCATTAGTTCTGGTGTTAGATCCTCAAGAAGGCTACTCGCTCCCATAGAAAAGGTACGGGGGAGCTCCTCGACTCCCTGGTTCCCCGACTCCTTTCTCACTGGTCCAGTGGGTCTTCCCCATTTTTATGTGTTATTTTACATGCAATAAGAGAGCTAGGACCAGTAGGGTCAGAGCCTAGCTCCCACACATGCATAATAATGGAGATAGAGGGGAGAAAGACAATTCTTTTGATAGAATTGGACTGACCTAGGGGGAAAAAGCATCACCAATGATCATATGCTGAAAAACCCATAGGTAGTATCCAGTGGAGAGAGAGAGGCCATTCTTCATATATATTAACAAGGAGTGCTTCGGGGAGCTTATAATGGTAGCCAAGTAGTACAACACAAATTCTCCGAAGAGCTTACAATACCTCCCTAGAGCTGATTGTAGGGGGTTTTAGTAGATAAATAAATAAGTAGCATGGAGGCCAATGGGAGGTTTTATCTAGAAAACCAGTCGTCCTATAGTAGCATTTCCGTTTTATCAAGGAGGGGAGCATATGGGCTGCCCTTTGGAGAGGTACCTCCCTCATGAAGGTAGAGGTGCTGGAGAACACTCTCATATAGTGTAGAATGGAGTAATTTCGTGGAGGAGCCAAAAGTCCCTTAAGTGAGACCATGCTTCTCACTTATATAGTGAGCTTGAGTGGTAATGTGGAGGGCATGTGTTTGGCACAAGTGGGCTCATGAATCCCACATGCAAACACACTCCTCAAGTGGTGTAGAACATGCCACATCAGATTTAGGGCATAGAGAGCAATAAATGATGTTGGGAAGCTGCTGAAAAGCATCAGGTCGTGGGCCCCCTTGTCCCTCCTAAATTAGTAAAAAAAACTCCCATGTGACCTCCTTTGTTGCCCCCTATGCCAATCTGATGGGTCTTGGTTCGTTTGACCCTTTTCTTCTCATGGAGAACAACTCATTTATCCTCTTATGAGTTGAATTGGCTCAAACCCTCATCATTGATCCATTACTTGGTCAAAAGGCTTCAATTCTAAGCCGTCAGATCGTTTTGATGTGTACCGTTGGTCACACCAATGCCTTGGCTGACTTTTCTAGCCTATGAGGTGTGATTTAACTCTGATTTACTCATATGGATGGAGTTGCTCCCTTAGAGGGATCTGGTACTATGGTACCCTGGTACAGAGCTACTGTATGAGGAATCCGGGTGGCTTTGATGGCCCTAATGGCCTAATATAGAGGAGCTGCATGATCGGAATGATTTATACACCTTTTGAGGCCCCCATTTCCTGTCGTTTGCTTTCGTTTTCGAGCGTTTTTATGAATATAATATGTTTTGTGAGCCTTGTGTAGGTTCATTATGTTTTGGGAAGTCTATGCGCGATAACGAGGTGTTTCCGGGCCAAAACGCAGCGCGAAAGGATGAAAGAAATTTTAGTTGAAATTTTCCAGATTTCGTTAAAGCGTACCGCGTCAGACAAAAATGCGTACCACGTTCTGTAACACGACTTTCAGCAGAGTGTGTTCGTCAGACAGGACATTAAAGCGTACTACGACCTGCACCAAATTTCATTTTTTTAGGACTTTTCTTGAGGGGTATTCATGTCTTTTTACCCCTATTTTTGAACCCTAACTCTCCCCACTATAAATATCCCCTATTCTCTCTCTTTTAAAAGGAATCACTCAATCCCTAACTCTCCATCTCTTTCTCTTCTCCTCTTTCACGCCCCACACCAAATTTCTGCCATCTTCTTCATTTTCTTCACCCAATAAAGGAGAGGCTCATGCTCCTATGGAGGTTCTTCCTCCATGGGAGCTTCCGTGTGTGTGTCCCACGGTCCTTAATGAATCCAAGTATTTTATGCATGGATTTAATCTCTATGTCGCTCGAGAGAGGGTAGAGATTAATTAAGGGGACACGAGCATATAACATTCGTGTTATATGGGTATCTCATATTCTTAATGCTTTCACTTGGTTGCCATCCCGTATTTGATTAGCCTCGTGGATGAATTATTGGTTGTAGTATGGCCCACGCGGTTGCGCATTACATGCCCAACGAAATAACCAATGTATTTGACCAGAAAGTTGAGAGATCACTAGGCCGGCATACATGTCTCTTATTTGTGTCCCACGGTACTTAATGAATCCATACGTATATGTGGATGTGATTTCTCAGACTTGAGAGAGATTAGAGATCAGTTAAGGGGACACGAGTCTATTATATACTTGCACATTGAGGGACTAAGTGAGTCTAGAGCTTAATTAGGAGGATTGTTACGGTTGAGTCATTTCCCTAGTGTAACCACATTTCATGCATCTCTCCATTCCACCATATCCTGTAAATATTAGTTTATATAATTTGTATATTTATATTATTATTTACACCTTTCCGCACCCGCAACACACGAGTTCTCTCGGCGTGTTGTAATAATAGCTAGAATCGGTAACGGTCGATGAATTCTATCTCCCTACGGAACGATACCCTCACTTGCCGATGTGCTAGTCTCTGTGACTCGCGCGCTAGCGAGGTCGAACTTAATTGTTCATCTTTTGATCGATACCGCAACGACGTGTCGTCACTGCACTTGTGTAGACCCGCTACTCAATCAAGGATCCGGTACTCTAGTATCCCGGTACCATGGTGCCTTGGTAGAGAACTACCATAGGAGGGATCCGGGTTGATATGGGCCGGGTCCAATCAAGGTCACGCTACTAAGTATTGGGAAAAAATGCTTCTTTGATTTTATGGCCATTTTTGGCGGTTAACAATTACTTTTATATAAAAACCCATTTTGAGACAATATGAGGTTGACTCAGTGGTTTACCTCTCACACCTATAAAAACCCATGGAGTTAAGTGCATTTTGTATTCGGGCATATGATGTCACTTGGGGTTGAGCAGAAGCAGTTGACACTTGACAGGGTGAGCTCCAAGATTTCTTAGAAAGCTATTAATCAGTCTAAATTACAAAATTAATAAAAAATTACAATAATAAATCTTTGTATTAGGAACTTGATGGTCATGGAGTAGTTTGCTCTGGGTGTATAATGTATTATTGTATTTCATTAGTTTCTGCTAAACAATTTCTTGGAGAGGTACTCTTCTACAAAATTCAATTGTGCCCGAAAAAAGTCTTTAAAGTCACAATTTTTCAGAACAGGCCAGTTTTTGTGAATCAGAAAACTGTAAAGCATGACTAGAGCCAGAGCTGAAGAAACCCCACTGATAAGAAAAAGACCGCGAAAGTTTTCAGTGGTGAGAGGCTTCACATGGTTTGAATTGTCCCCGGATGATGTTAACATTGATCGACTTTGAAACCATGTATATTCCATCATAGTAAGCTTTCCATCTTCTCTTAGTTTTGCAATTGCCCTTGAAATATCCGCGACCAATGGAGATCCTTTAGGGAAAACCTAAATTTTTTAAAGCAATAAGAAACAAAAGATTAATGTCTGAATATGATAGATTAATAAATCTTTGAAGGAAATGAATCAAATGATACTCACAAAGCCAAAGCCATTAGTGCTAGGAGATATCGGTCCAATCATGGAATAGTCCTTTGAGTACTTTGCGAGGAAGATCTTGAGGTATGGAACCTCATCAATGATAGCAGAGACACCACCCTTCTTGCTTCCTTTTGACAAAGCATTAGCATATTCTTCAGGTGAATTAAATGGCTGAAGATTAGAATTCTTGAAGTTGAGGTTGCTAATTGCTCCTTTGGAGACAATTGAACCATCTTGATATCCTATATAGTTGTCCTTTGAGTTCAACACATTCAACTCAATGTGTTGAACTGTCATCATGGAGGTCAAAGTTGCTGTGTAACTGGATGTCAATAAAAGCACAATGAACAACCAAACGATCACCACGAATCGTGACAAATTGCTTAACAATTTTTCCCCTGTCACAGGCCGAACAAAAGTTTAATAGCATAGAAAAATATTGATTCAATTACCTAAATGTATATATTATGGACCAAAGAGAATGTTTATAAGTGCTTACTATGAGCAAAAACAAGGGTTGAGAAAGCAAACCAAAATATCATCCCAATTTGCTGAGATATTGGACCTCGGAACTCATTGTTGATTGGATGTTCAATCAACCAGATGACAAAACCCGTCAAGACAAAAAAAGCAGCACTTGTTAACCAAAGATCACAAGTGAGTGGCTCCATGAATATCCACACACTGTTTTTGCTGTCTTTTGGGGCAACCATTCCGACACCCAAGTCAGTATAAGGTACTGTAAAATCAACATATAAAGATCTCTCCGCTGTGATAGTCGTATCTGCAACAACAGCATCTCAATTCTTTGATGTTCGTATCACAGGGTGCAGCAACAACAACAACAACAACGAGTCAAATAACAAACATAAGCAAAAGGGTTATCCTGAAATGCTATATATCAGTGTCAGGAATAATGATTTCAGAACAGGTTACAAAAGCAAAAAGCCAAAGCTATTCCAAACTTTAAATCAAGCATACCTGAGGATGGAATTGTTTAAATAAATCAATAGTTGCTTTACTCCGATCCCTATCTGGAAATGGTATTAATTCGTATTCCACATGATACGGTAACCGTTCAATGGCAGCCTGGAATACATCTATACAGAAGCCTGTTATAGTTGTTATATTAGTTTCAAGATTATGGCGTATGTTCACTAATTCAGGGAATCCAGAATTTCGTACAACACCAATTCTAAGCTTTTTACTACTCATTTGCATCACATGACTTTTTGGAATTTTAGCAGATCCTCCAGGCCAGATAATGTCTTCAAGATCAGTACTATTAGAGTACAATTGCTTTCCATGACTGGATGAGTATAGTTCTCTAGTAATTTTTCCAACCCAAGTCCAAAACCCTACTCTTCTGTCCCCTGATCTTCCTATCACATTTACTATCTCAAATGCATTTGAGACTAGTTTCCCATTAACAAACTGAAATTCACCACTTAAACCCTTGAATTTCAGTTTCAGTATTTCTTCGACAAGTATCGAACCATGTGTAGATGTGGTAATGTTATCTAAATCCATTAGGTTCAAACTCAATCTATCATCGACGTTTCTCCTCGAACGGATCTTAGGCCTTGCCCTCTCAGCTGCTTTTGCTAGAGCCCAAGCAACATCATATGCCCGTATGCAGAATACATTTAAATCCTTTATTTCCATGTTGTGTTCAGCAGAAAATGTATTTCTCCATCTTGAAGTAAAATTATAAAGCTCCTTTGAGGCTGGAATGTAGGACTTGAGACCGATAACTCCTTGCATTGATTCCGTGACAGATGATCCCATATTGGAATGTAAGTAATCCATGCTTTTTACAGTCATGATCCAAGCATACCCTTCACGCATCATTCCTAAGTTTTTCGCGTTCAAGTAGAACCGAAATGTTAACAGAGGTGACATGTGCACAACAAACACTTTTTGCTCTGATGCCATGAGCTTCTGAATTTCTTCAATCATATTATTGTCATCTGATGAGACATCAAGGGAAATCTTATATGAAATATGGATGTCCTTTTCTAGCAATGAATCAACCAAATGAGGGATGAAATCTCTCCAATCATCGTTTTCTTCGTGTATAATCACCACATCCTTCCACTTAAATGCTCTAACAATATCAGCAATACATGTTGCTTGAGAGCTTTCATCTTGGTTGATTTGAAAAAAATAAGGATATTTGTTTGAGGGTGAAGAAGTACTAGTAGGTGCAGAAAATGAAATCACAGGGACTTTAGTTTTATCCCCTAGTTCAGCCAAAAACTTTGCTTCCATTGATGTTTGAGCACCAATGATTGCTCTCACTTCTGAATTTTCCAAGAGATCAAGAGCTGCATGCATTTGAGTATGAACAATATTCTTAGTGTTTGAGCTAATTTACTAATGATTTGATTTAAATAAATAAATAAATAAATAACCGTTCATTGTAAGCCAATCCATGCAAACATATATTCAATTATTCATATTTGCTGAAGTAGATTTGTTTCATACTTTCATGACATACAAAACTAAGCAAAGCATAATTAATAAAGAAAATTAAGCTCACCTGAAGACAAAGCACGTAGAGGTTCGCCTTTGGAATCCCTAGTGTGGAAAATAACTCTTGTTTTGTAGTAACTATGTACACTGTAAAAATCAGAAATTGCCATGGAAATACAGTTTTGTATTATCTTACTTTCCCTTGAACCCATATTTAGTATAACTCCCACATGAATCTCCTCCTCCACCATACCTTGATGAGTTTCATCAAAGGATTGGGCAGATAGTACTGGACCAACCAAGCTGATCATCATCAATAAAGTTACAAAAGATAGGAAGATAATTCGGTTGCTCCTTTTAGACTCCATGCATAATACACAACTGTTTGTTGTTCCTCTATAATTAATCATAATTGTGAATTACTGTCTTGCTAGTATTCCTGAAAGCTTGACTTGTTACATGAAAGGAGTTTCTTGAAGACTTGATGAGGTATACTAGAGGAACACTGAAAATTTAGAGGAGAAATTGTTGACTACTTGACTTGACTCAAATTTAGGCCACACACATATACATTTACTGTCTTGCTAGTATTCCTGAAAGCTTAACTTCTTACATGAATGAATGTGCGTGTGTTGACTGGGCTCAAATTTAGGCCACACACACATATACATTTATTGTCTTACTAGTATTCCTGAAAGCTTGACTTCTTACATGAATGAATGTGTGTGTGACATTTAGCGTTTGTTGCGCGGGATAAGATTGGACTATTTTTAAGAGATGGGATTGGATTGGATTGGATTAGATTGGATTTGATTAATTATAGCGTTTTCCGTGTTTGGTGCAACATGGGATTGGACTAAAAATAGTCCAATCATGTGTTTGGTATGTGATAGGATTGGATAAAAAAAAAGTGTCAAATCTCTTTTAAGTTTTAACTCATCTTCTCTCTCCTTCGTTGACTCCTCTCATCAGACTCATCTTTTCTCTCTTCTCTTTCTCCTCTCATCACTGATCACTCATCCTTTCTCTCTTCTCCTCCCACCTTTTTCTCTCCTTTATGGTGGAAAAAATAGTGGAGAGCAACTCTAGGAATCACATGCGAAGAAGATTGGACAGATCTTGGACCACCTTGGTCAATCTCAGTCCAGATCTCCTATGGTGAGAGGAGATCCTACCAAAGGTGGTGGTTGCGACGACGGTCGGCGCAACGGCAGTGAGAGACGCAAGGCAGAATTTAGAGGCATGCGAAGATTTGGTCGTCGTGACAACGAACTGCACAACGGCACGGCTGAACTTGGTGGCCGAAGATCTCGTGGCTGGTGATTAATTGGTCGGTGAAGGAGTCGATGATGGGATAAAAATAATCCCATTGATTTGGAGGGGATAATTTTGTCCCTCTCTAACGGGATAAAATGGAAGTCAGGATAAAATTAGTCTGGTTGTGTGGATTCACCAAACATGGGATTGGACTAAAAATAGTCCAATCCCAGTCCAATCCGGTGCAACAAACGCACCCTTGTCTTGCTAGTATTCCTGAAAACTTGACTTTTTACATGACTGAATGTGTGTGTGAGAGACTAGAAAGCTATCAATAGTAAGAGCATCTCCGATGCAAGCGTGGCTTGTGAAAAAAAGAGATGCCACGTAGGATAAATAGACGTTATGTTAATAATTGTGTCTCCAATGCAACCGTGCGTATTCAACGTCAAGCTGACATGGCAAAAAAAATATTAGACATTGTCAACATGACCGTCCACTTTCAGACGGTCTGTTACACAGCTATTTTTTAGGTTGACTCAGCAAATATTTAAAACTGACATTAATTTTTCATATATTTTTGGTAAGGAAATAAAATAAAAAATAAAACAGGAAAAAAAGATGGACACGTCATTAAAAAAAATGTGTTTTAGACGGAAGCATTGGAAACCAAATTTTGAGTTGATTGTCTATCAAGTCTATTTTTATGCCACATAGGAAGCAAGTCTCTTGACATTGTTGCCATGTCAACAATTATTGGTATGTAAGCCACTTTTACATTGGAGATGCTCTTAGAGGCTTTACAGTTGACACCGTTTAAAGTTTGATTAGATATTTAAATCATTAACCATGCATTTGAAATCATACTAAGTGTGTGCGTGACTAGAAAGCTATCAATAGTAAAAGGCTTCTCAGTTGACACCGTTTGAAGTTTGATCATATATTTAAACTATTAACCATGTATTTGCAATCATACTAAAAGTGGGGGTATAAATAATAGTTTAGAGTTTCAGGAACATGCGTCTCACAAAAATTTTCTTTAATAAAGAAAACGCAATTTGCATAAACTTACCCTGAGGTATAGTTAAAATGCTTAATATTCAACCTTAAGTCTTAATAACACAAACATATACTCATGTTAGTCAACAGTAGTTAATAACGGTTGACCATATTTTTGGATAAAAAGCGCAAATTGCTCGTGCTGTAAAAAGCTTAAAAAGAGAGGGTGAGGATGATGAATGATCTAGATATAAAGCTTAACAAATGAACGATCCAAATTTTTAATGAATATAAAATTAAATTAAATGTTAAAAAAAAAAAAAAAAAAAAAAAAAATTCCAGGAAGAGATCATTGTTATTTTTCTTTAATTTTTTTTTTAAATTTTTATGCAATTCTTTTTTTGGCTTTTTATTTATTAAAAATTTGGACTATTCTATTTTTTTTTTTTTTTTTTTAAATATTACAATAATTTTGGGATTTGGTTGAGGGGAATAGACTCAAACCCACTACTTCTTGATATAGATATAAGAGACAAACCTAAGAGACAAACCACCGGTCCAACCTCATGATCTTATCAATTTAGACAATTCATTTTTTAAGCTTTACATATGGATCATTTATCTTCGTCATCCTCTCTCTTTTAAGCTTTTCAGCACGGGAAATTTGGATTTTTCATCCAAAAAGTCTGGTCAACAATTATCTTTAACGGTTGTTGACCAACATAAGGGTATGTTTGTGTAGATAAGGGAAAATGTTGAATATTAAGCTTTTTGGTCATACCTCAGAGTAAATTTATGTAAGGGTGCCGATATTGACACCCATAAATATGATAAGCACACTTATATTTTAATAAAAAAAATTAATTACTAAAATATCCTAATAGAAATTTACCAATAAGAACAAATTAGTTTAATTAAAAATAAACAAAATACTACGTACACCCATTAATTACATCCATATCTCTTTATTAAATAATAATAAATAAATGGGCAATTACCAAATTGGTCCTGGACTTTTTTCTTTATTCCAAGTTGTTTGCGACTTTTACAAAAGTGACCAAATTGGTCCCTAACTTTTTAAATTGTACCAATTTCATCCATCAATTAACTTTCTGTTAGTCAAACCTAACAGTCAATGGTATTTTATTCGGGCAATTACCAAATTGGTCATGGACTTTTTTCTTTATTCCAAGTAGTTTGCGACTTTTACAAAAGTGACCAAATTGGTCCCTAACGTTTTTATGGAGTACCATTTGAGTCCCTAACTTTTAAGAAACAACCAAAAACATCCCTTATTGTTAACCTCGATTATTTATGCCGTTACTTTGACTATGGTTTACTTTTAAAAGACTAAAGTACCCCTCTAAACTCTAAAGTTAAAAATGTTTAAATAAAAATAAAATAATTATTTAAACAAGAATGTAATGAAAACAAAATAAAATAAATTATCTGCAACTCTCTCATTGATTCGAAAATCACTACCGAACTTGGAAACACTTACTACCAACAATCTGACCCCTTAAAAAAAATCAAAGGTTGGAAAATCCAGAATCGGCCAGTGCCTCAAGAATTAGAAATCTCATATCTCCGATGGAGAACACTAGACAGAGATCGGGGGAGATATAGGGCAGCTTCGTGGATGACATGTTTTCTGGTTTGGCTCGGAGTTAATGGGGTTATTCTCTCAAAAATGGGTCTCTAATGCTTATATACTGAAGGCATCTCCATGACTCCATCATTGCCTGGTTCAAGTTCTTGAAAATGAGTCATTTTTTGGGTTCAATATTGATAAAAAAAAAATAAATAAAAAAAAACTATAGAAACCTGTATAATTTTTTGGGTTTTGTATCGATGAAAAATTGAAAAGATATGGATTGTTTTTCGAATCAATGAGAGAGTTGCAGATAATTTATTTTATTTTGTTTTCATTACATTCTTGTTTAAATAATTATTTTATTTTTATTTAAACATTTTTAACTTTAGAGTTTTGAGGGGTACTTTAGTCTTTTAAAAGTAAACCATAATCAAAGTAACGGTATAAATAACCGAGGTTAATGATAAGGGATGTTTTTGGTTGTTTCTTAAAAGTTAGGGACTCAAATGGTACTTATTTGGTCACTTTTATAAAAGTCGCAAACTACTTGGAATAAAGAAAAAAGTCCAGGACCAATTTGGTAATTGCCCGACTAAAATACCATTGACTGTTAGGTTTGACTAACAGAAAGTTAATTGAGGGATGAAATTGGTACAATTTAAAAAGTTAGGGACCAATTTGGTCACTTTTGTAAAAGTCGCAAACAACTTGGAATAAAGAAAAAAGTTCAGGACCAATTTGGTAATTGCCCTAAATAAATAAAAACTAAACCCTAATTAAACTCTAATTCTATTTCAAGTATGAAAATCTCCCATTATCATATAACAAAGTAATGAAAAAAGAATTTTCAGAGGACTCTAATCATGCAGAGGTACGTATTTTTTTTTTTAATTTTTTTTTTTTTAATGTTATGAACTCTATCAACAAAAAAGTGAGAAGTAAATTTTTTATAAAAAAAAAAATGATAACAGTCATATCATTGTGTATCCAGAGATCAACAGTGGTATGAGGATGTGAAATTTGTTGTAATAGATATCCACAACTTGATTATTATCAACATAGACTATGCTTGAGATTTGTAAATGTTGAGAAGATATCTGATGCAGTTGTTGATGGCAAAGAACTTACTACGACTGTACCGTGTTTTTGAGCATGGAGAACTTAAAAATTTATCATTCGTGAAATTGAGTGTATTAATAATTAAGAGGGTTTATAAATAAATTTTATTAGAATGAATACATTCATTTAAATAAGGGTATCATTGGTATTAAGATGGGAGCTCATAGTAATGATTTAATTTTAAATTTTAGACATTGATGCACTTATAAATATGGGTGTGCTTATCATATTTATAGATGTCAATATCCGCACCCTTTATGTAATTTGGCCTATAAATAAATAAATAAATATATATATATATATATATATATATATATATATATATATAACAGAACACGCATCTAGTGGTGTAAATGTGGGCCGGCAAGGCCCATTTGTGTCGGGCATATGAGGCCCGTTTTTGAAAATGGGCCTGGCCTGGCTCGGCACGGCAAATTGCCGTGCCAGGCCCGGCCCAACTCGTTTTCAAAAACGGGGGGCCCGGAACGTGTTGGCGGCACATGCCATATGTGCCATGCCGGCACGCAGGCCTGAAATTTTAAAAAAATTAAATTAAATTTTTTAAGAATTTAAATATTTTAATTCAATTGTTTGTACTAACTTATAATATTGTTTTAACAATTTAACTTATGTATTTGTAATTGTAATTTGTCTATCTTATTTATTATTTTAGTCTAATAAAAAAATGTAGAAAATAGATAGATTTATTATTTTATTTAATAAAATAATTCAAAGAATAAATAAAGATAAAATATTAAAGAAAATAAAAAATACATGAAATTATGAAAATATGAAATGAAGAATTATTTATTTATTTCGGACTTTTCAGTATTACATGATTGCCTTATTAAAAGCCTTACCAAGAAAAACCTAGTGGGTTAAAAACTTGGTAAGGGAAAAAGAGTGCAATCTTACAACTACAAGTTAATGTACATGTTACATGTATAACCTAGTCCTAGACTTGGTTACTGCCGGAACTCTCATCGATGAGTTATTTCATAAATTTCCAATCTCTAGCATACACAAAGTCGTAACGGGCCCATCTGGGTTCCGTTGTAGTTATGTCTGTGTTGTACTGTCTACTTGTCTATGTCGAGCCATGCATTTGTCCATATGCCTTTTCAAATGACCGGTTCCCGACTTAGAACTGGTATATAAGAGTTTACAAAATTACAGCGATATTTTGTTGTGACCCTACTATCTGGGTTTGGTATTTCTTCTTTGTCAAAACACTGCTATACAACAGATGTCAACTTTCTGGCTTTGGGATGTGATATCGGTGTGGAGGTGGAAGGTCCCGTTGTCGGTTGGGTCGGTTCGGAAAGATCAAAATCATCATTGTCCATGTTAAGACCGTCAGGAAAAATAGTAAATTAGTAATATAGTATTAGAATAGTAGATTAGTAGTGTAGAGATTAGAGAGAGAGTGAGAGTAGAGGGAGAGAGAGAGTAAGAATGAAATTATGAAAATATGAAATGATGTAGAGAATAGAGATTAGAGAGAGTAATGGAGAATTGGACCGTTGGAGAATGGAGAGAATGAGAGATTGAGAGAAAGTGTATGAAAATTGGAATGGATGGGGGTATTTATAGAAAAAATTAAAATGTGGGTAAAAATATAAAATAGAAAAGATGAGGGGACAAATTATAATTTTCAGCCCATTAAAATTTTTTTGACCGCTTGGTGACGTCAGCAAACGGTCGAAAAATTCAAAATAAATAAATAAATAAATGTAGTGTCTAACTCTAACGGTATGAAAAAAAAATAATGGCAGGCCCAACAGTCGGCCTACCAGGCCGGCCTGGCAGACTTAACTTAAGACCCGGCCTGTGCTAGGCATGGGGGCCGTGCCTAGCCTGGCCCGTGCCTCCGGCAGGCCATGCCGAGCCCATATTTACACCATTACACGCATCTCACAATGTTATTCTAGTGAAGTAAGTTGACCTTGAATACTCTAACCGTCTGATTATGATCAAACGGTTTGAAACACAATAAAATTTGTGCTGGTTAATATGGCTTAATTGAAGTTGGACCAGATTGAATCCAATAGGCCCAAACCATGACCCATTTTTTCCCTCGACCCAAATTCAACTTTGTATAGAGTTGAATTGGACTGATATTTGGAAGTTGGGCCTCAACCTCACCTAGTCTGCATTAAAGCACTGCCAATTGCATCTCTCTGTTACAAAGAAATTAGCTAGCACCAATCCCCTCACAACTTGTATCATTACACTTTATTTGAGTAATTTAAATTTGACAAGTTTCTTTCTAATTTATACCTTCCTCCCACAAATATGTAAAACTTTTTTTTTTTTTTTAATGACATTAAGAGTGTGTCGAGATTTACATAAATCAAGTACCATAATGATGAGCGTTGTTCGAATATTGGCTCCTACAAACAACGAGATAGATACTTCCATCAAAGGAGTAAAAACTTTCCACACCTGCACTTTTATGAGTAAATTGTGACTCAGAATCAATAATGTAAACTCATGATCAAAGTTTAATTTTGTTGATCAAACCATCAAGACCACGAAACATTAATCAAGACTGTATATATCGACACTATTTTTTTTATTTTTTTTGAAAAATAATAAATTACAACCCGTGTCATTGTATTCTGTTCTACTTGGTGGTATGATCTTAAACTAAGAATCTGTTTGACCTATCTTTTTCTTCTTATCCTCCTGCCATTGAAACTAGTCAGCTACCTATTATATCATTTGCCTCCCCTAGAATGATAATTTATTATCTCTTTCTGTTGTTTTAACCATTTTAATGGACTAGTTAATTAAAGGGCAGTGATTTCTAGAGCCACTAATTTGGTTAGGCGGTCCTTAAATGGCCATTAATTTTTCAATATGGCTCAAATTAACCATTTCATAGAAAGAAAGTATCAATTGTTGCTATTTTACCCATTAATTGTTTGAAGTTTGTTTGTTTATGTCATAACCTATTAGAATAGAGGTCAAAATAGTAAAACAAGAAGGGGCAATATTGTAAAATCTTCAAGAAGGCTCAAACATGTAGGTATTGAAAACAAAATAGGCACAGCGGAAGGGTGGGCCTGGATTAATTTTCTATAAAAACAAAGTTTTACTGGATCGTTGTGATTATATTGATTATAGTATTCAATTTAAAGGAAGTAAAGAATGAAATCGTTACTCTTGCTTTTAAAAGAATAGCAAGTTGAGAGAAAGATAATTAGAGATGGAAGTAATGATTAACGTCAATAATTCATTTAAAATAAAAAATTAATCAAATCATTACTTTATTTATATAATTAAATAATCATATAATATAAAAATAATTATATAATATCTGTGTTCCTCTCGGAAATACGATTCCAACGCACCTGACCGCGTCTCAATCGGAGCTCTAACGAACTCTCTAGCTCCGGTCAAAGTTCGGTCAAACCTGGAAAATTTTCCAGAAAATTTCTGCAAATTTCTCAAGGAAGAAGACGACCACGTCAGCGCCACGTCATCGTCCAGTCAGTCACACGTCATCGCCACGTCATCGTCCAGTCAGCCACACATCAGCGCCCAGTCATCGCCACGTCAGTGACCAGTCAGCGCCACATCAGCATACAGTCAGCACCACGTCAGCGACCAGTCAGCATCATCACTGTTCTACAGCCAGAGATTATTCCGTCCGTAGAGAATATTCCGTCAGAGAATATTCCGTTAGGATAACGGAATATTCCCGAGTCAACTCGGTCCAGAAGTGTTTTTTGCCAAAATCGGTGCAATTTTCACCCGTTTTCAACCGAGTCAGACCTGTTCCCAGCTATTTCGACCGTTCCGGACGCAACCGTGCCATCAGTTTCAGCTAATTCCGCTTGTAAGTACTGTTTTTTCTTAGTCAAGCTTTATTAACTCTGTTTTTGGGCACGATGGATGGTCCAAACGCTAGAGAAATCTTGGAAAATCCAACTGAACCTCAGACCTTAGCATCAACCAGCAGTTCTTGGCAGAAGCTCTTTCGATTCCGGTACAAGAAAGGTACTCCTATGATTGAGCATTTGAATAATTACAGTAAAATTCTCGCTTATTTACAAAATTTAGATGTTGAAATTATCGATGAAGATAAGTCATTGCTGTTGTTAAATTCCTTGCCTGATACCTATGAACACTTAACCACAACTCTGTTATATGGAAAGGATGAGGTTAAATTCATAGACGTTTCTAATGCTCTGGTGAATAATGAGTATCGGAAGAAGGATCAACTTGATCATAGAGACTCAGCATCAGAAGCGCTGACTGTTGCCCGAGGAAGGACAAACAACAGAAGATCTGGAGTGCCCAGTGAGCGTGGTAGATCTCGCTCAAAATCAAGAGGACCATCTCATTCAAAGCCAAAAGGAGAATCATCGTTCAGACGTCCCGCGAAGGACGAGTGTGCCTATTGTCACCAGAAAGGGCACTGGAAGAAAGATTGTCCAAACAAGGACAAATCTAATGTGAATGTTGCAAGTAAAGTTGATAATGAAGAGGATTCAGCTTTTACAGTTTCATCATCAGAAAGCCATTCTGATAGATGGATTCTAGATTCCGGCTGTTCCTATCATATGTGTCCCAACAGGCAGTGGTTCTCAAGCTTTCAGGAGCTTGACGGAGGAGTTGTGCTAATAGGCAACGACAACACCTGCCAGACGAAAGGGATAGGAACTGTTCGCCTGAAGATGCACGATGGTACAATCAGACGACTGACAGACGTCAGGTATGTCCCTGATCTGAAGAAGAACCTCATTTCACTAGGGGTTTTAGACTCTAGCGGTTACAAGGTGACCATGGAAGGTGGAGTCCTGAAGGTTGTACGAGGTGCATTCTTGGCAATGAAAGGTACTCGACAGAGAAATTTATATTTCCTGGACGGGTACACAGTCACAGGGAGAGCAGCCGTCTCCAGCAGTTCTGACGATGAGGCATCTGATACTTCCCGACTCTGGCACATGCGCTTAGGGCATGTGGGGGAGAAGACTTTGCAAGGTTTGGTGAAGCAAGGTCATCTGAAAGGTGCAAAGACTGGTAAACTTGATTTCTGCGAGCATTGTGTCATGAGCAAGCAGACGAGAGTCAAGTTCGGCACTGCCATTCATCGTACAAAAGCAACACTGGATTATGTTCACACTGATGTTTGGGGGCCTTCCAAAAATGCTTCATTGGGAGGTAAACATTATTTTGTGACATTTATTGATGATTTCTCCAGGTATGTCTGGGTATACACCATGAAGCATAAGGATGAAGTTCTGGATATCTTTCTTCAATGGAAGAAGATGATTGAAACTCAGACAGGCAGAAAGATTAAAAGGCTCAGATCAGATAATGGTGGGGAATACAAATCAGATCCTTTCATGAAGTACTGTCAGGATGAAGGGATAATCAGACATTTTATAGTTCCCGGCACGCCACAGCAGAACGGTGTAGCAGAACGGATGAACCGTACTTTGGTGGAGAAAGTTCGATGTATGCTTTCTCAATCTGGCCTAACGAAGGCATTCTGGGCAGAGGCTTTGATGTATGCCTCTCATATAGTCAACAGACTACCAGCTTCTGCACTTAATGGGAAAACTCCGAAAGAGGTATGGTCTGGACAACCTGTTTCTGATTATGACCGATTGTATATATTCGGATGTCCAGCATACTTTCATGTCACTGAATCCAAACTGGATCCTAGAGCCAAGAAAGCTATTTTCGTGGGCTTTAGTGAAGGAGTCAAGGGATTCAGACTATGGAATTCTGAGTCAAAGAAGATCATCTTAAGTCGAGATGTTACTTTTGACGAATCTGCAATGCTGAAACAAATACCTCGAGGCACAGAGAATGAGAATCCAAACTCTCTGCAACAGGTGGAGTTTGAAACTCCCAAGAAGTCAGAAAAGGCTTCTCCGACAGTCGATCATCCTGATGATGAATTTGATGACCAAGATGAGATATCAGTTGAGGTGGAGGATTCAGCACCAGTACCTAAAATCAGACAACAGCCAGAGTCCATTGCCACCAGTAGACAGAAAAGAGACATTCGGAGGCCTACCCGTTACACAGACATGGTGGCATACGCTCTTCCAGTGACTGATGATGATGTCCCGTACACTTACAGAGAAGCTATGGACAGTACGGACAATGTCAAGTGGAAGATGGCGATGGAGGAGGAGATGCAATCACTTCACTAGAATGAAACTTGGAAGCTGACACAACTTCCAAAGGGAAAGAGAGCTATAGGGTGCAAATGGGTCTATGCCAAGAAGGAAGGTGCTCCGGGCAAAGACAACATCAGATACAAAGCAAGATTGGTAGCGAAAGGCTACGCACAGAAGGAAGGAATAGACTACAATGAGGTATTCTCACCTGTTGTTAAGCATTCGTCTATTCGGATCTTATTGGCTTTAGTTGCACAATTTGATCTCGAGTTAGCTCAACTCGACATGAAGACCGCATTCCTCCATGGTACTTTGAACGAAGAAATTTATATGTCTCAGCCAGAAGGGTTCAAAGTTCCAGGATGTGAGAATTGGGCTTGCAAGCTGAACAAGTCCCTATATGGTTTGAAGCAGTCACCAAGACAGTGGTACAAACGGTTTGACAGCTTCATGATGACTCAGAAGTACACACGCAGTCATTTTGATCACTGTGTATATTTTCGCAAACTCCAAGATGGTACATTTGTCTATTTGCTCTTATATGTGGATGATATGCTGATAGCATCTAAGAGCAAGATGGAGATCGACAGGCTGAAGGCTCAATTGAGCTCAGAGTTCGACATGAAGGATCTTGGAGAGGCCAAGAAGATTCTTGGTATGGAGATCAAAAGGGACAGAGCAAAAGGAACCATCTGTTTGACACAGACTCAGTATTTGAAAACTGTACTTCAGAGGTTTGGTATTGATAGCAAATCTAAACCTGTAAGTACACCGTTAGCTCCACATTTTAAACTGAGTGCACTAATGTCACCGACTACTGATGATGCAAAGAGGCAAATGGATCATGTTCCATATGCAAATGCCGTTGGTGCCTTAATGTATGCGATGGTGTGTACTAGACCTGACATTTCACACGCCGTAAGTATGGTAAGCCGTTACATGCATAATCCTGGTAAAGGCCACTGGCAAGCAGTGAAATGGATTCTACGGTACATTCAGGGTACTGTAGATGTTGGTTTAAAGTTCGAGAGAGATCAGACGGTTGACAAACATATCATAGGATATGTTGATTCTGATTATGCTGGTGATCTTGATAAGCGCCGATCTACTACTGGTTATGTGTTCACTATGGCAGGAGGACCAGTAAGTTGGAGATCAACTTTACAGTCAACAGTGGCTTTGTCTACTACTGAGGCAGAGTATATGGCTGTAACAGAAGCTTTCAAAGAAGCTATTTGGTTTCGTGGTTTGATCAGGGACTTGGGCATTGTTCAGGAAAACGTGGAAATTTTCTGCGACAGCTAGAGTGCCATTTGTTTGGCAAATAACCAAGTCCATCACAGTCGCACCAAGCATATAGACGTCCGTTACCACTTTGTTCGGGAAATAGTAGATGAAGGGAACATTCTACTCCAGAAGATCGGAACTGCAGACAATCCTGCAGATATGTTAACAAAGGTAGTAACAGGGATCAAGTTTCAACATTGTTTGGACTTGATCAATATCTCTCGAGCTCGTAGCGCCTAAGGGCGTAATGGAGGCAGCATTGATCGGTGGATTCTCGCCAAGGTGGAGATTGTTGACAAATTGGCTCAACTTCCACCTTCTCAACTTCCACCTACCACCTACCATCGGCCACATTCATGAGCATAACCACCATGTTGAAAATGGGGGAGGTTTGTCTCTGCCTTTCCCCTATAAATAAGACCCTCAACAAGCAAGGAGGGTAAGCAGCAAGAAAGGCAAAGAAGCAGTTCAGTATTTGTGCTTCCAGAGAGAGTTCCAGAGAGTTGAGAGAATCTGAGAGAAATTCTGTATTTTGTATTAATTTATCAATAATATCAGTTTGCTGCCTCCCGTGGACGTAGGCAATTGCCGAACCACGTAAATATCTGTGTTTGTGTGTTGTGTGCATTTTTTCTATAGAACATTCTGGGCATTTCCGCAACATATCCTTCACTCATCATTTCTAGCTTCTTAACTTTCAAAAAGAAGTGAGATGCAAGAGAATGAGACATGTGCACTACAAATACTTTTGTTTGGAAAGTCTTTATCGTTGAAAGCTTTTCAATGATATGTTCATCAGAAAATGAAGGTGGGATGCTGATTCTATGAGCTATATGAATATTAGCATCCTGTGAGGAATCAAACATGTGAGGAAAGAAATCTCTCCCACTGTTGTTATCTTCATAAATGAGGATGGCATCTTTCCATTTGAAGGCTTTGATGAGAGTAGCTATGCCTTTGGCTTGATCATGAGTAAATTGAATTAAATTAGAGTAGTTGGACAAGGTTAGAGAAGGACCGCTTGCAAAGAGAGAAATAATAGGAATTTGATCTATATGTTTCCATGAAAAATAATAGGAACTTTAGCTCTGGATCCTAACTCTGCTAAGATCTGTCAAAACGATGATAACAATTGAGTGAGATATGCCCAATTTTTCCACACATTTGGCATGTTGGTCGATTGTTATTGTTCCACCTTCCATTGTTTCTTCCTCTGCCTCTAGATCTGTTTCCATTGTATCTGTCTCCATTGTTATTGTAACCTCCTCTTTGATTCTTCTTGTCTTGCTGGTTACCAGAAGATATAAAGTTTGCACTTGCCTGAGGAACATCAATTTGACTAGCAGAGTCAAATTGAGCCATTCTCTGTTCTTGAGTCATTAGTAGGTAGCCGACCTCCTGCAAACTCATTGTTTCTCTCTGAGAAGTTATAACTCCAACTATTGAATCATACTCACGCCCAACTCCATGCAAGATACTCAATATTTGATCATAATCACTGACTTTCTGACCAACAGCTCTCAAACTTTCACTAATTGTTTTAACTTTCAGAACAAAATCATTAATGGAACCAGATCCTTTTTTAACATTCTGCAGTTGATACTTCAATTGAAGTATTTTTGCCATAGATTGTTGCGAAAACAGCTTTTCTAGGACACTCCAGACTTCAAAGGAACTACTGCAATCTGTGACTTGACCTATGAGGCTTTGATTAATTGAAGAAAACAACCAACTTAAAAGTAGCTGATCTGATTTATTCCATTGTGTATACTCTTTATTTGATACAGTTTGTTTTCCACTTCCATTTTCTGAATCTACTTCTATAAGCTTTGGTGGTACAGGCTTTAAACCTGAGATAAAATCTTCTAATTCAAAGGCTTTGATTATAGGTAATACTTGTGCTTTCCATGATATGTAGTTGTCGTTATCAAGTTTCACTTGAAGATTGAAGTTCAATCCTTTTGCAAGTGATGAGAAACCTCCTGTCATGGACGAAGATGATGATACGTCTTGACTTTCTGCTCCTTGATCCGTGGATGTGCTTGCGATCGAAGCCATGGACGATTAGTCCTTGAATGGCTCTGATACCATATTGAATTTAGTAATAGTGTTTGATAAAGGAAAAGGAACAAAGTAAAGAAGAAAGCAAGAGCTTTGAAGCTCTGTTAATGGCGATAAAGAGAGAGAGAGACTCTTATACTTTTATTGCCTTTTTCAGATATTTTAATAGAGTGAGCAGAAGCTAGAATATATACATCAGACTAATTGCGTGTTTTCAACAGACTACCTACAAATGCGGTCACCCAATCATTTTGCCATCTGGCAATTTAGTTGTAACAGAAACTTGAGTTTCCCGCCAATTCTTGTAGGACTCTGTTTTGCTGATGATCATGATGACCATGATTTAATCATCATGGTCTGTGGTGGAGATTTAACTATAGTTACCTTTAGCTGAGTGGGCAAGCATTGTGGCACAGCCTGGATTTGGTGTAGCAACTCTGAGGTCAGTTAATTGCAGGCTGCAGTGATGGGCTTGAGCTTTATCTTGGTTGATGAAATGATTTGTATCTCTAACACATATGACTTATTTGATGTGACTGTATATTTTCTTTGATAGGAACTAATATTATATATTACTAAAATCTGATAACACATAACATGCACACCCCATTGAATTGTAATGGATTTTAAGAGGAAGAAGCTTAATAACCAGGCCTTATTTTTCCATCTAATGATCTTGTTTATCCTTGTCAAACCATCAAAACCTGATGAAGAAGTCAATAATATTAGTTTGAGTTATGTGGCAGAAGTACATGTTGGAGTGATAGTTGATATGGGATCATGGTCAGGGAAGATTAGCCACACAGCTGCATTTCCATGGCCATTTCTGATTTCTGTGCTCTCAATAATAAAACAAGGGTACTTCTCCACTGGATGGATTCCAAAGACGATTCTATTCTTGCTTTACATGCAGGTTAGACCCCTCTTCCAATCAACCCATTTTTTATGAATCTCGTTTGGCGAATCATTGCATAGAAATAAACATAAGTATTTTATTCCGATAAGGTCATTCACTTTAATTATTTATTTATATTTTTTTTTTGTCAATCGTTGAATTGAATAAAATCAACTGAAATGGGAATCATTCTAGAAAGCATCTTTTTAAAAAAAATCACACACCGTGTAAATTGTGATACTATGATACTATAAGAATTTTATTCAAATAATGATTCCTGATATTTGAATTGAATGAACAAAACAATAGAATGATAATATTCATTCTCTTTACTTTTTTACAAAGAGGGGGTGGGTGGAAGGGTAGATTCCATTTGTATACTTATAGATTATATTATCTATTATGCGTCAATTTTAGTGCAGATAACTTTTTTTTTTTTTTTCAGAAGATATAATTAGAGGGCATGTATGGTTAGGTTCCATTTGTATATTTATATATTATATTATCTATTATGCGTGAATTTTAGGGCGGATAACTATTTTTTTTTTTCTTCTCTTTCTTTTTCTATCTGGTTGTTAAAACTCAATAGTAGAATGTAAACTTATTTGGTTTTTAGTCTTTTACTTATTATAATGCAAATAAGTTAAGCATTCCACAAAAATGGACAGTTTATGCCTAGAACTGCGTCACAACCTCATTTGGTTTTTACTTTCTATAATGCAAATAAGTTAATTTCTGTAAAAATTTTAGGAGTTTAAGTAATTAAGTTTAATGAGAACATATCTTATACCCCTTTTGATGCATCCAAAATCTATCAGATTTATTTTCAAATGAATCACATATATATATGGTTTCATTCATTAATTTTCAAATATATGCAGCCTTGAATCTCTTGCAGAATGTCACATTGCAAGCAATCATCATTACAGAAACATCAAGTAGTGGAGCACAAATCTTAGCAGAGTTAGGATCCAGAGCTAAAATTCCTATTATTTCCGTCTTTGCAAGTGGCCCTTCTCTAACCTTGTCCAACTACTCTAATTTTATTCGAATTTCTCATGATGAAGCTTCTGATCAAGCCAAAGGCATAGCTACTCTCATCAAAGCCTTCAAATGGAAAGATGTCGTCCTCATTTATGAAGATAACAACAGTGGGAGAGATTTCTTTCCTCACATGTTTGATTCATCACAGGATGCTAATATTCACATCGTTCATAGAATCGGTATCCCACCTGCATCTTCTGATGAACATATCATTGAAAAGCTTTCAATGATAAAGACTTTCCATACAAAAGTATTTGTTGTGCACATGTCTCATTCTCTTGCATCTCACTTCTTTTTGAAAGTTAAGAAGCTAGAAATGATGAATGAAGGATATGTTTGGATAGTTACTGATACAATTATGAGTTTCTTTCATTCAATGGATACTTTAGTGGTTGAGTCCATGCAAGGAGTTGTGGGTTTGAAGCCATACATTCCGGCTTCGAAGGAGCTCCATAACTTCACTTTAAGGTGGAGAAGGAAAATGTATATTGATCATCCAAATGCTGAGGTATTGGAATTAGATCCATATGGGATTCTGACGTATGATGCAATTTGGACCCTAGCAGAATCAGCACAAAAACTGAAAAGTACTGAAATTTCTCAAGGTGGTTTGATGCTTTATGAGGAAATAATGAAGAGTAGGTTCAAGGGTTTAAGTGGTTATTTTCAACTTAGTAATGGCAATAAACTACCTTCAACGAGATTCGAAATAGTTAATGTAATAGGAAAAGGACTGAGAAGAGTTGGATTTTGGACATCCGAAACTGGGAATATTACAAAAGAATCGAATTCACCATCGACAAGTCATGACCTTGAAGGCATCATATGGCCTGGAGGATCTGCATTCTGCAACCATTCCAAAACGTCAACTGATTCAAATGAGTTCTAAGATATTGAGGATCGGTGTTCCAACGCAATGTCCATTTAAGGAATTGGTGAATGTGGTTCATGATTCACAATCTAATGCAACGACTTTAAGTGGCTTCTGTATAGAAGTTTTCAAGGCAGCCATGGCCACTCTAACATATGAAGTAACTTATGAGTTTATACCGTTCGCATATGCCATATCTTATAATGAACTTCTCCATCTGGTTTATCTCAAGGTATGGTTAGAGTTTTTTTTATTGCAAATTAATTCTAGTCATGAATTATTATAAATATTCTCTAATTTATGTATATATGTTAATACATGTTACATGTAATATTAATTCATCAACTAGGAGATTGATGCTGCCGTGGGAGATATATCAATCACTGCCAACAGATCTCTGTATGTGGATTTCACATTGCCATTCTCCGACATGGGAATAGGGATGATAATGCCTACTTATCAAAATAATATGATGTGGATTTTCTTGAAGCCGCTTCAGGCTGATCTTTGGCTGACCAGTGCTGCTTTCTTTGTCTTCACCGGCTTCGTGGTGTGGATTATTAAACATTGTTGAGAATAATAGCACAGCTAACAGAGCAAATGCTCAAAACAATACTCAAGCAAATTATGCTGTCCTGCCTCAACTACCGAAGTATGTCACTATGCTATCCTATTCCTTCACAGTAAAAGGAAGCTGAGCTTATCTAGTCCAGTGGACCAGCAACAGCTGATTACTCCTCTCTTTAGTGTCTTGGCGGGAAAACTCAGAATTGGTTAGAAAGAAGCTGAGCTGGCACAGCTCAGCAGTGTGCCCATGTGCTAGCTTCCGTGATTCACGCAAGTCGGTTACACGTGTAATTACAGAGCTATTTAAAGCTCTAATGCTTTGTAATATTCATTCAACGAAAATAGAAAAAAAACAATTGCTTTTCTCTACAAGAAAGCTTTCATGGAAATACAATCTCTGTTCTTCATTGTTCTTTCTTTTGTTAAATGTTCTTCACTTAGCTACTCTCTTTAAATGTTTACAAACATCCTGTCAACGATGAATTTCAAGGTTCACTAGCTCACCAAATCGGAATGGTGTTTTGGTATTCCTTCTCAACACTTGTATTCGCCCATAGTAAGTAACACAAACATTTATAAGGCATTAATTTCAGGTTATTTATAGACTTATTCTGATCCTGTTTCAGGTTATTCAAAGCATACTTGGATATTGTAGGCTTTTCCAAAGGGTTCACCATTGGTCCCAAACATATCAAGGGCAATTGCAAGTCTAAGAGAAGAAGGAAAGCTTAAAATGCTAGAAGATTATTGGTTTAGTTACTTTAGTAGTAATCGGTATTCAGCTTATATGAACCAGGATTCCTCCGGTAATCCCAGCAGTCTAAGCCTCGAGAGATTCGGTGGTTTATTTCTCATTACAGGAATTTCCTCAACTTTAGGTGTCTCCATATTCTTCCTAATTTGTTTTGTCTACAGAAAAAGGCATGCTTTGCGAGGCTTTGTTACAGACTATCTTCCTACTCTTTTGCAGAATCATTGAGAGAAGAATAAAACACATGAAAGTGTAGCTACATATATTTCATTTCTCAATTGGTATTGAATAGTTATAATGTATACCCTTGCATATACGAACCGTGTTTGGTGGTTTCGATGAAACTCGGTTCTTATAGTTAAGCTAAAAAAAATATTATACATTGTACTATACTACTATTAATGTAATATTAGCGATATTAAAAATGATGAAATGAAAAATGACTACTATACTGGTATATAAGAACATGTTAGTCACATTAAAAAAAAAAAAAAAAATAGTTAGTGGTTTTGAAGGTTTCGGTTTCAAACCGATATCGTTGAAATCTAGGTTCTCTAATGTTAAATATAAATATATATATATAAAAGGGCTAAAATATATACATATGTGAGCCATATTTAGTTTTAAACTGAAATCGTCAAAAATCGAGTTCTCATAGTTAATATAATACGATCAAGTGAAAATGTGCTTGCTTCCAATCTAATTATACTATCTCACAAGTCTACCTGAGACTATTCAATCTCTTTATTTATACAAGAAATCAACCTTAACTTTATGTCCAAGACTACAAGCAATCCTCATATTTACATGAACACCCCATCTTTCTAGGTGGAATATTGATCAATTAAACATGGAGATTATCAATAAGATTAGTATGAACCAAGTCTTAGTTTGTTTTGTTATGTTACTTTTAAGCTTTCTTGGTCCCTTGTTTGCTGAAACCAACAAAACTCATCAAAAAAGTGTTGCAGAGGAGATTGATGTTGGTGTAATTCTTGATATGGGTTCATGGGAGGGTAGGATTTTGCAAAGCTGCATTTCCATGGCGATTTCAGACTTCCACAACATACATGGTTACTCCAAAACAAGAATTGTTATCCACAATAGGGATTCTAAAGCAGAACCTCTCCGTGCTCTATCTTCCGGTAAGTAAGCTTGAATTTCAATTCTTTTATCAACACACATTTTGACATGATTTGCTTTCACACTACACATATTGTAATCATAATAACTTGTGCAAATGCAGTTGTTGATCTTCTGCAAAATTTCAAAGTAAGAGCAATCATTGGTGGACAAACATCCATGGAAGCAAAGTTCTTAGCTGAGCTAGGAAACAAAATTAAAATCCCTATAATTTCACTGTCTGCATCTACTACTACTTCATCATTACACAAATATCCTTACTCTGTTCAAATCAGCCAAGATGAATTTTCTGAAGCCACATCCATTTCTGCTATAGTTGAAGAATTCAAATGGAGGGATGTTATTATTGTACACCAAGACATCGATGATTGGACATATTTCATCCCACATTTAGTTGATGCCTTGCAAGAGAAAAACATCCACATTGCATACAAGAGCTCTCTTGCTACTTCATACAATGATATCCAAATCACTGAAGAACTGCATAGGCTCAAGGCTTTTCAACAAAGAGTTTTCATTGTGCATTTATCGCCTTCTCTTACATCTCGGTTTTTCAAGACCGCGAAAAAGTTAGGAATGATAGCAAAAGGGTATGTCTGGATCATGACTTTAAATAGCATGGATCACTTGAATTTGGCGGGATCATCATCATCATCATCATCGGTCACTGACTCGATGCAAGGTGTAATCGGTCTCAAATCCTATATTCCAGCTTCAGATGAGCTGCACAATTTTACTTCAAGATTGAGAATGAAATTATTTCTTTCTGAACATAACATGAAAGCATATGATATAGAATTAAGTGCATTTTGTATTCGGGCATATGATGTCGCTTGGGGTCTAGCAGAAGCAGTTGACAAGGTGAGCCCCAAGATTTCTTTGAGCAGAAAGCCGAATAACAAACTGACCCTGATGGATTTAGACAACATCACCACATCTACAGGTGGATCAATGCTTCTCAAAGAAATATTTCAACTTAAATTCAGGGGATTAAGTGGTGATTTCCAGTTTATTAATGGGAAGCTAATCTCTATTAATGCATTTGAGATAGTCAATGTGATTGGAAAAGGTTATAAAAGATTGGGGTTTTGGACTTCTGTAGGAAAATTTACTAGACTCTATATTCATCCGATGCTGGAAGACATTTATCTTCAACTACTAATCATAATCTGGAAGACATTATCTGGCCTGGAGGATCTGCTGCCATTCCAAAAGGTTATGACACGAAAATGTCTGGTAAAATGCTTAGAATTGCTGTTCCTCGAAATGTTGGGTTCCCTGAATTAGTGAACATAGATCGCGATCTTCAAACTAATGAAACAATCATATCGGGATTCTGTATAGATGTATTCAAGACGGTCATCGCGATGTTAGAAGACTATGAAGTAGATTATGAATTCATACCATTTGTGAATGCCAATGGAGAGAACAAAGGATCTTACAGTGAACTTATTGATCACATCTATCTTCAGGTATTTTATAGTTATACACTTGTAGCAAATCCCTTGTATTTATGTCAAGCCTTTGATTACAGTTTTGTTTCTTTGTGATTTAAACGAAACAGGATTACGATGCTGCTGTTGGAGATATATCAATCACAGGGAACAGATCTTTATATGTTGGTTTTACATTGCCTTATAGTGACTTAGGAGTAGGAATGGTAGCGCGAAAAGACAGAAAAAACCATATGTGGATTTTCCTGGAGCCTCTAACTACTGATCTTTGGTTATCAAGTGCTTCATTTTTTATCTTGACTGGCATTGTCATTGGGTTGATTGACCATCCCATTAACAATGAATTCCAAGGCTCAGTTTCTCAGCAAATCGGAACCATATTCTGGTTATCCTTCTCGACCCTTGTTTTCACCCACAGTAAGCACTTTGTGACTTCCAATCCATGATATTCATAATTCATATTCCAAAACTAGTAAAATCATTCATCAACTTAATTTTTTATTTTTTTTTTTGGTGTTACAGGAGAAAGGTTGATAAGCAATTTGTCAAGATTTGTAGTGATTGTGTGGGTGTTTGTTGTCCTTATATTGACATCAAGTTACACTGCAACTTTGACTTCAATGATCACAGTTCAACAAATAAATCTCCAATTAAACACAAAGGAGAGCTACATTGTATACCAAAGAGGCTCAAAAGCTTTCCTCAGCAATTTGAACTTCAAAGATATTAATCTCCAGCCATTTTCCTCGCCCGAAGACCATGCTAATGCATTATCAAGAGGGAGCAAGAAGGGCGGTGTCTCTGCTATCGTCGATGAGATTCCATACATCAAGATCTTCCTCTCAAAGTATTCTGCAGATTATACCGTGGTTGGATCAATGTCCACCACCAATGGCTTTGCCTTTGTAAGTATCATTTCCTCAATATTAATATTTCTCTAAGTGAAGATTACTACCGGACTATCTCAACTTCCGTCACTCCTGACACCCTGAATTATGAATGTCTTACATTTCAAGTTTTTCGTAAAGGTTCTCTGTTGGTCCTAGAGATGTCAAGGGCAATTGCAATACTAAGAGCAGATGGGATGCTTAAGGCCGTTTGTTTTTCACCATTTAATTCTTAAGCCTTAAAAGAATTAGATTTTATATATTTGTTTTTTAATTTATATCTTAAATTAAGTTTAAAACATCTAAAATTAAAAAGCTAAAATTTTTGACTTTCCTCTTATTAAATAAGCGATATTTAACATATTAACATGAATTTCCTAAAATAACCCCATATAATTAAATTATTAACCAAAATATCTCATTACCAAAAAAAATCCCCAATTTCATCGAACTCTAACCCTAACCTAACCTTAAACTTGAATCTCATGGAGGAGGAGGAGGAGGCGTCGCCGCCTCCATGAATCATGAACGGAGGAGGCCGACCTGTGTCAAATTTTCTTTGAATCATCAACAAAGGCCGGCTGGCGGCCAATTTTACGCATTTTTTTTTCTTAAATTGGCGACTGGCGACATCAACCGGAAGAAGAATAGTGGTGATGTCTGAACGCGGCGGGACGGGATGAACGGCGGCAGTCTGAACGCGGCGGGATCTGGAAGAAGAACAGCTCACGCGTGACCACCCTACGCGAAAAGTTGAAGCAGTCGTGTCGAGGTGCGGGCGGAGCTGAGGCGAACGGCGACGGGACCGGAAGTTGACGGAAGACTGGATGGGATGACCGGTGGGACTGAACTCACGGCTGCGATCTGAGAACGAGCAAGAAATGGCGGCGGCTAGGGTTTCGAATCTTCAGATTGCAAAACGGTGTGAAACTCTGTCGTTTCCATCATCTCTCAAACAGAATAAATTTTTAATAATATTAAAAACCATTTCAAATTAATAATAATATTATTAAAATGAAAATACTTAAAATAATAAAGGGTATAATAGTAAAACTATAACCACTTAATATCTAAAAAAAAATAAAAAAAATCAACGTGTGTCATAACAATTAAGATCCATTAAGTACTTATAAGAGATATAAGTTAAAAAAACAAACACCCTCTTAGTACGATGGAAAATGCATGGTTTAAAGGCCAGTCAACGGTGACATTTGGGGACACTTCAAACAATGTGAACCCTCTAACCATTGATAGCTTTCGTGGTCTGTTCCTTATTACTGGGGTCTCTTCAACTTTTGCTATTTTATGAGAAACTGTTTTAACGTCATGGACTAAAATCTTGGAAGACTCAGGTTTACTATCTTTATAGGAAATGTTTAGGACAACCAATGTGATAAAACTAGAGCAGATTACTTAGTCCATGAATTGCCTTATATAAAATTTTATATTCTTTCCATCTTGTGTAATTCGTATAAATACTTTCTTTAGATAGAACATTACGTCCCACCTTATGTGAGGAGTTTTATCGTATATATTCCGGTATCGACAGGTCCCAATAGACCCCTATTAGTTCATTTGAATTGGATTGGACAAGATCTATTTGAGAAGGTCTAGCCCAACCTTGCTTGCTAAATGGGCCTGGTCCTATCTTGTTGGGCCTAAAGAAAATGCATTTTCTTCTCAGACCTCATCAATGGAAGATCCACACAAATTCTCAATCATCAAACATCATATCATTAAAGGTGGTCAAATTGTAGGTTGTGAATATAAGACTATATGTCCCCTCTCCAAAGTGGTTGAGAAAAAACAGAGACAAATGTTGATTGTCGTGTTTAGCCAATTTCATGGATCTTCAAAAGCTTATTAGAGACAATCAGCACTCAACTGGTCCACACCCAATGGTCGTCACGTGATTTCACGAGGTGTCAACTCCAGCTATCGTGTGTTGTGTTTGTATAAATATGATCTGTCTATTTTCTAATCAATTCAAATAAGATTAGTTAAACTTAACTACCTATTAAATTAAAGGGTTAGAATGAGCTAAATCTAAACACGAAAAGTTTAGGCTTAACGTGTTGATCCGATAACGACTAAACCCATTATTTTCATGTTCGTGTTCGTGCTCGTGTTGTGTTCTTATCGTGTCCAAAACGTCGAAAAAATTGTGACCTGTTAACACTGACAGGCCAACTTTCACCTGTGTAGCAGTACGTATAAACAATTATATTCACGAGAGTGGGTCCCTCCCAGTACTGACCTCTGACTTGACTTCACACCAAACTCCGACAATGAACTCTCAAGTGTAAAATTTCACGAGTTTTTAACCTGTTCGTGCACTTCACTCGCTGTAAAATCTGACTTAATTTGGTACATTTTTTTTTTTTTTTTGTACTTTGCTTCTATTTACATATATACTTGAAGATTAAATGGGACACGTGGAAGTATAGCAACCCTTGGATCCTCACTGTGATAGAGGGACAACCCAGTTCCCCATCTTTGGCAATATAAGATAGTACATTAGTACATGCAATCAAAAGTCCTTTCTCAATTTGTATAATTAGTTAATTATGATTAGTACATAATAAGATTAGTTAATTATTATTAGTGAATAAGATTAGATTGGTTTAGATAAGGGGCTTTTTTGTTATTCCAATATATACTAGTTTTTTCTCAATTAATTGTTTAATACCAATGATTATTTTAATCATAATTATATCAATCATAAAATTGATTCAATGTTGTTATGGTCAATATTTATAATGTTTGATCTATAATAATTATACAATTGACATTAATTCTACTTGTTCAGTATAATTATCGAGTAATATCCACAATGATGAGAAGTTTATCGCCGAAACAACCTCAATTTATCATTAGTGATAGATATTCGGATTACGTTTATATTACATAATTTTAATCTTGGTAGATTTTGGTAGCACTAACATTAACCTTAATATATATAAATCTCCAGAATATTTTATTTAATTATTATTATTATTTTCGTTAATAAGACTTAGGTAAATAACTCTCAGGTTATTGATTTAAATCCTATCGATAGTTAAAGCTTATATATATATATATTATTATTATTATTATTTTCTTTTTCTTATTAAGAAGTAGCCAAAAATAACTGGTTGTTCTTATCTTCTTATGACAATTCTTGTCTCGTATTTCGAACACAGTTGCGGTGTGAGGTGAGACTATTAAACTGTTGGGATTCTCCAAGTGAAATGATCAACCACCTTTCTTCTCCGGCTTTAACCAAAGCTCTCGCAACTCACAACCTCTCTTTATAAACCACTTTTTCTATCTCGATCTCTTCCTCCCAACAACAACAACAAAAGCCTTTCTCAAAGTGGCTTCTGATTTTTTTTCTTCTTTCTTTTGGGTGCTTGTGTGTGTGTGTTTTTATAAATTTATTGTTCTTTTTTGCTGGTTAGTTTGATGTATGTTTCTGTCTAATGATTTTGTTTTGGATCTGGGAATAAAATTCAGTGCAAGTTCAAGTTTAAAGACTTCCACAAGTGGTTTGACTTCGATATATTGTGTTTTGTTTATTTTGATCTCATGTTCAGTGTTTGGTAAAACTTGTTTATATATGTTATATATTTCTTTTCTTTTATGTGCTTTTAGGGTTAAACAGAATTTTTCTTTTTCTTTCTGTTTTTTTTTTTTTTTGCTCCAAATATGGAACTTCACACTAATCTGCTCATAGAAACTTCTTTGTGCACGCTTTGTATGTTCTTCAATTCAGCAACCAAATCAAAGACAAAACTAAACATGATTGTGTTTCTGTTGCCTTTCTAAATTTTTTAGTATCATGAGAAAAGCCCTTCTACTACTACTTTTAGGCAATTAGGGTTTGTGGATCTAATTGATATGGAAGGTCTAACGTATCTAAAAATGTATGAGATTAAAGGTTTTAGATCTCTCCTTTCATGTAATAACTCATCATTTTATGTTTTGGCATATGAGATCGAGATCATGTCTTGTAAATTGACTTCTCTTGCTTTTCATGAAAAATTGAGATATATAATTGGTGTTCATTTAAGATTTTGAAGGGAATTATCCAGTTAGTTAGTTATCATTAATTTCAAAATTCATTTTGAATGATTGTTAATTACATTCTGCTACTTCCCTTAAAAAAATTCAGCTTGTCATATATATTAATTAATATTGTTTTAGAGAGATATATAATTTATGATTAGCATCAGCTATACTTTATGTGCTCTAAAGATGTACTTTGATCCTTTTGTTATTATGCATGTTTGGGTGGTGTAATCCTTTTCGTCTTCAGATTTTTATGTGGTATATATACTTGTTCTCTATTTGGAGATCTTTTGTTATTGTAACATGTCATTGATCTTTAGGTTGCCTGGAAGATATCATGACAATTAAATTGCTTGTTATCTATTTGGAGATTTTTTTTTGTTGGTTGCTTGCAAGAGTTCATGACAATTGAAATTCATAAATTTTATAGCTAGATCTCTTACTTACTGTAAATTAAAGAAAACTGAATGTTAAAATTTAATAATCCCAATTTCATTTTGAAAACTCCTAAGTATCTCATGTTTTGTCCCTTACATGGGTTAGGAAATCACAATATTTTGGGAGTTCTTTCATTAATTGTAAGTTCTTGTTTCATAGCTAAATTGTCTTGTTATTATATCTCTTTGTTTTGCAGATCTTGTATTGATACTTGATGCATCATTATTTGACAATGAGAGAGAGCACGCTGGTTGGCAGTCATTCAATGAGATATGGCTGCATACAAGCGTGCTCTATCTCGTTGTCATATGATTTGCTCAAATACAATGTCTCACCATCTAGCTATGGATACCGTCATATTGCACTAAGCAAGTGGTTCAGACATGGTAGCCGAAATTCAGATTTGTTTTAGGTGTTCTTATCGTGGATCTATCTAGGTGTGGTATTGCTGTCTTATATTGTGTAATTCAGATTCATTCTTTTAGTTTTGTTTAATCTTTTGCTATTACTTTGTTAGATTCACTAATTTCGATTCATTTAGACATTATTTGTAAACGTTTATATGTGGAAAATGCTTTTACTGTGTTGTAATTGAATTCATGAGTTTGAATATATTCATTGTTTTACCCTAATTTTTTTATATACATTAGAATATGCTTAAACTTGCTTTGAAGTTAGAATGTTAAACAATCTCATTGGAAAGACACAAACATGATCACCAACCACATTTCCACACTAGTGTCCAGTTCATTATCTCGTGACTATTCCCCGTGAACCACATAGTAACCAATAATGCCATCAAGACAATTGTAGGTTTTATGGAGTAGCACTCAATCACTATTTGAATTTTGAACAATGATGGTGCTAAATTAGTGGATGATATTCGATTAATGAACTTTGACAATCCCTTTTGTTTTATTCCTGTCTTAGTTCCACCATGTGTCAAATAATATTGGAAAAAAAGTTTTAAGAGAATTTTGTATTTCTTTTGTCAAAAGCAATAATATAAAATATTGATTGTTATTGCACCTAACTCGTGGATACATCATAGTTGAATAACATCAAGCTCCTTAGATGATTGAAACCTTATTGTGAAATTTTGGTATATTAAATGACAAAGTACATAAGAGTTTACATTTCTCTTAAGCTTTCATTTGTATAGAGATGAGAGTTGTTTCACTCAAGTCTATGTTAAGTTTCATGTCATATACATTTCTAAGTTGTTCAATGATGTAGATAATTAGATATTTGTACATTAGGTTTGTTTGTAGGAACCATAGTGATGGTGACAAGTTAGTTTGCTGATTAGTAAGAGACGGTTGTGCTAGGTGTTTTGATCAAAGCGCAACATTGCAAGTTGATATATGGAATATTGTATATAATAAGGAATTACAAATAACATTAGCAAGTTGATATATGCATTGTACATAATATGTTATATCCAACATGTTTACTACTATCGTCCGTTTACTCTATGGTTTCCATGTATGTTCATGATGTTGATTTCTTTGTTCAATTCTGAGTTCTCGTGCTTCTTGTGCCACGAAACTGCTTTTTTCCAATCCATGGATTTGATTTGTGACATTCTGATTTCTATATATGCTCCATGTTCATGTATTCTCTTTTCTTTTTGTGTTTTTATCTTGCCAGACATAATGTAAGAATTTGTTTTTTTAAGTGCACCGCAAACTATATTCAACTAGATGCCATTTAATAATGTTGATCATAATTCCTTGTTATCTACTACATTCATACTTATTTTATGTCCTATCAAATTTTAATAGTCTTTATATAGCCGATCATAAATAAACTGCTTATCATCGTCTTGATGATTTATATTCCATTGTATTCATATATTTTCCTTTGTCAGAAAAGCTAGATGTGTGGGTGTTGATATGCTACAAGGCGGCAAATGAGGAATGCTGCCTTGATATGATAAGTGCTCTCTCTCTCTCTCTGTCTAATTCTTATATTTGCTTAATGAGTATTTATGCTCCCCTTTGCAGTGATGTTTCTTTAATGTTTGTTCTTGAAGTAGTATGATGAATTAATGATCAAAATCACCAAGCATGTATAGATATCGAATCTTGTAGCCCGTTGTCATTACATTATGAGATAAGAACGAAATTCGGAGATAGAATTGTGTTACAAGATTTACATGACAAATTTAATGTACTTGTATTTACACTCAGGAGTGTGGTTACTGATTAGTAGCTCTTGTTTTCGGTTTCTTTTATTTGGATGATCTTCAAAGTTGTTACATATTTAGTGATATTTGCCAATTTTAGTCAATTAGTTTCTGTCTGGACTAAATGCTCCTGTAATATATTTCTTATACACCATTTTTACACTTTTACTTCGATCGATATCATACCATTGGAATCATGCGTGATTATCCAATTTCTGAAGACCTTAGATTTTTAAGGGATGTATTAAAAATTATAATAGAATTTGTTAAAATTTGGATATTAAATTTAAGATATTAGATTGACTTTGACAAAAAAATAAAAATAAATAAATAAATAAAAATTGGATATATATATTATTTCAATGTTTTCAAGAATTATGTAGGTTATGCCAATTTAATAAAAATAATCAACTCCTAAGCAGAGATATTCTTACAAAGTTAAATGCTCAACAACAGTACATCACTATATTATCACAAGTTACCTCCTAGCATGGGAAGATTTTTTACCATTTTGTGGGAGTAATTATCCTGGTCTGATCTGGTAGGCCCTGACCGTCATAATAAATTGTTGATAAAAAAAAAAAGAATCTTTATTAAAAATGCAACAAGATAAATAATAAAAGGGGGAATTACAGTTTAGTCCTTATCTTTTAAGGAAATATCATTTTTTTACTCGACTTACGTATATTAGAGTCTTTAGTCCTCATCTTTTTTGAAATGTATCAAAAAGGTCCCTCCGTCAGTCAATGGTTAGTTAAAGTTAACTGGTCCATAGGTAAAACAGTACTTTTAGGAATGGAAGTGTCAGAAAGACAGTTTTACCCATAAGGATGCGAAAAGTCTGAAATGCCCCTCTAACAATTGCTCTTAAACCCCATTTAAATTAAAAATGCATCCATCAAGGATTGAACCTTCAACCTTGTGGATAAAAGTAATAGACTCTAACCAGTTGAGCTATTACAACTCATTGTTAAAGGTTTATTGATTTAAATGTATATATAGTTATATAATATGTTTAAAATAATTAAAATATATTTATATAATTTAAAATAAACTCATATATATTTTTTGAAATATATTTAATAATAATATATCATATTTCAAATATATATATATATCAAAACATATTTAAGAAAAAGAGAAAGAAAATAAGAAAACAAAAGGAAAAAAAAATCAAAAAAAAAGGGAAATTTTTTCTTTCTTTCTTTCTTTTATTATTTTTATTTTTTATTTTATTTTTTTTCCCTTTTTAATTTATGAGTTTTGATTTTATGGGTTTCTTTATCAAATGGAAATAAGAAAACAAAAAGAAACCCAGAAAATCAAAGCCCGTAGATTTTTTTTTTTTTTTTTGAATTTTTTTCCTGGACAAAAAGTATTTTATTTCAATTTGATAAAAAAAAAAACCCAAAAAATCAAAGCCCATAAATTTAAAAGGGAAAAAAAATTTAAAAAAAGAAAGAATTTTTTTTCTCATTTTTTTCCTTTTTTTTTTGCTTATTTTCTTTTCCATAAATCTGTTTTAATATATTATTATTAAATATGAGTTTATTTCAAATTATATATATATGAGTTTATTTTAAATTATATAAACATATTTTAAATTATTTTAAATAAATTATATAACTATATATACATTTAAATCAACAAACCTACAACAATGAGTTGGAGTAGCTCAATTGGTTAGAGTTTGTTGCTTTTAACCATGAAGTTGAAGGTTCAATCCTTGATGGATACATTTTTAATTTCCTAATATTAAATGGGTTTAAGAGTAATTGTTAGAGGGGCATTTCAGTCTTTTCGCATTGCTTAGGGGTAAAACCGTCTTTTTGACACTTCTATTAATGTTGACTATCAACTTTTTGGTCAAAGGGACTTTTTTTATGTATTTCCAAAAAGATAAGGACCAAAGACCATAATACGCATAAGTCAAGTAAAAAGGTGACGTTTCCTTAAAAGATAAGGACCAAACTATAATTCTCCCATAATAAAATGTACCAAATTAAGTCAGATTATGTTGTTTTTTTTTTTTTTTTTTTTTTTTTGAATGTACAACAACTACCGGGACCCTACGAGGATTGGACACTACTAGCACGGCCCAGACGACTACTCCCACAAGTGGGGAGAGGACACTCATACATCTCATGTTACTTGTACTTTGCTTCTATTTACATATATACTTGAAGATTAAATGGGACACGTTGAAGTATAGCAACCCTTGGATCCCCACTGTGATAGAGGGACAACCCAGTTCCCCATTTTTGGCAATATAAGATAGTACATTAGTACATGCAATCAAAAGTCCTTTCTCAATTTGTATAATTAGTTAATTATGATTAGTACATAATAAGATTAGTTAATTATTATTAGTGAATAACCAATCTAATCTTTTTTTCTTTTCTTTTCTTCCATCAAAAAAAAAAAAAAAAGATTAGATTGGTTAGATAAGGGGCTTTTTTGTTATTCCAATATATACTAGTTTTTTCTCAATTAATTGTTTAATACCAATGATTATTTTAATCATAATTATATCAATCATAAAATTGATTCAATGTTGTTATTTGAATATATGGTCAATATTTATAATGTTTGATCTATAATAATTATACAATTGACATTAATTCTACTTGTTCAATTCTACTTGTTCAGTATAATTATCGAGTAATATCCACAATGATGAGAAGTTTATCGCTGAAACAACCTCAATTTATCATTAGTGATAGATATTCGGATTACGTTTATATTACATAATTTTAATCTCGGTAGATTTTGGTAGCACTAACATTAACCTTAATATATATAAATCTCCAGAATATTTTGTTTAATTATTATTATTATTTTCGTTAATAGAACTTAGGTAAATGACTCTCAGGTCATTGATTTAAATCCTATCCATAGCGAAAGCTTTAAAATATATATATATATATACCAAACAAATTTTTATTATTATTATTATTTTCTTTTTCTTATTAAGAAGTAGCCAAAAATATCTGGTTGTTCTTATCTTCTTATGACAATTCTTGTCTCGTATTTCGAACACTGTTGGGATTCTCCAGGTGAAATGATCAACCACCTTTCTTCTCCGGCTTTAACCAAAGCTCTCGCAACTCACAACCTCTCTTTATAAACCACTTTTTCTATCTCGATCTCTTACTCCCAACAACAACAATAAAAGCCTTTCTCAAAGTGGCTTCTGATTTTTTTCTTCTTTCTTTTGGGTGCTTGTGTGTGTGTCTGTTTTTTTTTTTTTTTTATAAATTTATTGTTCTTTTTGCTGGTTAGTTTGATGTATGTTTCTGTCTAATGATTTTGTTTTGGATCTGGGAATAAAATTCAGTGCAAGTTCAAGTTTAAAGACTTCCACAAGTGGGTTGACTTCGATATATTGTGTTTTGTTTATTTTGATCTCATGTTTATTGTTTGGTAAAACTTGTTTATATATGTTATATATATCTCTTTTCTTTTATGTGCTTCTAGGATTAAACAGAATTTTCCTTTTTCTTTCTGTTTTTATTTTTTATTTTTTTATTTTTTTTTGCTCAAAATATGGAACTTCACACTAATCGGCTACTAGAAACTTCTTTGTGCACGCTTTGTATGTTCTTCAATTCAGCAACCAAATCAAAGACAAAACTAAACATGATGTGTTTCTATTGCCTTTCTAAATTTTCTAGTATCATGAGAAAAGCCCTTCTACTACTACTTTTAGGCAATTAGGGTTTGTGGATCTAGTTGATATGGAAGGTCTAACGTATCTAAAAATGTATGAGATTAAAGGTTTTAGATCTCTTCTTTCATGTAATAACTCATCATTTTATGTTTTGGCATATGAGATCGAGATCATGTCTTGTAAATTGACTTCTCTTGCTTTTCATGAAAAATTGAGATATATAATTGGTGTTCCTTTAAGATTTTGAAGGGAATTATCCAGTTAGTTAGTTATCATGAATTTCAAAATTCATTTTGAATGATTGTTAATTACATTCTGCTACTTCCCTTAAAAAAATTCAGCTTGTCATATATATTAATTAATATTGTTTTATAGAGATATATAATTTATGATTAGCATCAGCTATACTTTATGTGCTCTAAAGATGTTCTTGATCCTTTTGGTATTATGCATGTTTGGGTGGTCTAATCCTTTTCGTCTTTAGATTTTTATGTGGTATACTTGTTCTCTATTTGGAAATCTTTTGTTATTGTAACATGTCATTGATCTTTAGGTTGCTTGGAAGATATCATGACAATTGAATTGCTTGTTAACTATTTGGAGATTTTTTTTGTTGGTTGCTTGCAAGAGTTCATGACAATTGAAATTCATAAATTTTATAGCTAGATCTCTTACTTACTGTAAATTAAAGAAAACTGAATGTTGAAATTTAATAATCCCAATTTCATTTTGAAAACTCCTAAGTATCTCATGTTTTGTCCCTTACATGGGTTAGGAAATCACAATATTTGGGGAGTTCTTTCATTAATTGAAAGTTCTTGTTTCATAGCTAAATTGGCTTGTTATTATATCTCTTTGTTTTGCAGATCTTGTATTGATACTTGATGCATCATTATTTGACAATGAGAGAGAGCACGCTTGTTGGCAGTCATTCAATGAGATATGGCTGCATACAAGCGTGCTCTATCTCGTTGTCATATGATTTGCTCAAATACAATGTCTCACCATCTAGCTATGGGTACCGTCTTATTGCACTAAGCAAGTGGTTCAGACATGGTAGTTGAAATTCAGATTTGTTTTAGGTGTTCTTATCATCGATCTATCTAGGTGTGGTATTGCTGTCTTATATTGTGTAATTCAGATTCATTCTTTTAGTTTCGTTTAATCTTTTGCTATTACTTTGTTAGATTCACTAATTTCGATTCATTTAGACATTATTTGTAAACGTTTATATGTGGAAAATGCTATTACTGTGTTGTAATTGAATTCACGAGTTTGAATATATTCATTGTTTTATCCTAAACTTTGAAGTTAGAATGTTAAACAATCTCATTGGAAAGACACAAACATGATCACCAACCACATTTCTACACTAGTGTCCAGTTCATTATCTCGTGACTGTTCCCCTTGAACCACATAGTAACCAATAGTGCCATCAAGACAATTGTAGGTTTTATGGAGTAGCACTCAATCACTATTTGAATTTTGAACAATGATGGTGCCGAATTAGTGGATGATATTCGATTCACGAACTTTGACAGTCCCTTTTTTTTTTTTCCTGTCTTAGTTCCACCATGTGTCAAATAATATTGGAAAAAAAGTTTTAAGAGTTATTTGTATTTCTTCTTTTGTCAAAAGGAGTAATATAAAATATTGATTGTTATTGCACCTAACTCGTGGATACATCATAGTTGAATATCATCAAGCTCCTTAGATGATTGAACCTTATTGTGAAATTTTGGTATATTCAATGACAAAGTACATAGAGTTTACATTTCTCTTAAGCTTTCATTTGTACAGAGATGAGAGTTGTTTCATTCAAGTCTATGTTAAGTTTCATGTCATATACATTTCTAAGTTGTTCAATGATGTAGATAATTAGATATTTGTACATTGGGTTTGTTTGTAGGAACCATAGTGATGGTGACAAGTTAGTTTGCTGATTAGTAAGAGACCGTTGTGCTAGGTGTTTTGATCAAAGCGCAACATTACAAGTTGATATATGGAATATTGTATAAAATAAGGAATTACAAATAACATTAGCAAGTTGATATATGCATTGTACATAATATGTTATATCCAACATGTTTACTACTATTGTCCGTTTACTCTATGGTTTCCATGTATGTTCATGATGTTGATTTCTTTGTTCAATTATGGGTTCTCGTGCTTCTTGTGCCACGAAACTGCTTTTTTCCAAGCTTATATATCTAGAATCCATGGATTTGACTTGTGACATTCTAATTTCTATATATGCTCCATGTTCATGTATTCTCTTATCTTTTTGTGTTTTTTATCTTGGCAGACATAATGTAAGAATTTGTTTTTTTAAGTGCACCGCAAACTTTATTCAACTAGATGTCATTTAATAATGTTATCATAATTCCTTGTTATCTACTATATTCATCCTTATTTTGTGTCCTATCAAATTTTAATAGTCTTTATATAGTCAATCATAAATAAACTGCTTATCAGTTATCATCATCTTGATGATTTATATTCCATTGTATTCATATATTTTCCTTTGTCATAAAAGCTAGATGTGTGGTTGCTAATATGCTACAAGGCGGCAAATGAGGAATGCTGCCTTGATATGATAGGTGCTCTCTCTCTGTCTAATTCTTATATTTGCTTAATGAGTATTTATGCGCCCCTTTGCGGTGATGTTTCTTTAATGTTTGTTCTTGAAGTAGTATGATGAATTAATGATCAAAATCACCAAGCATGTATAGATATCGAATCTTGTAGCCCGTTGTCATTACATTATGAGATAGACTCAAATTCGGAGATAGAATTGTGTACGAGATTTACACAACAAATTTAATGTACTCGTATTTACACTCAGGAGTGTGATTACTGATTAGTAGCTTTTGTTTTCGGTTTCTTTTATTTGGATGATCTTCAAAGTTGTTACATATTTAGTAATATTTGCCAATTTTAGTCAATTAGTTTCTGTCTGGACTGAATGCTCCTCTGTAATATATTTCTTATACACCATTTTTACACTTTTACTTCGATCGATACCTTACCATTGGATGGAATCATGTGTGATTATCCAATTTCTGAGGACCTTAGTTTTTTAAGGGATGTATTTAAAATTATAAGAATTTGTTAAAATTTGGATTTTAAATTTAAGATATTAGATTGACTTTGACAAAAAAAAAAAAAAATTGGATATCATAGTAGTAATGAATCATTTATATATATTATTTCAATGTTTTCAAGAATCATGTAGGTTATGCCAATTTAATAAAAATAATCAACTCCTAAGCAGAGATATTCTCACAAAGTTAAATGCTCAGCATCAGTACATCACTATATTATCACAAGTTACCTCTTAGTAGGGGAAGTTTTTTACCAATTTTTGGGAGTAATTATCCTATTCTGATCTGGTAGGTCCTGACGGTCATAATAAATTGTTCATAAAAAAAATTCTTTATTAAAAATGCAACAACATAAATAATAAAATGTTTCTTTTTGTAATAATTTAAGTAATATTATCAATATCAACATATTATTTCTTGAAAATTATCTATCAAAAAAAAATGTTTGGTTAGGATAATTCTATTGAATTATCTTATTATTTTAAAAAGAACGTTTTGGTGACTAACGTGCAATTTTGAGAAATAACACGTGAAAAATGTAAGAAAATTACACGTAGCGTTAAGAGAACCCAAAACAGAAGCTAACCAAACCGAAAGGTACCCGAACCCGCAACCGATAATACATATAACTGCTAAAGTGCGAATCGTCTTCTCTCAAAAGAACTCAAATCCAAACCAGAGAGATTGTCATGACAACTTTTGCGTTGAAGTTGTAAAAAGCTCACACATTGCAGCAGATAATCCCAAAACCGACCGTCCCCAGAAATTGATTTAGTTTTGAAGTGGAACTGTGAATCGTCTTCTCAAATCGAAATAAAAGAGCGAGCAGCTTCAGGTACGGATCTCTGCCGTAAAACAGTTGTTTTGATGAGAACCCATGTTTAGAAATATAAATGTTTGATCTTAGATTAGAAAATCAGGGACGATAATGAAAAAAGGTCGAGTCTTTGTCAATTCTCATTATTTTTGTTGAAGCTATTCATTTTACTCGCTCTATATGTTTGATGCAGTTTATATAATTTAATTGATATTGATTCAATGTTAATTCTTGTGAATACATTTTATTGTTTATCACTTAGAGATGCATGAGACTCTTGGACTTGGACCCCAACCCGGAGTGCCGAGACCAACCTCAAATCCCCCGTCCAATCTGTTTGGCAATGCAATCTATGGGGCTGGTTCGGGACTAATTCGAGGAGGATTGGGCATGTATGGAGAGAAAATTTTTGGATCCGGCTCTGATTATGTTCAAAGCAATGTGAGTTGCATATAATGTCTTGATAGCATGTAAATTTCAAAAATTAGAGTAGGAAATCCATTTAGTGTACATCATACTAGTTAATTAAGAATAGGTGATGAAGAATAGATGATTAACGATTTTGACGGGTTTCTTGCTATTTTTGTTTTGTCCTCTATGAGCAGATAAGCAAGTATTTCTCTGATCCGCAGTACTACTTCCAAGTCAGTGGTCATTATGTCAGGAACAAACTGAAGGTTATTCTGTTTCCATTTCTGCACAGGGTAAGATTGAGCTCATTTCCGCGCTGTGTGTGTGTATGTGTGTAGAGAGAGAGAGAGATAGTTGATATAATGAAGGAGGTGTGGTTGGTTTCTCACTTTCTTGTTGTGTTTAGGGACACTGGACAAGGATAACGGAGCCAGTTGGAGGCAGGCTCTCTTATCAACCTCCTATAAATGACATAAATGCTCCGGATTTATACATCCCGTGCATGGCATTTGCCACCTACTTGGTTCTTGCTGGCATCTCATTGGGTCTCTCCGGAAAGTAAGTTGATTAAGCCTTGTCAGTTGTCACGGTACCATTTTATGTCTTTTGGCACTGATATATAGTGTATGATATTTTTCAATTATTATGCAATCCCAGGTTTAGTCCAGAAGCCTTGAATTGGCAGTTTGTGAAAGGTCTAGTGGGGTGGTTTCTCGAAGTGATGCTGCTCAAAGTGTCGTTACTTTCACTTGGTGGTGGGGAGGCACCGCTGCTTGATACAGTGGCATATGCTGGGTATACTTTCACAGGGATGTGTGTGGCTGTGTTGGGGCGGATCACATTGAGTTACGCCTACTATTTGACTGTTATGTGGACATGTTTGTGCACCGGTATCTTCCTGGTGAAGACTATGAAGCGAACACTGTTTGCAGAGGCTAGGAGTTACGATTCAAGCATGCTTCACTATCTCTTGCTCTGCGTTGCTTTTGCACAGTTCCCTTTGAGCTTCTGGCTCAGCAACACTTCTGGGAATTGGTTTTTTTGAGCTCTTGTTTCAGTTTGTCAGACACAATATTGAAATTCTTTTATACGTTTCCATTGCCGGCGTTAAATGTAACCCGAATATTATCTTTTCCATTGATTTAATCAATCTAATCCTTTGTACTGTATTACGCTTTTTCTTTATGTTTCCATCGATTATGGATAGCTTTTCGAAGAGTCGTTAGAATGCTCAAAACTGAATATAATCATCTAAAAGTTTTTGTATTGTGAAACCCTTGAAATAATGCAAAGCTATTGTATGTATTTTAATTGAAGAATAGTTGATTTTTTTTTTCAAATTCATAGGATGTGTACAGTGTACTTAGAAACCGAGAAGTAAATATAGATAATATTTCAATGTTTTTAAAATTTTAGTCAAAATATCGAAATTCTCATAATATTTTCAGTATTTTTATTGATATTTGTATAAATTTGGAGCTGGAGGCCCAATAGCAGAATTAGGCTCGAAAATGAGTTATTGCACAGTGACCGTTGCCGGACACTCAATTTACCCGCCAAATCCGATTTCCATACCCGATAGTTCATCACACAGAAAACAAACCATCTCTCTACTGCAAAAATGCAAACACATTAACCAAATCCAATCCATACACGCCAAAATCATAAGAAACGGCCATGAACATGACCCCTTTATCGTCTTCGAGCTAATTCGACTTTCCTCCTCAAAATTCAACTCCATTGACTACGCTTGCAAAGTTTTTCACCACACCCACAACCAAAATGTCTACCTTTACACTTCTCTCATTGACGGGTTCGTGTTTTCAAGATCTTACGTTGATGCTATCCGACTGTACTGTCAAATGATTAGCGAATCAATCTTGCCCGATAACTATGTTATCACTTCAGTGTTGAAGGCTTGTGGTTCTCTGTTGGCTTTGAGAGAGGGCAGAGAGGTTCATGGCCAGGTTTTGAAACTTGGTTTGAGCTCGAATAGATCGATAAGGTTGAAACTCATGGAGTTTTATTGCAAGTGTGGCGAATTTAAAGACGCGATTCAGGTTTTCGATGAAATGCCTGACTGTGATGTTGTTGCATCAACGGTCGTGATAACTTGTTACTTTGATCATGGTTTGGTTGAGAGAGCGATTGATTTGTTTAATCGGGTTAAGACGAAGGACACGGTTTGTTGGACCGCGATGATTGATGGGTTGGTCAGGAATGGGGAAATGAGTAGAGCTTTAGATGTGTTTAGAGAGATGCAATGGGAAAACGTGAGGCCTAATGAAGTCACCATTGTATGTGTTTTATCCGCGTGTTCTCAAATGGGAGCGCTGGAGCTTGGAAGATGGGTTCACTCATACGTGGGGAAGTATCGAATTGAGCTCAATCATTTTGTAGGTGGTGCTTTGATCAATATGTACTCAAGGTGTGGTGACATTGATGAGGCACGGAGGGTTTTTGAAGTGATGAAAGAGAGGAATGTCATCACTTATAACTCAATAATAGTAGGACTTGCCTTGCATGGGAGGAGCATCGAAGCCATTGAGATATTCCGCGAAATGCTCAGGCGAGGGCTAAAACCAAGTAGTGTTACATTTGTTGGTGTGTTGAACGCGTGTAGTCACGGAGGTCTGCTAGATTTGGGATTCGAAATCTTTCATTCTATGGCAAAAGATCATGGTATTGAACCACATATTGAGCATTACGGATGCATGGTCGATCTTCTTGGACGCGTGGGACGTCCTGAAGAGGCGTATAACTTCATAACAAGCATGAAAATGGCACCAGACCACATCATGTTGGGGGCTCTACTAAGTGCCTGTAAAATCCATGGAAACCTTGAGTTAGGAGAAAAGATTGCCAAAACATTGCTGGATTGCGGAAAAGCTGATTCGGGAACTTACACTCTTCTATCAAATGTGTATGCTTTATCAGGGAAATGGAAAGAAGCTGCACAAATGAGAGCAAAGATGAAGGAGGCCGGAATCCGAAAGGAACCAGGCTGCAGTTCCATTGAAGTGAACAATGAGATTCATGAGTTCATGTTGGGAGACATTAGACACCCACAAAGAGATGAAATCTACAATAAGTTACAAGAATTGAACAAAATACTAAGATCCTCACAACAAGGGTACTACTCTCCAGCAACAGAGACAGTGTTGCATGACATTGAAGACAAGGACAAAGAATGGGCTCTATCAATACACAGTGAGAGGCTTGCAATTTGCTATGGATTGATATCAACCAAACCATCTACCACTATAAGAGTTGTGAAGAATTTAAGGGTCTGCAATGACTGTCACTCCATGATCAAGCTCATAGCTAAGCTCACCAACAGAAAAATTGTGGTGAGAGATCGCAATAGATTTCATCATTTTGAAAATGATACTTGTTCTTGTGGAGATTATTGGTGAGAATTTGAATTCTTAATTTATTAATGAAAATACACTCTTTCCCTTCTTCCTTCTTGACCTTATCGTATTTTTAATAAATAAGTGATTCATGAAATTATCTATAATTATAAATAACATATATAATATACATAAGTGATGTAATATGACTTTTTCATGCATGACCTTTTCGTATTTATTTATAAATAAACGATTCATTTCCTATACTCTTTTGTTATCCTCTAAACTTAATGAAATTATTTATAATTATAGATGATGCTGACGTAACGTAATATGATTATTCTATCGTAAGATTTTTTTAATTCGTATCTATTAAGAAAGTAAATATTGATTTTAATGGATATATTGGTATCCAAATTTATAGTAATTGCTTATTATTCACTCTAGCAGGATGTAAATATAAAAAATGTGTTTAAAATTTCGATTTTTTTGTTTATATTAAAATTGTAAAAATATCACTAAAAAAAAGCGACTATATTTTGGTTGTTTACATAGCGAGCAGAGAAGAGACAGATGTCACTCGGGGAACGCATCACGCTCCGACAACAAAAAAGACAAACGGGTCGCACGTGAGAGTTGATCAGAACCGTAGAAGCTGTTTTTGCGCGAAACAGGAACAGGAAATTATGTTATACTTATCTAAACGAAGAAAAACAGAGACCGGAGAGAGAGAGAGAGAGAGAGAGAGACGAAGATCAGAGCATCATCAAAGTCATCTATACGACAATACAAACCCAAGTAAGTTTTTATTTATTTATTTATTTATATTTCTATTCTATTAACTTGCACCAAACCCACAAAATCGTTTCTCCGTAAAAAACCCTTTTTTGAATTCTCTGCCGTTTCATTTTCTGTCTACTTTTGAGATGATTTTTGTGGGTTATTGAGTGAACAAAAGGGTTTTTTTTTTTTTTTTTTTAAATATATTGAGGGCTGATAACATAATTGTCTGTCTAATCATTTGTTGTGAATATTTAGGATTAGAGTGAGTGAACTAGTGTAACGGTCAAAGATTTTGCTAATAAAGTGTTTTAATGGGTGATTGATTTTAATATACAAGATGATTATTATATATTTATATGTGACATGGTCACTGGGAAGTTAGTTTTCAGTGAAATTTGGAAACTTTAAGGGACATGGATGGATGGTCCCTTCCCAGTTCCCCCCAATCCCGAAATACGGTAATAGTTCTAAAAGAATGTGGATGTGTAAACACACACGCTAAGGCAGAAAGTATGTGAATTTAGACAATTAGGTGAGATCTTGTGTTGGTAGAAATTGTTACTGCCTTACTGGAGATATGTGAGGTAGGACACTTCAGGAAGGCTATTGGAGGGGCAAAAAGACGTCCATTTTGGGCCCATAATTTGTTACCGGGTTCTCGTAACATGCCGTCGATTAGCCAGAAAAGGCCATTTTGACCTCTGATTTAGGGTTTCATTTTTTTTTTTTTTTTTTTTTTTAAGATTTTAGGAAGATTTCTTTCTTTTAGTTTGTTTAGGAATGAAGTGTTAGGTTTTAGAAAAACTCAAAACTACCTTTATCGTTAAGTTTTGAGCTTTTCCTGTTTTAGTCAAATTAGGAATCTCGAATCCTTGTGGAGTCGGTTTGTTTTTTCTATTTAAGTAGGAGTTAGAAGAGTTGTTTGTATTAATAACTCTCACGGTTTTTAATTTTGGAGATATTTTTCCTCTAAAGAAGTATTAACTATATAAATATATTTATATGGAACAGTGGATTTTAAGGATTTTGTGGAGGGGGATTACGGAGTGATTTCGGATTCTGCTGAAATGGAGGCCGCTGATGACGTAGATAGCAAGATTAAAGAAAATAATACGGTTGGAAGGGACATTTGTATGCCTGAAGGTGGAGAAATGATTGATTTCTATGATGGGAGAGAGTTGATTGTGAATGAAATAAATGGGAGTGTGGAACCTTATGTAGGAATGGAGTTCGACTCCGAAGAGGCTGCCATGGTATACTATGATTTGTATGCTAAGCGTGTGGGATTTATCATCCGTGTCGGTAATTGTCATCGTTCGAATCGGGGTGGGCCAATTGTCAGCCGTAGGTTTCTTTGTAATAAAGAAGGGTTTCGTGTAAATAACAGGAAGACCAAAAGCCTTGAGGTAAGGAAGCCAAGGGAGGTTACTAGGGAGGGTTGCAAGGCAATGATTATGGTGAGGAAGGAGAAGTCAGGGAAATGGGTTGTTGCAAAGGTTGAAACAGAACATAGTCATCCTTTGGGAATTCCCTCTGGCAAGGGTCGTCGAGATACAGTTCAGGCCCGACCACAGGTTAGTTCACTATTTCTTTTGGGTGGCCAAAACATTTTATTCCTATATAATATGTTTCTGCATCTATCTTAACTATGATGATCTTTGGTGTTCTTCGAATTTGAAATTTTGAATGGCTTCAAGCAGCAGGCATGGATTCCTATAGTTTTATCTATTTATGTTGAGTGGCCAAAGAACTTGTTCATTTGCATGATTTATGTGCCATGTTTAGATAGGCCTTTTATGTAGGAGAAATAATTTTGTCGGCTGGTTTTGCTGATAAAATCTCAATACATATGTTAAGAGTTCTCTTGCTATTATTGTTACCGAAGGACGGAATTGATGAATTATTCAAAGAGTAATATCTTTCATATAAATGTTTGCTTGGCCACTATATGTTTTAACCGATTAGATTGTAAGAACAATGCTCGAGTCACTCTCTGATGCATGAGCATAGTGTTATTTTCTTTTACTAGAATATGCAATACTGATATTTCACCATTTAAAATTGTTTGTTTGCTTTGTATTAGTTGTTACTTTGTCTGCTTCTAAAAACGTTGCGTTTTGACAAAATGGTTTTGTTAGCCGAGTATTTTAGCTAGCTGGCTCAACCCATTTTAGCAGTTTTTTGGATTTGTAATTTTGAAAATATTATTGAAATATTACAAAGGAATAGAAGCTTCTAGCTTCCTAAATTTTCCCCTCTTTCAATCAACTTCTACGTCACTCTCCTATCCTGTTAGCTTGGTTGAATGTGTCTCCCAAATTGTGAGCACTAAGGGAAGGCTGTTCCACTGTCTAGTCTAGCATGAACAAGCGTATTTGGCCTGAAGAGACCAATCAATTGAATTCTTATTTTGTTATTATTCTAAGCTTGTTTGTTATTATGATATATATTAATCTGCTCATGCAATGATGATATATGTTTAGCATTTGTCATTTGAGCTAATCAAGATATTTTGTTTGGATATTTTACTTTTCCAAAGAACCAAATGCAGGATTCATAGGTGTTGAACTTTATGAAGCCATCTTGCAACACTATACAATCAATGTTTATAACACTACTACATTCTTTGTGTAGGACGAGAAGGATAAGAAAATTCGGGAGCTATCGTTGGAGCTCAATCGTGCAAATCAACAATTGGCAAAGTGTCGGGGGCAATTGGATATGGTTTTGAAAGACATTGAACGGCATACAGATCACCTTACGAATAGCATTCAGAATATTATTAAGAATGTAAGGGAAGTCGAAGCTGAAGACTTGGATCAGTAGAAAAGAAAATTTTAGTCTTAGCAGTTAGCATATAGAATCATTCTGGGTTCCATTCTTGTCATTCTCTAATCAAATAAGTCAAATGCTTTTCACTAGATTCTATATAGTTGTTTTATGTGATCAATGAAATGTTGAATTACATCATAATCAACTTTCTGGTTTTATTCCAACCAATCAATAGCAATTACAACATTTTTTTTTTCTTTTTCTGGTTTTGACTTCTTCTTGTCTGAAATTTTAAGAAATCTTAATGCTCGGATCAGCACAAAGCTCAGTTTTCTGATTCCATGATATCAGCTCTGGTTTCAGTTCAAGGGTGGATATCCAAAGGCCAATCAAAAGCCGAAACGACAAAATCTTGGCAAATTATTTATTTATAGACCAATACACAAGTAACAGCTAAAGAGTTAGTTTAATTACTTGCCTAAAATGTCCATCCAAAAAAAGGGCAATCCAGTCTTTTTAAACCTTATCTTTAAGACATTGATTCTCCTCTGTTTTTTCAATATCTTGCATTTGAATCCTCTCTCAAGTCTGAAGTCTCATCCACTTGAATAATGTACTGTTTCTTTAAACCATTGAAAAAGTTATATATATATAATAATATATCTAAGATGCCATAAAAGCAAAGCATCCCTCTCTCTCCCTCTCTCTCTCCCTCTCAAGAAAGCCCATTTAAAAAGTCATAAACCCCACAAGCAATAACCAAGAAAAAGAGGCAAGTTCTTCCAAGATTCAACAGATCATCCATGGCTGAGTAAGCTTCATCTCTCTATCTTCCATTGCAGGATCATGAAAAAAAAAAAAAAATCATATCTTTGACAGTATTATCATAATTATTCTTTAAAAAAAAGCTCTTTCTTTGTCTCTGTTTAATTTTTTAGAAAAAAAAAAATCGAAACTTTATGCTTGTGCCTTGTGGTGTTGAAATTTCCATCTTTTTGACAGATCTGGAGAGTACCCAAAAGATTACAGCAGAAGAAGTTCCTCTTCATCTTCATCATCAACAACAAGCATTCACGTCACAGCTTTAGATGGGATCGTAAACGTGAACTCTCTCTTTACAATTGCTGTTTTTGTTGGGCTCTCATTGACAACCCCAGGTCAGCACAGCCTCGAGAACCCTAACGCCTGTGACGCCGGCATTGACGTGGCCAAGAAGCTGCTGGTCTTCGAGGTGGTCTCCTTCAGCTTCTTCCTCTTCTCGTCTCTGGTCGCTCAAGGACTCAAATTGGCCATTAACTTGTTGAACAGCAAAGACGTTGACGAGGCCTTTCGGGCACATATCAACTTGAAAGTCCTGAGGTGGGGTATGATGGGCTCGGCTGTTGGGTCGGTCATGGGTTGTGTGTTCTTGATGCTTTCGATCATTGATGTGATTCAGATCAGGTTGGGGATGCTGTCTTGTGGGAGCAAATCTGCTGTTCATGCTGTTACTGCTTTGGTTGTTTTGGTTTCTTCTGCTCTCTTGGTTTATGTATCCACTGCTATTTATGCTTTTTGGCGCTAAAAACTAGTCGATAATGTATGCAATTGCACGTACGTAAAGATGTTTAAGTTACTTTGGGCATGATTTGAACCTTGCCCATATCAATATAACTGAAATTTTGCATGATCTTGGTTGTACTTTAGCTAGTTGTGTACTTTGATTCAATCTGCATTGCTTTGTTTGTGTTCTTGGTTGTGTCATTTTGGTTGTGATTCAATTTGGCCGTGTCTGATGTGAGAACTGGATGAATCATTTGTTGAAATTATGAGGATTTTCATAACTTAATGTGAATGCTTGAATGGCTAAACCGAAAGTTGAGGTTATTTCGAAGTACGGTGATCAGAGTTACTAGCTGTGATGGATCTTATAAGGCTTTTTTTCTTCCTCTGGTAAGTGGTTTTCTTAGAAACTTGCTTAAACCTAGTTATTTGGAAATGTTCATCTTATGTTGTCTGGGAAATCCATTAGCTTGTACGGGATCAGTAGCTTAACTAGGTTCAGATCTGTCTTGTTTTGGTGCAATTCTAGTTTACATTTGTAACTCCTAGCTGAATCTGAGCTCTGTTATTTAATTACTTGCTTACTAGATTTTGTTAAAAACGACTTACTTAAATGCTTTAGCTCTATCTGGGTATACATTGTTTGTAGAGTCTCCATTAAATGATAACTCATTGTGTTGAATTGTGAAGGAATCCTTTAATCTGATTTTGCAGTTTGTGAGAAACCAATATGTTGATATGTCTTGTGATAAAAGTTTTAAAGAAATTCCTTACAAGGGATGATTTTCTTGTCTTTAAACTTCAGCTTTTGCAACTTGCAGTATTTTTCAATGTATAGCTTTGTTGGACAACTTACAAGAGATCCCAATATTTGGTGAATTATGTATTCATATTCATTGCATTTTGTGTCAACAAAGAATTTGCTATCTCTTATATACAAATCTGCTTGATTTCTAGTGGTACAATATCATCACTTTGTTTGTCCTTCACAGGAATCCATTTATTCTTCCTAAATTGAAACACATGATCAGTTTTTGTTGTTAAAGCTGCTTGGGTTTATCAAGCATTTCCTCTACTACTAAAGCTTGTTGTTGCACCACCAAAATTGATGATCTGCTAACATCCCAAGACAACATTAGGTCTCCAATGGCACCCAACTCTTCTATCTCTGTCCACTCCGATAACCCTTTCAATATCGTATAATTGTCGTCGTGTCTTCTTCCGACCAACATGAGGTCGAATTCGTTTTCCATACTCTGAAGCACCCTTGTTGTATCTGCTACTTGAGATATCTTTTCCTCCTTATATGAAACCTCATTTACTTGTCTCTTCCTGTATGTTTTCATCTTGAAAGTGCTAATCGCTTCTGCATCCTGAATTGTCTCTGCCATATTAATACCAGAAGTCTGATCTACTTCAATGAATCGTGCAACTGTAAGCCTGATGCAAGGGTTCTCTACCATGCGCGATCCTAGCGCTAGTGCTTCGCGATCATCAGGCCCTCCTATGAATACACAACACACATTTACCATGATATCGGAGTAGAGGAATCTTGGTTCTGCAAGTATTCCGTGCCCAAAGAAGATAGCAACCGAACAAGGAGCATTGTCCAAGACATGTTTGTTTACACCTCTGATGTAGGAGTTCTCGAAATTCTGAAATGGGAAAATGATTAGCGTGGTGCTCTTCTCATTCGCCAACGAACAAATATCATCGTGCATCGTAGAGTAAGGTGTGACAGATGTGAAGCACTCCACACCAACAAGCCTCTGCTTTTGCTCTTCATATTGATCGAAACACTTGATGATTCCCCTGGCTCTAGTAGGTTTACCAGAGTTTACACTGTGGTATCTGTGTGAAATGAACAAAGGCGTCAAGCCCCCGAAAAGCTCTTCCAGGTTCAACACGAAGATCGCGAAAGGACTCTCTCTTGTGGGGTAGCAAACTTCAAGGATGTTGAGGACCGAAGAGAGATTATCTAATTCGTGAATGCATACAACTACTCGCAACTCAGATTGTCTCTTAGTATGCTGGATAGTTCGTCTGTTATAGGCCATGTATTTTCTTGAAGTGTCGTAAATCGCTCTAATAACCGGAACTGTAAAAACTGCCTGAAAAATCATACACACGACTAAATTGGTAAACGTCTCCTTGCTGATTATCTGCAATCAACAATCATCTCATCACATGTACGTACTACGTAGTTGCCAATTAAAAAGCAAAATACGGACACAAGTACGAGTACATACCTTGGTTTCTTTTACGCGGTAGATGTATAGAATATCAAACAAGCCTCGACAACTTACGATTAGGCCAAGCGATATAGCATCTTTCACTGGCATTTTGTAATAGAGTGATGGTATTATCGTGCCGAGAAGTTTCCCAAGGGTAGATACAAAGAACATAAGATTCACAACTAGAAAGTTTTCTAGTCTTATGTCGAAGATATTGACAAGTTTGCCAATTTTGATATTGCAGCTTGGCATGAACACTGTCCATACAAAAGTCCCAAGTCTCTGCAACAAACTGGAACCCATCGGTGGGCTATTTGGCGTGGCTACGCCTAATACTATCGGTCCATAGATAGCACTATGTCCGGTGGATTCCCCAAACAGAGAACAAAGAAGAACCATGAGAATTATGATCCATATGTAAGTTTCCTTCAACGATTTCCTTTCCGGGGTTTGTCTCATCATCCAAAGCATTGCAGGACGGAATACGAAAACAATCACAACGTTCAACAATACATAACTGATATGTGTGAATAGAGTGCCATGTTTAACAGCCTGATTACGATAACTAAACGGCATAAATAAACACAACACAAGCAAGAAGTTGCCTACCCAGCAAATCAATGAAGAAACTATAGCAGTTCTTCCTAGTTCTGAGCTTAGCAGCTTGAGATCTTCTAAGACAATTATAGATTGTCGAAACTGAGACATTGTCAGGATAAAGCCAATGTATGGCAGTGTTTGTTTGACATCTTCATCTGTAACGAAGGGTCGTACCATGAAAGACAACGGTAACGTTAAAACGAACGGTAACACGAAAGAGGTGATGCCTATTACCAATGATAGTCTTCCGGGTCTTTTTAGAAGGCTTAAATCGACGTACATGTGAAGCAAGAAAAAATTGAAGATCAATGCTAATCGCTCGAATGCATTTAATATCAAATCACCGCGTTCTGTTAATAATACATTCTCTTTGAAAGCTTGTATCCGGGAAAGAAACGACGGGCCTATTGCAATTCCGCTCTGGTAATAATTAAATCAAATCCATCCAAATCATGTCATGTCAAACATCATTAATAGCAACGAAAAGTACTACGAATTAATGTAATTAATCTTAAACGGTTGTGATCATGATCTTACCAGCATTTCAGCAATGAAAGTAATATGTCCAAAAGGCTTGAGACACAACTGAAAAATTAATGTTAAAGCATTAGCCAAAACGATGTACAACAATGAGAGTGTCATTGTTGATTTTAAAGGATCTTTTCCCCATAATAAACCGCCACCGGATCTCGACTCCGTGTACGGCTCACAGACAGCGAAAATGTGACTTATATTTGAAGCAAGAGGATGAGTAGTTCCATTTTCCATGGCTGCAGCATTTCCTTACAAAAAAGATTGATTGATATCTGTGTTTGGATAATTATCAAATGAAGAAGAAACTAAAGAAGGTGAAGAAAAACAAGTGGTAACAAATATGTATATGGTTTCTTGAGCGATGGAGGAGGAAATTAAAATTAGTGGTTGTGAAAAGTTTGATTTTGCATCATTGGAGCTTTTCTCTCACTTTTTACTTTGATGTTTGACTAGTGACATATGTGGTTTGCATGCTATGCATGGACTTTAATCAATATATAATTACCATTTTTAAATGATTTTGGGCTGCTAATTACAACTTTTTATTGGGCCCAAGTAGTCTCAAATCTCTCACCTGGGTTATTTTAAATTATGTTGATGATCAAGTAGGAGACATGACTAGACTTAAACAAGTCTATTAACAGTTAGGGTTTGGTATTGCTGTAAGTTTTATAATAATCACTGTTAGTTGTGCTGAAGGAATAATCAGATTTGAAGTTAATTACTGGATGTTTGGTTAATTATATTTATAAAACTACTGTATAGCTCAAAAGCAGTATACATATGTTTGGTAATTTTATTTCAAAAGCGCCGAAATTAGTTACAATGACTAAAATATGCATGATTTTAGAACCCTATTTCATTTTTTTTTTCATTAATTATATATAATAAATCAATATTTAAGTAGAATATTTAAATTAGAAAAATAAATTCCATAAGAACAATAAAAATATTTTTAAAAGATTTTTAATAGATTTTATAAATCAAATCAATATTTAATTAGCATCTTTAATTTTAAGATGAAATAAGGTATATAAATGATTGTAATTTGATTTTGTAAGGATAATAATGATTTTTTAAAATATTCATTAAATGTTGAAATATATTATTTCATAATCACTTTTAAAAAGTAATCCTCACATACTTCTCAAAATCTCTGTCAAAACTTACTAGATTATCAAGTAATCACTTTTGGAAGTTTTACCAAATATCATTTTATGTCAAAATTGTAAAATAAACTGATTTTAACTTCTTAAAAGTAATATCAAACTGACCCTTAAGTATAAATCAATCAATAAATAAAAAACAATAATGCTACTTTACTTAAATTTGGTGCTCAAATCTGGAGCCCAAATGATGTGGTATCATTGTATTCCATTAATTTAAGTTGTATTAGATTTGCATAATTTAAATGAATGGATCATAGTATTGCATTAGATTTGGGCAATATAGCATTACTCATAAAAAAATAAAATACCAAACCCCAAAAGACAATCTTTGAATATTAATATCATGAACATTGGTCAGAACCTTATTGGTTTGTGATTTAAGTAAAGTAAAACATGAAACATAGCATATTATAATGGAATTTGATATTCCATCTCCACATCCCCAACAACGTATATATTCCATTCCATTGCATGGCTTGTAATGTTGCATTCAACGGCCACGATTTCACTGGCATCTGCTTTATAAAATCCCCATGCCCTTTCTTCCACCACACAACGCAACTTTGCAACAAGAACAAGAACAATATCAACACTCAACTATGGACGACGACGGCGGGTACCAACTGTTTCTTCTTTTGTATTCGCAGTTTTGTTCAAATGGTTTCCATCAAATTAACATTACCACTTTTATGTTTTTCTCTGTTTCACAAGGAAAACTGCAGCAATAATGGCAGAAATCCCACAAAAAACACTTGACGATCTAGTGAAGGTGCTCGAACGCATGAACAACAGCTCCGGCTCCGGCTCCGGTGCCAAAGCTGGAGGCGTAGAAGACGTGGAAGTCCATCAAAAGGCGCTAGACGATCTTGTAAACGTGAACTCTCTCTTCACCATATCAGTGTTCATCGGCTTGTCCTTCGCTACCCCAAACCAACACAGCCTCGATTCCCGACCGGAATGCAACCCGGACCCTGACATAGCGAAGAAGCTGGTTGTCTACGAAGTCATCTCCTTCGCTTGCTTCCTCTTATCCAGCTTAGTAGCCAAGTCCCTGAAAGTTGTCCTCAACATACGCAAAAAAGAACAGATCGACAAGGATCACCTGATGATACCGGATCGGCTGTTCAAGAGATGGCTTCTGTCGGAAAAGTGGAGGACATTCTTGATGGTGGTGACGATCGTTGCATCGATTTGTGGGATTTGGTTCCTGACTTTCTCCATGATCAATGTTATACAGATAAGAGTTGGGAAGCTGGCCTGTAGAAGCAACTACGCGTTGAGTGCGGTGATTCCTCTGTTCGTAGTTGTCTTGGCTTCTCAGGTCATCTATGCGCCGTCGATGATGTATGGTGTTTTTGTCACTGCCTCTGATGGTGTCAAGGGTAGTGATCATGACAAACCCCAAGCTTAACAATTCTTTCTGTTCAAGTTTAATAATTCATAGTGCTGCAATCAAATAGAAATAGAAGATGTTACATGCCACGGTCTCACATTTTACTTTGATGTTTGACTAGTGACATATGTGGTTTGCATACAATGCAATGCAATGCATGGGCCTAGTCTTGAACAAGTTTATTAAGAGCATCCACAATGGTTGCAAAATGAGACCCACTTTCACTAGACTCACTTTGGAACCCATCAAATTCTTCCATAATGGTGCAAAAAGGGATCCAAAAAAAGGGACCCAAATGTGGGGTCCATCCAAGTAGACCTAAATTGGGTTCCAAATTTAGAACTCAATTTGGGTTCCAAATTTAGAACTCAATTTGGGTCTTGCCCAATAATTGGGTTGGGTTCCCAACACTTCCCAATCATTGGGTTGGGCTTATATATATATATATATATATATATATATATATATATATATATAATTTAAATTAAAATATATAACTATTAATTTTAATAATTACAACCTTTTATTGGGCCCAAGTAGTCTCCTAGTCTTGAACAAGTTTATTAAGGGGTGTGTTTGCTACGCGGGACGGAACGGTACAATGTGGAACAATTTCCTCTTGTCCAACGTTTGGCACGTCTTTAACATATGACTGGACGGAACAAGGTGGGACAAAAAAACACCAAATAACATGGGATAAGTATAAAAAGACTACTTTACTATTTAAATTTTTAAAAAATTACAAACATGTTTAATAATATATAATAATATATACTATAAGAGGAAATAGGTCTTTTTAGTCAAAAATTAAGAGGCATTATTGTTTTTAGCCAACATTATCATTTTTATTGTTTCTATCCATTCTTTGGTTGTGAAGACCTAAATGCCCATAATTTTTTTTCTTTACCTCTTCTCTCTCATTTTCTACCAAACATTTTTTTTGTTCTTTCTCTCTCTCCTTTTCTCTCTTACGCCTTCTCTCCTTCTTCTCTCTTTCTCTCCTCTATTCTCTCACGTCTTCTCTCATTCTTCTTCTCTTTCTCTTTCTCATTTTTTTTTCCAGGTTTTTAAAAAAAATTCAGATTTTTTTTTAAACAAAAAAATTCAGATTTGGTTTTTTTGCTAACAAAATTTCCAGATTTTTTTTTGTTTAAATTTTTTTTGTGATTGTGTTTAAATTTGGGTTGTGGTTGTGTTTAATTTTCAGATTTTTTTTTTTCAGATCTCGTTTTTTTTTTTTCAGGTTTTAAAAAAAAAAAATCAGATTTTTTTTAAACAAAAATTTCAGATTTCGTTTTGTTCAATTTCCAGATTTTAGGGTGGTGGTTGTTTTTATGAATGGTGGGAGTTGTGTTTGGGTTTGGGTTTGGGTTTGGGTTTGGGTTTGGGTTTGGGATGTGTTAAAAAAAAAAATCAGATTTTTTTTTAGTGGCGATATTTACACCCCCGAAAAACTGTATGTGCACCCCTTTTTGTATGTGTACCCCATTAAAATTTTTAAAATATGAAATCTTGTAAGCACACCCCACACATTACCAAATATGCCCTTTCTTTTAATTTTTTAAAATATTATAAATAACAAAATTATAAAATAATATATATACATTACATACATACATATATATGTCCCATTTTTTTTCTTTATTTTACCTAAAACAAAAAAAAAAAATGAAAAAATGAAAAATGCATAAACAAAACTAAAAAATAAAGACATCTCTTCCATCTTCATCTTTCTGCTTCTTTCTTCATTTTCCTATCACTTTTGTGTTTCTTATTCTTTTTTTTCTTTGTTTCTAGTTTTTGCGTTGATTTTTTTTTTTTTTTTTTAATATAAAACACAAAATTAAAATATGCTTTATTGTATATATATGGGAGGAGCCGTACTCCTCCCAAGTATTGGCGGAAGAGGCAACAGCCTCCTTTACCCTTTTTCATCTAGGGTTTTTGTTTTTATTTATTAGTTTTAATTGGATTTAGTTAGTTACAAATTTTAAAAAGTAAATGGTTATAAGAAATTATTATATTTTTGAATTAAAATATCAATAATTAAATTTAAGGTTAATGTTGGAATTTTGAAAATATATAAATTTGGGGTGTACATACCGTTTTAGAGGGATACAAATATCGCCACTCTTTTTTTTAAACAAAAAATTTCAGATTTGATTTTTTTTCAAACAAAATTTTAAGATTTCATTTTGTTTAAACACACCAGGCCACCAATTAAATACACACGGCAACCCAATTAAACACACCACGACAGCCCAATTAAACACACCAGGGATGACCAATTAAACACACAAAGTGTAAACCAATTAAACACACTAGGTGTAAAATGTAAATCAATTAAATACACCAAACTAATTAAACACACCGGGTGTAAATCAATTAAACACATCAGAGCAACCCAATTAAACGCACTACGACAACCCAATTAAACACATTAGGGCAGACCAATTAAACACACCATAGAAAATCAATTAAACACAAGGGCAGACCAATTAAACACACCATGACAATACCAAATTAAACACACCAGGTCTAACAAACTGTCAGGATAAAGCCAATGTATGGCAATGTATGTTTGACATCTTCATCTATAACGAAGGGTTGTACCATGAAAGACAACGGTAACGTTCAAACGAACGGTAACACGAAAGAGGTGAGGCCTATTACCAATGATAGTCTTCCGGGTCTTTTTAGAAGGCTTAAATCGACGTACATGTGAAGCAAGAAAAAATTGAAGATCAATGCTAATCGCTCGAATGCGTTTAATATCAAATCACCGCGTTATGTTAATAATACATTCTCTTTGAAAGCTTGTATTTGGGAAAGAAACGACGGGCCTATTGCAATTCCGCTCTATTAATAATGAAATCAAATCCATCCAAATCATGTCATGTCAAACATCATTAATAATAACGAAAAGTACTACGAATTAATGCAATTAATCTTAAGCGGTTGTGATCATGATCTTACCACTTTACCAGCATTTCAGTAATGAAAGTAATATGTCCAAAAGGCTTGAGACACAACTGAAAAAGTAATGTTAAAGCATTAGCCAAAACGATGTACAACAATGAGAGTGTCATTGTTGATTTTAAAGGATCTTTTCCTCATAATAAGCCGCCACCGGATCTCGACTCCGTGTACGGCTCACAGACAGCGAAAATGTGACTTATATTTGAAGCAAGAAGATGAGTAGTTCCATTTTCCATGGCTGCAACATTTCCTTACAAAAAAGATGGATTGATATCTGTGTTTGAATAATTATCAAATGAAGAAGAAACTAAAGAAGGTGATGAAAAACAAGTGGTAACAAATATGTGTATGGTTTCTTGAGTGATGGAGGAGGAAATTAAAATTAGTGGTTGTGAAAAGTTTGATTTTGCATCATTGGAGCTTTTCTCTCACTTTTTACTTTGATGTTTGACTAGTGACATATGTGGTTTGTATGCTATGCATGGACTTTAATCAATATATAATTACCATTTTTAAATGATTTTGGGCTGCTAATTACAACTTTTTATTGGGCCCAAGTAGTCTCAAATCTTTCACTTGGTTAAATTATGTTGATGATCCAGTACGAGACATGACTAGACATGAACAAGTCAATCTTTGTATATTAATATCATGAACATTGGTCAGAACCTTATTGGTTTGTGATTTAAGTAAAGTAAAACATGAAACATAGCATATTATAATCCTCTTTATAAAAGCATTTATGATGTTGTGCCAAATTATTGTGCTAATGCTAAAATTTAGCACAGGGTGCAAAAACCATCATCCAATACAATACCAAATGATGTGCTAAGTTTGGCATATGCTATATGCTATATTGTGTGCCATATAGCATATATCAAACTCGACACAGCAATAAATGCTTCTTTTTTAATTATAAAAATACCACTATGTATATTTTTTAAATGAAATAATGAATGTATTAATAGTAAGTGTTTATTTTTATAATTTTAATTAATAAAATAATAAAATAGCATTTTAAATAGAATTGTGCATTAAAATATAATGCTAAATTGATGTGCAAAATATAACATTTTACTCTTTTTTATTCTAAATTTAGCATTAGCATTTACATATGCAGTTCGAATGGAATTTGATATTCCATCTCCACATCCCCAACAATGTATATATTCCATTCCATTGCATGGCTTTTAATATTATATTCAACGGCCACGATTTCAGTGGCATCTGCTTTATAAAATCCCCATGTCCTTTCTTCCACCACAACGCAACTTTGCAACAAGAGCAAAATCAGCACTCAACTATGGACGACAACGGGTACCAAGTGTTTCTTCTTTTATATTCGTAGTTTTGATCAAATGGTTTCCATAAAATTAATAAATTAACGTTACCACTTTTATGTTTTTCTCTGTTTCACAAGAAAAACTGCAGCAATAATGGTGGGCAGGTACTTAACAGTGACTCTGAGTGTGAGTGTGCGTGCATTTTCTTATTCAAATTAAATAGGAATCAAAACGTTTTTATGTGTTTTTTTTTTCCAGAGAAGAGATCATCAGCAAGACAGAAATCCTACAAAAAACACTTGAAGATCTAGTGAAGGTGCTTGAACGCATGAACAACAGCTCCGGCTCCGGTGCCAAAGCCGGAGGCTTTGAAGACGTGGAAGTCCATCAAAAGGCGCTGGACGATCTTGTAAACGTGAACTCTCTCTTCACCATAGCAGTGTTCATCGGCTTGTCCTTTGCTACCCCAAACCAACACAGCCTCGATTCCCGACCCAAATGCGACCCAGACAGTGACATAGGAAAGAGGCTGGTTGTCTACGAAGTCATCTCCTTCGCTTGCTTCCTCTTATCCAGCTTAGTAGCCAAGTCCCTGAAAGTTGTCCTCAACATACGCAAAAAAGAACATATCGAAAAGGATCACACGATGATACCGGATCGTCTGTTCAGGAAATGGCTTCTGTCGGAAAAGTGGAGGGCATTCTTGATGGTGGTGACGATCTCTGCATCGATTTGTGGGATTTGGTTCCTGACTTTCTCCATGATGAATGTCATACAGATAAGAGTTGGGAAGCTGGCCTGTGGAAGCAAATACGCATTGAGTGCGGTGATTCCTCTGTTCGTAGTTGTCTTGGCTTCTCAGGTCATCTATGCACCGTCGATGATGTATGGCGTTTTTGTCACTGGCTCTGCTTGTGGCAAGTGTGGTGATCATGACAAACCCCAAGCTTAACAATTCATAGTGCTGCAATTAAGTAGAAATAGAAGATGTTACATGCCACTGTCTCACATCACAAGGATGCATTCTCCAATCAAAATGCATTATGTAATAAAAATGACTAAACATGATTGAATAAGAGATGCTTTAATTTTAAAAAGTTAAAATGTAAAGTTAAAATATAGTCGTGCGCCAGTCCCATGCAAGTTTTTCTCGCATAATTGCAAAAGCAAACCTTTTGATGGACATAAGGGGAAGGAAAATGATGGAGCTCATTATTAATTTATTAATCATGGCATAATATTACAGTAAATACAACATTATTTTTTTAGACAAAATCAGAAACAAAACCAATTAATTAATTACAAAATTCAAAACAGATCACTCACTCGTTCAGGCTAACTGGAGAGACCAATTCAGAGCATATTACTTGCTGCTTTCATGGCTTCGACGGAGTTGGAGAAGATGGTGGCTTCATACCTGGGTACATCAAAAAAAAAAGAAAGGTTAAGGTCAGTACTCAGTAGTAAATTAATCCTGTGCTTGATTGTTGCAGCTCTTCAAGAAACTCACATTAATTGACCAATTCGACTTGGATTCAAAAATGAACAAATGCATTTTCAAGATGTTATATGCACATTGCACACAACGAATCTGTCAAATTTATTTGAAAGAGAGAAAGAGATAATACATTAGGATAACGAGAGGATGATCTTGAACCAACATATATGTTTCTAGTCTCGTTTACATGTGCTGCAGGGTCCTTCATTTGGCTTTGTACAACAGGGACACTTCCAGATGAGGAACCATCATTCTTATCTCCGGTTTGTTGATTAACTCCGTTTATCTCGAGCTGTTGAAAGTTCTTAACTTTTTCCTTTTCTTCTTTGCTCGAATGTGTGCCGAAGGTGGCAAAAGCTTTTCTATTTAGTATTTACCAAGCTGGCTAGAAGAAACAGATGGAAGCTTCCAAGCAAGAGAATTCAACCATTAAAACAAAAACTTCGCACAGAAAACAACAAGAGCATATAATATTCAAACTTGTCTAAATTTAACTCTTCAACCCGAGACCAAATAATCATCATAAAATATACCCAATAAGCACAAATGTCATGTTCATGCTATAAACAATCAAACCCAAATGCCACCTCTGATAAAGAAGCGAGGCAAATGCAGCATGAAGGAGCGTCCTGGCGAAACAGTCATTAAAGAAAGGAAGCACAAAGATTGAGTGCACTCTTTTTGAAAGACAAAGCAAGCTAAGAGTCTACCATGGAAGCTGCCATACATGTTAAGAACAAAGAAAGCTAATAATGAAGTGTATATATATATATATATAGTTACAGTTCCGTCTTTTAGTATAAAATAAGACAGAGTGAGGTGCACCTTACAATACAAGCCTCTAGATATAGAAAAGTGCCCAGAAATGGGTGTGAGAGAAAAGAAAATAAACAGTTGAAACAAGGAAGACTGGGAATACTTCTAGAGACATAATAGAAAGAAAAACTAAAAGGGGTACATGTCAATAGAACCTTGGGAACAAGAATTGACTCATCACTAATGGAAAAAGCAGTACATGCCAAGCCAATGGTAATGCCCTGAATAATGTACGACAGATCTGAGTCATCTGACCATAAGCTATGCCTACGTAGCGCAATAATCAGTTTTTGTAAAATTGGATTAACGTCAATCCACAGTGATGCCTCTGCAATTCTGCATGCTATTAGCACAGGTAATTAACCCCTAAATCTTGTATATATCTTGCTCACAAAGTACACACTCTAGTTTGCCTATGAACAAAATCTAACAACTCAGCTTTTCAAGTAAACTTCATCTTGCTAAAATAAATGCCACTTTTTGTCTGTAATTTTTAATTGGAGTTTTGTCTGCTGAAGACACATCAGTGGCATGCATAAAATAAGCGCTTCAATTTACAGAACAAATTATCATACCACATCAGTCTTCACATATATCATAGATGAATAAGACGATTGCCAAATTAATAATGTACAAAACGCCAAACAGAATCTGCAATCACAGAAAAGAGAGAAAATAAGACATGAGAAATTTTGAATTACTTGAGAAAAACTGCCTAGGATTTTATTATGCAAAAAAAGCAGTTTCCAAATAATATCAAAACACTCGTCCAAACTGAGAATGAAAATAAATTCTTTTCGTTTCTATTTAGGCTTGAATCACTTAACTAAAACCTTGGCACTATCAACTTAAACTTAAAAACAATGATGCTGCTAAACCTGTGACATGTAAGCGTCCCAATCAACTTGATATCTGAAATTATAAAATGAAACCGTTAAAACAGACGGTCATTAGAAAAACAAAAATAAAAAGAGAAAAAAGGATCTTACGGGGGACGTAAGCTATTATAAGAGCGATGAGAAGAGCATCCATGAACATGGTATATCATCATAGGATTCGATACCATAATTAATCAAGAAAAATAGAAAATAAATATGCTTAACAAACAATGATTTTATTCAAATCTCATGGATTTATCATCTCTACGGACTCCGATACAATTTGTTATGCAAAGTAACATGAACCTCAAAATGACAATACAATGTAGACCAAACAAAGAAGCAATTACTGAAGAAAATGTGACTACTACAAAATTATGACGCTCTTTCATTGTAGTCTTCGAAAGACAGCAACAAAGTAGAAAAAAGTATTTAGTACATCGAGTAGTTCTCACTAACCCCTGGACGGATGATTTTATAAATTGCCATGACAACAGGAAGAATACCCACAAGTGCAATCTGAAGTTGATCTGAGGTGCTTGTTCGGACAGTAATTTGTCCACTGAGCTTGTTGTTCAATCCTGCACGAATAGCTACCTTAGAATTTCGTCCCATGGAAATTTGAGACTGAAGGTTGGCCCCCAGAGCCAAGTCCCCTCTCCACTTCACTAAAGACAAGCCCAAAGAGGATTGATCCTGCCCAATTGGAAAATCAGCTTCCCTGAGACGTACTTCCAAATTGGCCCCATATGCATTGTGACTCTGAGATCGGACAGTTCCAGTGCTGCCCACCAGCACTAAGCGTTTTCCAAGAGCAATCTGATCCTCAAGTTTGAACCCAGTAACTATATTTTCGCCTAAAAATGTAACAGATACTCCGGCGGTTGTTTTGTTCCGTTTGAAATTTTTGAATTTGGTCTCCCCTCTGACAATGTAGGCAAGTTGCTTTCCAGCATTTTGGATGTCAAAACCAGCCATACTTGATCCATTCTCCCCATGCTTGGCAGCAACTGAAGAATCTAAATGAAGGTTGAACTCTTTCTTATCCTTTGTGACTTGAACAGTAACTGCTGCTGGAAATTGACTGGCAATGACCAAACTCTGTTCAAGGTTGACACCATCATACCCACAATCATGGTCCCAACCATGGGTGTCCAAAACTGGCCTTGCCAGTAACTGTGAAGATGGCTCCAAGAACCGGTACCTAAAAGCTGGATTATCACCATCAAAGGAAGGTGGCAAGACCATATCAGGTAAAGCAACTGGCACAGCAGCTGGACCTTCATTTTCCTGATCAACATCTTCTCCCATGTCTCCGTATTCTTCAGCAGTAACCTTTCCTTTCTTTTTCATTTCCTTCATTCTTCTCAACTCCTCTCTCCACTGCTTCTTCTGGAGGAGTTTCACCCGATAATCGTACTCCTCAAAATATGCCTTTCTTTGCTCCTTGCTAAGCTTAGCAATCTGAGCTCTCCTGAGAGGCTTGAATGGTGGAAGCTGATCATATTCATCCTCATCTTCCTCCTGATCAGAATCAGACAAGTCAGCCAAGTCAATATCAGAGTCACCATTGTCCCCGCCCTGATCAGTTGAAAGTTTTGGGTGTGTACGAGACTGCAACAGCCAAGACAACATGTATGGAAGAGGAGGCGCACGAAAGCCAAAGAGCTTCCGGTGATCAAGTGGATCTTGAGGTTTTGAGAGAGAACTTGCTTCGGCTAAGATCTTCATAGAATAGGATAACAACAATAACTGAGGTCTCCAAGCTTGACCATTAGGAAGCACCTTCTGGCCATCTCTATTCTTTCTACAAGCAGAATGATTCTCAACAAGCGAAACAGGATTCATCAAACTCGGGTTCATGAGACGCAGATCACCAACAGCTTGACCAATTGATTGCTGAACAACATGTGAGCGTTGGGCAACAAACACCTCATAACTCAAAGGGGATCCTGATGGCCCATCTGGAGGTGCAGAAGCAGCATGGGTCAGAGTGACTATGGCACTTCGCCAAATTGAGGAACCAAGAGCGTTACTGATTGATCTCAATAATGGCAAATCATTAAGATCCCTGGTCTGGCTGTCCAGCCGATCCACATAGAGAACAATATCCGGGGAACATTTCTTTGTAAACTTCTTTATAGAAGATAAGACCTTCCTATTGGCACCTTGTTCCATACCCGAAGATTTTAAACCTGGAGTGTCAATGACCCTGATCTTAACTCCATCCACTGTTCCAACTATCTCTTTCACGGAAGTTGTGCCAAGTTCAAAAGCATGGATCGAGGTCTTCTCGTCCCCAAAAATAGAGTTTATCGTAGCACTCTTACCCACACCAGTTTTCCCGAGAACCAATATGTTCAATGAGAAGTTTAAATCATCTTTACCCTCTTCTTCAAGCTGCAAAGCTGTCCTCTTTGCATCATCAAGGCTAAATAATTGACCAGTTTGCCTCCCTGCAACGAGTGCTAATCGATATAGAACCTGTGCTACTATCGAATCTTCCGAAGAGTGACCTAGTCTGTGAACAAGCCTCAAAAATTTCACCCTTATTTGTTGTAACTTCTCCAGTTTCTTTTTCTCTTCTTCACTCAAGTTGGTCTCAGTCTGTCTCCCAGATGTGAGACTGGAAGGAGCAAAAATGTTGGTGCGGTTTGGTCGTGCAGCAGGTTTCAAGGAACGGAGTGATGTTCCCAAACCAGCAGGGCGCTCGACTGAGAAAAGCTTTGATCCATCTTGAGAAGTTATAGTGATACCGCCACCATCAGAGTCAGCACCTGTTGCTGCTTTCAACAGAGCTGCCAATGCAGCAGAATCAAATAACTCCTTCCCCTCCCCTTCCTCGTCAGTGTCTACTTCTTCATCTGAGTCAGTGACAATCTGGCCATCAATTCTCTGGGAATGATCACGGGAACTCTCGGCACCCAAGTGAGTACCAACACCAGATGCTTGTTCCAACTCCTCCAAGAACTGTTTGGCTGCTTCTGAGCTTCCGAATATCATACCATCAGTCTCTCCATCTGTCGCTGAGCCTTCAATCTCATCATCATCTTCCTCTTGATGATGATTTTCTTCATCTTCAGCTTCCAGAGAAACTTCTACATCTGAATGATCAGGAGAATCCACAGAGTTCTTGTCATTTTCAAAACGTTCAGCCTCATGAACCGAATTATCTTGATTAGATTCAGCTTCGTGCATGGCTGCCTGGATTTCATCTCCATCCCCTGCATCCACCTTGGCACTAGAAACATGTTCCACCACATCAGCAACTCTCCCCACTTCAAGCTCAGTCTGTTTGCCTCCAATATCAGACTTTGCCTCAATTTCTGCAATTTCTTTCTCATGATTGTCAACGATATCTTTTGCCACAACATCAACATCCTGTTCACTGGGCTGGACTTGTGTGGTTTGAACATTAGTACTGGTCACAGATTCCATTTTTTTCTCAGAATCAGTTTCATCTTGCACTGGCTTTAATTCAACCGGTGGTTCATCTTTGGTATTAATTTGATCAAAGCCATTTTCTAAGCTGACATTCCCATCAACGGGGACCTCCAACCCTTTAATCTCCATATCCTTAATTCTGTCCACATCCCCAACAACAGCTGCTCCAGTCCCCAAGGTATCAACATTTATAGTATCCACAACGACATCTCCTTCACCAGTAATTTGCACACCCTTTGATTCTACTTCACCCACCCTACTGAGTTCATTAGTTTCCACAGATTGTTCATCACCAACAACCTCACTTTCGTGCTTCTCAACAGAAATATAATTTCCTCTCAAACCCTTATTTTCACTCTCAATTTCAAGCTTGTTGACAAAACCCTCACCCAAAATTCCCTTAAGACCCTTGTCGCTGCCACCACTGCCGCCACCTAATGGTTCCTCCTCTTTCAAAACCCTAGCTTGCGAAACTTCCACTACATGAGTTTCGTCATCGTCATCATCGTCATTGACGGATACCTTATCAACAGGCAAAACACTTTTGGTCATGGAAGATACCGAAGGATCCATAGAAGGAGCATCGGTATAATCCCCTTCATTGGCTTTCTCACCAGAGATAGCCACAAACGGCTTCTCCGACGCCATTTCGAACACCTCCTCCTCCTCCTCCTCCTCTCCAATCACAAGGCCCCCATTCTGAGACTCATCAACACTGCTAGTAGCTTTGCCATTATTATCGAGCTCTAAATTATTGTTCTTCATAGAATTATCATTACCGTAAACATCATCAAAAGAAGGAGAAAAAGAAGAAAAACCTGACAGATGCGATGGAGAAGCCTTGGGGTCCATTGGAAATCGAGTGTGTTTTAGGTTTTTGGTGGGTTTTAGGATTGGTTGGTGTGGTTTAGGATTGGGTTTTGAGAGATTTACCAAGTTGCGGGAAGAGAGCTAAGATAAATAGACAGACAGGGAGATAAGGTTCTATTTAGACTGTTATGTTGTGTCTCGGCCACTCCTATGTAACCTCATCAATTCATTTCAAATATATATATATATAGAGAGAGTAGTTATCAGGTGTCGATTTTTCGTACGGAATTATCGATTGCTGCAAGTAGTTATTGAATTACCACCGGTATCAATCCAACAAATACCGATAGCAATTAAATAACTATCGGTATCAATCCACGATTCCGTATGAAAAATCCCGTACATGATATATATATAATAATTATTCGGTCATGACCCGACCTAGAATATTTCGTACAGCTTCAAATATCCTGAATTTTTTTATGGGAAATCAATGATTATCACATGTGACAATCCGTATAAATTAATTTTTAACTGATTAATCTTTATATATATATTTATATTTAAAGTTATGGTTTTTTTTTTTTTATCCCTTTCACGTTACTAGAAAGAGTTTTTGTTTGATTGCCTTCCAAGATAACGTTAGAGATGGGAGATATATCAATGTTTGTTTGGTTGTGGAAAATTTGTTTGTATTTTTCGCCTTCATTTTCCCAATACGTGTTTCCAACCACTCCCTCTTGTTTCTCATCTACAATGGTTGGCCAGTAATTGCTCCTTCTCCGGTGCTTGCTGACCCGATAGGTTTCATCGGATCGTCACGGTTTGGCAACGATTCGAGTTTGACTTCTTTTCTCACACAGCCCGATAAATAAAATTAATGTACATCTACGATTTCAAGAGCATTGCATGACAACCAATCACATACCGAACAATATAATAAGCAAACCAAGTGAACCACAATGGTAAAACACACTAATGGAGAAAGCATGAGATTAGAACTAGGTGCTCACAATGGCCAAGCTTTTACTTTTTTAACTTTATTTCCTTTCAAGGTGTCATGCTTTTAAATGAATATTTGCATATGCATAAGTAAACATAGAAAAGGAACGCGATTTGGACTGCCGACTCCGTCCTTGCTCAACGGAGCTGTTTAAGGCGCCGAGTTGTTTCGTGAGAGAACCATCGATGATGTATGGTGTTTTTGTTACTGCCTCTGCTTGTCACAACTGACAAGTGTGATCAGAAATTAGTACTCCAAGCTTAACGACTCTGTTCTTGTTTGGTTAATGAGAAAAAAAAAAATCTACGGATTTTCTACTTCATCATCATCATCACATTCAGAACTGCAAATCTTCTCCCTGTTTAAACAATTTAAATTCAGTAGCTATATTGATAGCTTTCGGGGTCTACACTATCTGCACCTTTCGAATTAAATCCTAATTTTCTGAGCAACCAAACAAAGTCAGATCTTCTTCGTCTCCATTTTCGGGTCAACATTTAAAAAATAAAATTTGCGCGGCGTTGAATAGTTGACTGTGTGAGCACGTCAGATGATTTGGCTGATCTCAAAAGCTAATCCAAGCCGACCAAACCAGTCAAGTCGGCTAAATGAAGTCGGCGTGCCTGATTACTCTATTTTAGGCTTTTTAGCTAATCCAAGCCGACATAATTAGCCGCATCGGCTATATCCTTTGACATGCTCAGTCAGCTTATTTTTACCCTACGGTGTCGTTTTTAGTCTTCGAATTGAATACGCAATTCACATTAAAAAAAAAAAAAAAAAAACCAATAAATAATAATCTACGAATTTTATTAAACAACAAAAACTTAGCTCAACTTTATCATCACGTTATCTCCCTGTTAAGACAATTTAAATTAAGTCAGTAATTAATTAACAACTGAAAATCAAACTTTTTCATTGAATCAGACCAACCAAATTGGGAAAATTTTATTGGTCGTCCACATTATACATTCATATAACTGCATGTCTGCAATTAGAGAGATCTTACATGTGAAGCTCATCTCCAATTAAAATTAATGTAACTTATCATTAATCATTGCATAATATTACATTAAATACAACATTATTTTTTAGACAAAATCAGAAACAAGACCGATTCATTAATTACAAAACTCAAACAAAAGTTTCATCTCGAAAACAGATCACGTTCGAGCAATTCAGAGCATATTACTTGCTGCTTTCATGGTTTCGAAGGCGTTGGAGAGGATGGTGGCTTCATATCTGGGTACTACATCAAAAACAAGCACACAAAAAAAAAAATGTAAGGTCAGTAGTAATGTAATCCGTGCTAGATTTTTGTACTATGTAGCATATGCAGTTCTTCAAGAAATTCACATTTATTGAACAACTCGACTTGGAATAAAATGAACAAATGCATTTTCAAGATGTTATATGCACAATGAATCTATCCAATTTATTTGGGAGAGAGACAGAGATCATACATTAGGATAAGGAGAGGATGATCTTGAACCGACATTTATGCTTTTAGTCTCGTTTACATGTGCAGGGTCCTTCATTTCACTTTGTACAACAGGGACAATTCCAGATGAGGAACCATCATTCTTATCCCGGGTTTTTTGATTAACTCCGTTTATCTCGAGCTGTTGTGAAGTTTTAACCTTTTTCTTTTTCTTCTTTGATACAATGTGTACTGAAGGTGGCAAAAACTTTTCTTGAGTTACCTGAAAAGCAGCAAACACAAAACCTAATAAGTAACAAGGCAGAAATTAGATTGCGATAGAGGAAGACAAAAGTAACTTAAGCAAACATTGAATGAAGAATATATGAAAAAGTACATAAAAATGATCTTTTTAGAAGACTTGCCATCCAAAGAAAAAAGTTATTTTATTAGTTTGTTTTACTTTTTTAAGAGTTGATTATATGTTATATAATGAGAAAAGCATAGAAAGAACAAAACAGCACTCCTAAACGTACCATAATCCATTTACCTAAAAGAAAGTGTACCATAATTCACAAATTAAAGATGGAATCTACAATTCAGCCCTTTTCATTCAAATTTCAAAATAAAAGTGACACCCTACCACGCTTTCTTGATTGTTATGGCCTAAGCTTATGTACCATGTGCAATATCTACACCTGAGAAGCACATCAAAGACGTGACTAATTGATGCCCAAACCCTCTTTTTCTTTGACGCAATGGAGAAGGCAATCCTAAAACAGCCCTTAGACATCCCAACTGAGATTTCATCGTCTAAAAGATAAAGTTTATACTTTTTAACTACTGATATATTACAAAAGAGGTTAAAGTAGCACAGGCTTAAGCAATCCGAAACTCATCTACCTACAGGATATCTTGCACAAAGCTTAACAAATAATGGATCTAGAAACATCATATCCCACAGCTGCTGCAAATGCAATGTACAGCGGAACTATATAGGCAGATTCAAGGTCTACACATTCAGCAACAACGCAATAAAAGAGCTACACTTATGGAGAAGTAACATACCAACCACCCTTTTTTGCCTCTAACCCCATCCTTGATTGCATAAGCCTCTTTGAATCCATTCTTGAACAATAACTCTGCCGCTTTCAAGGAATTACCATCAAAACTACCTTACGCACAAAAACGGGCAAACGACCATGAATTTATGACCAAATAGAAGCATTCAATATTGGGCCTATACTGCAATCTAAAATATTCAGAAAATTTTGACTATAAGAATATCAACAGCCAGCTTGGAACCCAATTAAACCAAATAACAAACAAAATTCATTCTTGAAATGAAACAACATAATTCAGAAGCCCAAAAAGAGGTAAGTAAACACAATAGCTATATCAGGCAAATTCAATAAAATAAGACCATGGACATAAGTAAGTTTCTGCTACCTACAAAATTTGAACTACAAGTAAATAAATAAAACTTACTTGTCCAAAATGCAAACAACAGTATTAGCAGGGTCAGCAAAATTGTTCAACACATTCTTCAAAAAGCCATCTTCGTCTTCTTCGGTGAACGGAAGCTGAACCACACTCTTGTTCAAAGAATTCAAATTGGGAGACCCCAAAGACACCAAAGTCTTGGCGTTCCTGATATCCAATAGCTGCGCATTCGGGTCCTCACGGATTTTCTGAAAAGCATCATTGGCATAGATGTACTTGCACTTGCTCAAGTAGTATTTGGTTATAGGTATGACAATCAGCCAAATGACTGTGCACCCAGCTACAAAAAACGGGTACCTGTTGAAAAAATCATCAATCGAGACTACAATTGATTCCAAGTCTATTTTGCCTGGCTCGGTTGAGGGGACGACAATGGTGGTCTCAGAGGCGAGACTAGGGAAAGAAGTGAAGAGGTCGATGATGGTGAAAGAGAGATGGGTTTTTGTGAAGGTTTGGAGAAGATTAGAGTGTCTGAAGAGTGGAAGATTTGTGGGTTTGGAGAAAGGAGATTTGTGGGTTTTGGGGTGGTTTTGGAGAGGTAGAGAGGATGAGATAACCATGGAAAGAGACTCCATACTGAGAGATGGAGAGATATGGAGGAAAGGAAGGAGACGATAAGAGTAAAGAAGCAGTTGGGCTTAAAAGAAAAGAAAAATATGGCTAATGGGTTGGGCTTGACTTGATTTTCCGGGTCAAAATCAAGTGGACCCAAATAATTTCTCTAGTTGATATTGCAAATTTACAATCAATCAAACCAAGAGCGTACATAATACAATCGCACAGGTTGGAGTCGTCACCACCGCAAGTGATATAAAATACACGTAACACACGGTAAAAATGTATTTGATTGTTACAGTACTCCTATCAAGTAATTTTATGCACATAATATTTTCTATACAATATAAACTTGTAATCAATTGATATACTAACACATCATGCTACTAGTTGAGGCTTGCTTTGGCCAGTAATTTTGTGTTTGAGCTCATGACATTTCTTTTCAAAACTAGTTATAAAATCCTCCATACATTCCCTGTAAGTCTCCATTCCGGCGACCTGCTTGGCAAGTTCCAGTCCAACGTTCATCCACTTCTTAGCCAAATCAACTTGCCCCAGCCTCACGGGGACAGCCCCCCGGTTCCACGCGGTCATTGCCAGCCATTTCCCCTCTTCCGAGGGATACTCACCTTCCTTCAACCCCACCATTATCCTATAAGCTTGCTTGTACATACTATGCACGGCATCATCATCTGTATCCCCCTTGTGAACGCTGGATACTGCAACCAGCTTCCGGACAGTCAGGGCCACATTTTCGTAATCCGGCAAGGGGGAAGAAAGCAGGGCTGAGAGGCACTCGTTGAGAGCAAAAGTGGCCACTTGAGGACTGGACCTTGGACCTTGTAAGGCAGTGAGGCCAAGCTGGAGGAGGTGTTTGGGATTGCATGCCTTTGAGCTTGCAAATCTCTTTACAAGATGTAATTGAGCTTCTGAATTGTTGATCCTTCCATGTATATCGCAGGCGTTGAAGGTGTACATGAACAAGAGGTCAGGCTCCATAGTCCCAGTTGACAGTGAAGTCAGTATCTGCAACAATGGATCAAAATCATGATATCTCTAGAATTTCAAACAGGAATTTTATTTGTGATTCAAATAACTAATAAGACATACCTTTGCTGCTCTGTCTAGCAGTTCAACAGCATGTTTCACTTCAGTGTCTACCAATGAAGTTTGCTTTTGATTCTCTGCAGCTATCATGGCAGATACAGTCAGTATTAGTGATTTGCAAACCATGATGCTGTTTTCCTCCACTTTCCCATCAATCAAAACACCATAAAATTCCGAAGCCAATCTCAAAAATTCTATACATAGTTCATACTTCATCTCCTTCCCACATTTTGTCCCGAAATTCCACGAAGTCGCTGCAAACCAGTTTAGTTCTCGTCTTCCAACCTCCTCCTTACCGAAAAAACAGTCAGGTCCAAGCTCAGAAGCCCGTGCATGAGTTCGTTTACAATATTTGAGGACCTCCGACTCATTGTCGGGTTCTTGAGTCAGGATTGTTACAAGAGTACGCAGCACTACAACTTCTGTTGTTGGCATAGCTGTTTTTGAGGTGTAGAAATTCAGGAGATTGGATAGAGAGGCAACGGCAACAGGAAGAGCACGGCAAGCAACAGCTTCATGCGCTGAAAGGGACAGAAAGTCTGGAGAAAAATCAAGGCACATCTTCATTGCTAGGATCTGTTCAATAGCCCCATTTTGGTCGTTCTTTTGCAGATAGATTTTGAACTGCATTAAACAGAAGCAATGTCATGATGTCGTGTGTCTGTGTAAAAGTAGTAAACGTGACCAAATAATCAAGTTTACGTGTTTAACATTCGAATATCATTTATCATCGAAAATGCTTAAGGTTCTAATGCATAAAGACACTGTGCACGTGTGTTTGTGTGCATCAGAGAGCGATAGGTAGAGAGAAACCTTAAGAAAAGCAGAGGCTATGTTGGGCTCTAGCTGCAGCAACAGAAAGGCATTAGTAAGTTAAATATTACACTGTTCAACGTGAAAGATTCAGTTTTTATAGACAGCAAAATTCTAGCTGTCAGTCTCTAGCTACTGAGAATACCTTTTCTGCCTCAATAATGTATTCTTGAGCTCGATCAAGCTGAGAGAGACCAAGGTAGCAGAGACACAAAACTCTGAAGCTCTTGGCTCGGAGAACTCTATTCTCCATGTCACATGGAAGATAAAGCATAGATTTCTCGAATATCTCTGCACTTGTCTCATAGTCTTTCGATCGAAAATGATTCGAAGCACTGTAATAAAAGCCTCAAGTAAACAAATAGATTGAAAGAACCAAATTTAAAGAGGGATTTCAGTAGATATCAATCTATCATCCACCCACATAATAAGTATATAATTAGAGTTATTAATTCCTATCAAGAAATTCAACTAATAACAACGACTTCATTTGTAATCTCATGAATTCTAAGAAAATCATAACTATTCATGTATTTTGAAGAATGTTTTTAAACAGTCACTAACCAATTCCACAAAACAGCATGCATGGCGGTCCTCTCCTTGGCTGCCGTGTCACTGGCAAAAAGCGCCTGAACCCTCTCGTCGGAGGCCAATTCGGCCACCACCTTGGATCTCAATTTGGCTGCCCCCTCGTTGACATCCTCCCCATCACCAACCACCCTGTGAGCCACCCTGACAGCAGCCTTGGCACTGACATGGCACCGTCCCAATAGCCCCAGAAACACGTCTGTGGCTGTCTCCGCTCCCGCAGCCGTCCCCGCCGCCTGGAAATAGGCCTCCACGGCTGACACCCAAATGCCCTCCGGAATCCCCTTGATTGCCACCATGCCCCTTAGCTCCCTCTCCGCTTCACCGTACCTCCCCAAACCCAACCAAGCCTTCATCGCCAACACCGGCAGACTCGCGTGGTGGTCCCCACCACCACCAAAACCACCTTCTCTTAAAACCCTAACGCACTTAATCACGCTCTCGTACTCTCCCTTCTGCAAATGCACGGCGGAGATGAAACGGAGCGTTTTGGATTGCAGTTCCTTGAGCTCCAGCGTCTCTTCTCTTGTTCTGGCCTCTGCTTGTCCCTTCTCACAGAGATCCAGCGCTTCATTCATGAGCTTCAACGCTTCGTTTAGAGAACTGGCTTCGTTGTTTTTCGACAACACGCTCTTGGCGAACACCAGGTACTGACTTGCGAGCGACTTGTGATGCTCGAACGAACCGAAGAGGAGACTCTTCTTCGCGCGGTTGAGTAGCGTTATCGCGAGATTTCGGTCCAGTACTTCCCATGCAGCGCGAGATCTCGCGATATTTATGTCTAAGAGAAGCTTTTTCTCTCCTGAGTCGGAGATTCTAGTGATGTCTAGCTTGGACACGATCTCGGTGGCTCTCTCGAAGCAAGTGGAAGCCAGATCGAATTTCTTTAGATCGTGCCAGATGAGACCGGTCTTGTGGTAGAAGAAGGCGGACTTGACAGCAGGAGAGGGGACACCGGACACGTCGGCGGCGAGGGAGAGGAGGTCGGAGGCCACATGGCGGAGGCCGGCAACGCTCTCTTTGGAGAATCCGCCGGAGCGGGATACGGAGGCGGAATTGGAGAGGTCGACGCAGGAGTTCCAGAGACGGTAGCTGAGTTTCCAGATGCGGAGCTTGAGCGAGTTGTTGTTGGAGAAGGGAGCGAGTTGACTCAGTCGAGACAGGGTTTGACGGAGATCGGAGGAGAGAGTGGAGAGCGTTTCTGGAGAGTGGTTTTGGTTTTCGGCTTGTATGATTAGAGACTCGAGCTGAGAGAGGACCCGCTCGTGGTGGTCGGATTGGTGCCGGAGATCCGGCGACGAAATCTCGGCGATTCTCATACGTCGGTGGTGCAGAGACCAGAGAGAGAATTTGAATTCGAATCGACTGAAAAATGTTACAAGCTTTTTGGAGGGAATGAATAGTGGAGGGAAATAAAATACAGATTATACTAAAAAAACACTAAGATAATTATACTCAAATTAAATTTTATTTTTTTCTTGAAATTGGAAAAAAAATTTCTTTTTCTTTTATAATAAACGTTGAAAAGTAGAATTGTTAAGTCATTTGTAGAAAAAAATAATAATAATAATCACATCAAAAGTCAAAACTGTTATTTTTTATATTTTTTTTCCTCAATTTAAAATCAAGAAATCATCTTTCTCGTTCAAATATGTTGATGAACAAATTAGATTCTTCTTTCATTCCAAATGTTGATGACTGAATTATGGAAGGCAAAAATTGGAGGTGAAACTCGTTTCGATGGGCCAATCCAGGGCGGAACCGCGGAAGACACTGCCAAGCGGGGAGTTAGGCTGGAGCAGCACATCGAATACAGGTGTACATCAGCACACCAACCATACAATGTCTAATTTAACATTGGATTGTATTATTCCACCAAATGATCCGATCCAATCTATCAAAGGTTTTTTTTTTTTTTCCAAAATGGAAAGACGAATAATATAATAAAAAGGAAATAAAGCAGGCAGTGAAATAAAATTATACATACAGAAACAAAGTGCATATATTAGAGGATCAAAATATATTCTCTTGTACAACAGACTAAAATTAACGTGGTTTTTTTTTTTTTTTTTTGGTCTTTTTTTTCAAATACTAAATTCATTAATACACTGCAAGGTCTGGGAACTCAGTGGTTAAAAGGCTAACAGTTAAAATGAGAGGATCATAGTCACCTTTTTTTAAGCCAGTCTTTTTACCAAATTAGTGAAGATAGGGGGCCTGGTACTGGTAGCCATTTCCAAAGTAGTTGCCATGACTGGGAGGAGCGAAGCTGTAAGTAGCAGCACCCAGAAGAGAGGGGGGTCCGTGGTTGTCTGCAGGTCCGGTGGTGTAAACGTAAGGTCTGTTGTCATAAACGTACTGCGGGTACCTATCGGTAACTCTAGTGGGATAGAATGTCTTGTCAGCAGCAGCAGCAACATTAGTGACTCGAGGCATGTATCCAACACCATTGGCACGGGGTCTCTTCGGTTGAGGCTTTGCAGCTTCAGTTGCCCTTTTCTTGTCTGCCTTTGCCTTCTCGAGCTGGAGAACACGCTTTTGGAGTGAATCTACTGGGTACTGATCCTCGAGGCTATGCTCTTCAATGCATTTGATCACAGCTTTAAGAGCAGCCAGCTCCCGTTCATTGACATCATTCTGAAGCACAAGAAACGTATGTTAAATACATATAACTGAGTTTTCAAAAGTAAGACTATTCCTAGGCAAAACCGTACTGAGAAACAACATCAGCTAATGTTCTGATGTGACGATTCCAGATAATTTTTCAAACATAAACCAAAGCAAGCATTTATGTGTAATTACATTCTACCCAAACAGAGATGGATAGATGCACAGCCAAAGCAGAATACGCATAAATCATACCCTTTAATGCAAGTCTATTTTTATGTAAAGTAAAGTTCCACACACAAAGAGTTAGACAACATATTTGGTAATGATCTGATATAGGCCCATATGCTTCTCATGTGCAACTGACATACTCAAAATACATCTAATCAAGTGTAATACTTAAGTAGACACTAGATCTCGTTTGGTATGAGCTCATGTCAATCATGTAACTTCCCAGTTGGAATTATAAGAGCACAGTAATAGACTAATAGGATACATCATATTACTTGAAAATACATCAGTTGAGAGCAAAAATTGCACCTCTGCATTGGGAGAGGTGTTCCCAACCTTGACCGGGGAAGAGGCCTTTCTTGCCTCCTTCAAATAGGATTTTAGTAAAGGCACCGGTGAGAACTGCTCAGTAAGCTCAAATGCAAAAGCCAGGTTAACCGCATCAATTTGCCTTCCACTATTCACCAGCACTACAATGACACCTGAAGAAGCAGTAGAATGAAAAGGTAAAGATTGTAAAAACGGATGAAAGATAAACAAACAGACAAGACAAAAACTTTGGGAAAATGCCACAGTATTGTGGTCAGTTCCACATGGATAATAGGCAAAAACTAGGTTCTCATCCGCAATGGTTTCGACTTCCAAATAGATAAAAGAACAAACCTGGCATTTTTTCTGACAACCCAAGGGAACGACATAAATCAGCCGTTTGGCGACGACGGGAGACCATTGGTATCAGCCTCGATAACTCTTCCTCATTAAAATCAGAAGCAATACCAAAAGTGGCCAGAAGTTGCAGGAATGCATGAGCCTCCAAGGAATTCCCATTGCTAGCGTCCACATCAAGGGCATCCAACTTCGGCTTCCACTCTTCAGCAATTGCCTTCGCCTGTTCCTTAATATCTTCTGAGATTACAGCAGAAAGAGAATTGGCATCCAGATTTGCTAGCAAAATGCTAAGACATTCCATCAGCATAATACAAGTTCTGCGAAGACCCAATAAGTTAGAATCTTTCTTTCCATCCACATTTGGCACTTCCATGTGGTAAAAACCTTCCAATGAGTCGAATACCAAGCGGGCCGGGTCTACTGCAGCCTTTAGTGCGAATGGAATTTCTTCCTTAAGGGCAGCAAGGTTCTTACGGTTGTCTGATATGAATTTATGCAAGCCTTCTGAGTTCATCTCTTCACATAATTGGAATAACTGGGGATATACCTTCAGCTCAACATTTGCATTCTCGGAAGAGGTTTTGATGCTTTCTGAACTTTCAACAGACATGGAATCAGGCAGTTTGTCTTCAACAGTAGGTCCCCCGCTTTCACTTTCATAGCTAAGGACAGCAGGCTCTGCGGGTGATACCTTCCTCTGCTTGTCTAGAGCAGCAGTAATGGCAAATACAGCAGCATCTCTCTTCTTTTGAAGCTTCTCCAATGAAGCTTGTTCCTTGGCCTCAACAGCAGCTTTGCGCATCTGTAAAACTTCTCGAGCTTTCCTTGTTTTGGTTTCAAACTCCTTTTCTTGGTCTTCCAGCTCATGAAACCGTCTCTTCAATGACTTCTCAAGCCCATGGAAATGCTCTTCAAGTTCTTTCCATTTCATATTAAGAGTTACGGCCCTGTGACTTTCAAGTTCAGCAAATGCTTTCTGAAGTTGCTGTATCTTAGAGGTCGTTGAGTCCATGAGCATAGCAACTGATTGGGTGTCTTCCATGGCAGAAATGCTGGATAACAGTAAAAGAATAATGAGAAAAGAATGTGTTAAATGAGATTGACTTCCCACAAAATTAATTCCACAAATAGAGTGGCATTAATCAGGGTCTCCCAACCTTATCAAATATCTAGCCCAGTAGCACCTGAAAACCAAAAGTGAAACCAACAATAATAATAACTGGTATGAGCATGGAAAACACCTTTGCCTAATAACCAATAGAAAAGAAGTATCTGGCACCAAGGCCTCTTGACTAATATGCATAATGGCACCCATAAGTTAAGAAAAATATTCTGCAGCCACTAATACTATACTTCCCAACCTTGCTAATTACTAGAGAATAGAGGAAAACATCTGACTCTCCTTGTCACACTCACAACAATTTCTAAAGTGCTCCTCAAACAGCAAAATTACCACTCAACAATAAACAGGAATCTCACATTGGCCATCTTCCAAACTAAAGGTGTTCCCCGTACATGTGTTTACCTCCAAAAAAACAAGTAAAATCAAAATCATCTTCGACTAGAACAAAAAACCATCTACTCTCCACAAAGCCCAACACATTGAAGATTTCCCCGACACACAACAACACTGAAATACATAACAGAACCCAGTTTCGTCAAATATTTTCAATGTACTTCTATCCAAATGCAATGTCATTATCATTAATCAATCTACCTTCATCGAGTTCCAAATACAGTCTATATTTCAAAACATAGCTTACAATAAGTACGGACCAGACTCGTGATCCACTGATCCCACTACACACATGTGAACTATACTTGCAGGACCAAGAATAGAAATCTTAAAAACCTAAACTAAATAAGCATCTAAATATAGCCAATATATTTACATCACAACTTCACAGTTTTTAACAAGCAATCATCTCAACAAATCGATCAATAGAACATTAAAAATTAAAAAATTAAAAAAAAAGCAGCTTACCAGTGATTCGACTAGCTCGACTTCACCAAATAAGATATTCGGCTACGAGATCGCCAAAATTAGAGCAACAAAAACACTAAAACCCTACAAATCATCACCACGAGAGCCCAATTAAAGCCAAAAAAACAAACAAAATCACTTAAAAATAACCTAAATAAACAATCTACAGGAGCCGAGATTGACTTCCTAAGAAGTGTTTAAACCTAAGCTACAACAACAATTAAAAACAACCATTTCCTCAGGAAATGGAGCTGATTTTTCCAAGCAAACAAACAGACCCGATCTGAAGAGCATGCAACAAAATTAACAAGAGATAGAGATAAGAAGAAAAAGAAGAAGAAGAAGAAGAAAAACTTTACCTGCTGAGATAAAGCGTGAAATTGCTTGGAAATAGAAAAACATCAATCCATTTTTTCGAGAAAAGATTGAGTCGGTGGTGGTGGTGGTGGTGATGCGTGTGAGTGTGTGGTTGTGTGGTTGTGTGGCTGCTAAGGATGTTGTTCTACTACGTACTCTGCAAAATCCCTAGCAGAGGAAGAAGAGGAAAGTTGCGATTAGCGAGCGAGTGACTTTTATATTATCCGTAGCAGCAGCCAACCCACTACTGTCTTTTTGCCTTTATTTTGGGGCACTCCTGTTTTTGCTATTGACTCTTGTCTGCTGAGCTGGCATTCCACACTGTCACTTGTCTAGGAATTAGATAATTCTGGAGTGCTCTCTCAGTAATTCCACGTCACTTCAGACAAGGAAAATAGCCGCAGTAAAATGTTTTTGATTGTCCAAAGGGATAAATACAGTGAGATCCCCTCAAGTTTGTTATAAATACTTTTATGATAATAAGTATGTATTTATCTACTCAGATATTCTCTGCTCTTGAAATTGAACTAATAAAAAGACCTCTTGATATAGACATATAGCATGTTAAATGAAGATAATGTTTTTATAAATAAATAAATATATATATATATATATATACGGTCCCGTTCTGGTCAATGCGCACTGATGTAACTACATCAGTACCAATTAGGGGTGGCAAAAATCCCCGACCCGCCCCGCCCTGGTCCTTTTGGGGCGGGTTTGGGGCAATGAAAACGGGTAATGGGGCGGGTTTGGGGAAGATTTTTTGACCGGGTCGGGTATGAGGTGGCCCCTTTTGCCCTGACCCGCCCCGTTTGACCCGGAATATAAATAAATATTTAAAATATATATATATTTTATCCATCAAACATTGGTTACCATATATAACTCAATTGAATTGAATAATTAAGAAAATGTAATCAAAATACTTAAAATAGAATAATAGTCAAAAGGCTGTTTGAAATTGAAATGTAACAAAGAAAAAAAATTGACTACTAGCAACTCAAAAATCTTTGTATAGCAAAATCTGACACTCAGACAATAGCCCCGCTCTTAAACCCCTGGAATTGCTAATGGACTTCAACCTTCTTCTTCTGCCACAACCTGTCCAGTCCACCATTGTTGTATGTATTTTGTATTTTTGTTTAAGTTATTTTGGGATTTGTATTTTATACATTGCCCAAGAATTTAGTGTTTATTAAACTGAGTTATTGTACTATGTTAAATTTAAATTTACTGATTTTTTTTTTTAATGAAACGGGTCAAACGGGGCGGGTTTGGGGCGGAAGTTTTTTACTCGATCGGGTCACGGGTCGGGTTTGGGGCAACCTTTAAAAACCGGGTTACGGGTTTGGGGCAGCCTTGACCCGCCCCGACCCGCCCCATTGCCACCCCTAGTACCAATGCATGTGGACCACCGATTATGGAGAAGTTTTGACAAGTGCATACACTTTAAGTAAAAGTATGTAAATCTAATGGTCCACATCCAATGCATCGATGAAGTTATATCGGTGTGCACTGACTTTTAACATTTTTGTGTGTATGTATATTAATTGCTCTCTAATGTTTTAAAAGGAGAAATTTGATTTTTTTTTTTTTTTTTTTCATTAATTCAATGTCAATCTAAGTGTAACTCTTTTTTCAAAAAACAATTGTCTTAATTCATATGTAACGTAGTTTTAAGAACATTCTTGTGAATTATAGGTGTAGGCTATTGATCATTTAGTATAAATTTGAATAAAAAAATTACTAAAATCATTTAACAAATAAAAGTTAAAAATATTCACTTTTTACTTAAGGATATTATTAGTATAAATTAATTAATAAATATCTTCCATATATACTGTCCATAAAATTAGGAGATAAAATCAATCCATTTTCTTTCCTTAATTTTAATTTCCAATTCAAAAAAAAAAAAAAAAAATCATTAAAATACTTATCTTACGCTGACACAATTTTTTACTCTAAATAGTTTGTTTATTAGTAATTATTCAATTTGACCTTTCACATTATCCTTATTGCTCTTTAAGATTTTAGGTTGGCAATTGTAAATTAATAAAAAAATTATGTTTTTCACTTAAGCAAATTTTTTTTTTTTTTTTTTTTTTTTTACAATATCTATTAATTCAGCATTAGATATTTTTTTTAAAAAACTTTCGTCATTGGTAAAATTCGAGTCGCTGACCTGTGAGTCATTTGCCCAAGCTCCAAGCTCGTTTATCTACCAACTGAGTTACGCTCATGTTGGCTTCACTTAAGCAATTCTATTCCTTCTATTGCAACTAAATTCTCCTTATTCTCAATCAGAATAATTTCAGGTACTATATTACAAAATAATAAATATTTTAGGTTATTAATATGATTTTACTATATTTATTATATAGTTTGTTATTTAAACGTTTTCAACTGTAACTATTTAGATGTCGTTTCCAGCTATGCGTATTGTCAAAATTAGATTTCGTAACAAGATTGAAGATGAATTTCTTACAAACTCTTTGATCATGTATATTGAAAGGGAAATCACATAGCAATTTAGTATATATTTGGTTATAGACGATTTTATAAATTTAAAAGAGCGTCGGATTCCATTTTAATTCATAAAGATGTGTCTATTTTATTTATTAATTTATTAGTTGTACTATTACAATTCACATATGAGACCATACATTATTACATTTGATTTTTTAAAATAGGGAAAATTGCACAAACTTACCCTAATGTTTCCCATTATGGCATAATATTCAACTAATGCCTTTAATTGCACAAACAACCCCTCATTTTAGTCAACTTTAGTTAAAAATAGCCATTGACCATGATTTTTTTTTGAAAACCCAAAATTGCCCTTGCACTTTATTACAAAAAAATCTTAATTGCCCTTTATTTAAAACATTATCTACTTTAAATTATTAGAATATAAAAAATAAATACTAAATTATCTTAATAACATTACCATTTATATTGGACTTGCATAATTTTAAATTATATTTTCTCAAAATAACATTTTTTTTGTTTTGTTTTTAATATATTATTAAATTGTATTTTCTCAAAATAACGTTTTCTTAAATTGTTTTGTTTTTAATATATTATTTTTGAATTTTTTTTATTTAAAAAGGATTATGTTTAGTATTTATTTTTTATATTATTATAATTTAAAGTAGATAATGTTTTAAATAAAGGGCAATTAAGATTTTTTTGTAATAAAGTGCAGGGGCAATTTTGGGCTTTAAAAAAAAATCTTGGTCAATGGCTATTTTTAACCAAAGTTGACTAACATGAGGGGTTGTTTGTGCAATTAAAGGCATTAGTTGAATATTATGCCATAATGGGAAACGTTAGGGTAAGTTTGTGCAATTTTCCCTTTAAAATATTAGTATATCCATCTTCCGTCAACTTGAATATTTGTTTTGTCTTGGTTCTTCCAAAGTCAAAATCCTAGCTTCACCCATATATATATATATATATATATATATATATATATATATATATATATATATATATACAGTCTTTCTATTATCAGTTCGAACTGATAAAAGTTATATCAGTTCCTTGTATGTGGACCACTGGATTTAAATACTTTGACTGACAAGTGCATACAGCCAAGTAAAGTATTTAAATCCAGTGACCCACATGCAAGGAACTGATATAACTTTTGTCAGTTCGAACTGATAATAGAATTTCTGTATATATATATATATATATATATATATATATATATATAGTCTTTCTATTATCGGATCGAACTGATATAACTTTTATCAGTTCGAACTGATAATAGAATTTATGTATATATATATTATCAAGGTGACATTAATATATACTATTATTAGCATGAAATGTCATAGATTGTTAATTTTGAGTTAGGTTACATTGGTATTTGATCCACCGACCATTATCAATGCTCACACTTTATTAACATAAAAGTAATTAATTTATTAAATATATGTATATATAGCAAACCGATGATAGTTAATTAATATCAATTGCCTATATAATAATAATGATGATAATAAAAATAATTTCATTCAGTATGGCAATGTACTATCATAGTATCATGTGATATTTTTAAGAAATAAATAATTCTTCAAAGTAGAAAAAGAGCTCATATGCACATTGCACATCATCTCTCATTCCACATAAAGTGATAGGGGGTTCAAGTTCCATAATATGTATTTTTATAAGCATTATAAAGAGTTTTCTTTTTGATGTGAGAGTAAATATCTCCAATTATGGGAAATATTCTGACCACATATGCACTATTTGATCTTGAAGATATTTACAACTCTGACCTGACCATTTGTGTCGGAATATATTGTAATTTTTGTAAAGTCCATATGGAGGATGATTTTTTTTCTTTACTTCTTACTTGTGTGAGATCAAGGATTCATTAAAAAAAAAAAAATAATAATTAATGTGATCTATTTGTCCCTACAATATGATGTGAATTTAATTTTTTTTTTTTTTTAAGTAATACACTATTACATAAATTTGGAGTTTTATTGAGAGAGAGAGAATTCGGACCCGTGACCTCGTGGTGACCATCTTATATCATATATTATAAGTCCTTTTTGTTGTATTATCTTAGAGTTTCCTACTTTTAGTTCCAATAAAAATTTAATGTTAAGTTAGTTTTTAAAAAAAATAATAGCTAATTGGCACTGATGTCTTCTAAACTTTTTCAAAATATACACTATGTCCCATATATTTTTTGTCAATAAACCCCCCAAACTCTCATTTTTTGACAAACACTTGGGTTTTTTTACCTCCTGTGAGGGGGCATCTACAGTCGGCATTTGTCGATTTGTAGGAGTTCAGGGGGTTTAGTGGCGAAAAAAAATACAGGGAGGGCATAATGAATATTTTGGAAGAGTTTATGGGGCATCAGTGCCAATTAGCTTAAAAAAACTTTAATGTTGAGAATTAAGTATCTATCAATCTCCGTTAAAAATAGAAGCACACAAATTGAGATCCCACATTTAATAAAAATTATACGGTATATATGATTTCAAGTATTTATAGCTTTTATCCAAAGCTAAGCACAATTTAGTGTGTGTTTAGTATGACTTTTGTAGGGGCTAAAAATGTTTTTTTTTTTTTAATATTAGAAATTGTTGTGATGGTTTTTTTGATTGTTTGGCAAAATTGAAGAAGTGTTTTTTTCTTTTTCTTTTTAAATATATTAAAAAAGCTATTTTATGACTTTTGGGTGAAGCCCAAAAGCTTCTCCCAAAAAGCTCTTTTTACGCTTTTTTAAAAGAGGTGAATAGTTTCAACTACCCACTATGAATTTTAAATATTTCACCATATACCTTTATATTACAAATACTTTGTTTGAAACTACCCTCTATGAATTTTAAATATTTCACCCTGTATATTTATATTACAAATACTTTGGTAGTGTATATTTTTGAATTTTTTAAACAACAAAAGCTCTTTTAGAGATATTTTGATAAATAATTTATTAACTTAAAAGCGTTTTTTTTTTAAGTAAATACCAAATAATATAAGGTTTCTTGTTAAAAGCCTTACTCAATAAAAGCTTTACTTGTAAAAGATCTACTCCAGAAGCTCTACTTGAAAAGCAATCCCAAACACACCCTTAATGTAATAAAAAGTATTTTTATTATTTTTGTTTCAAGTGATAACTTATTTTATAAATCCTTTGATTATTAGAGTGACAATTGAAAATGTTGACACCACTATCCAATGAACTTGGTGGTAAGAGCATTTCCAAGAATCTTCCTTGGAGACCCTCTTATTTAATGGTGTATATTGTTGTAAGAGGCCATTAAGGGAGCATGTGTTCCAAGAATACTCTCTTCAATGACTTATTATAATTTATTATTAGGACAATGGAGTCGGTACCCAAGGTACTAACCCCACCAATGTAGTGTTGGCATGTGGTCCATTTTGGAAGAATGTAAGGAGATAAATGTAAAAAGTGAAAGAAAAAATGCCACGTGCCAACACCTCATTGGTGTGTCAGTATCTTGGGTACTGACCAGTCAGTACCCAAGGTCCCTAGCATTATCCTTATCCTTATTATTATTATTTTATATGGAGCCCATTTATTCTTTATTATTATTTTATATACTCATTAACTATATTTCTTCTTTATATATGGAGTCCACTTAATTAAGGGAGACCCCCCCTCCTAATTAAGGGAGTGAATTCCACTAGATTCTAATTAAGAAAGTCATTAAAAAATCTCTTGGAGCAGTAAAAATTGAAGGCTTGTAGTTCCTCCCTTAATTAAGCTAAGAGGTTTGATTAAGGGATCTATTGGAGATACTCTAAGATCACTAATTTAGTCCGACAATGTTTTAAATTGGTATCGCAACCGCATTATGTGGTATTTAAAATTATGAAAAGAAATAAAGAAAAAAAAAATGTTGACATGTTGTTACAAGTTGGTGGAAATTAAAGTCTATATAAAGAGATAATTTATAAGTCATGAAAGGTAACTCTAGTAGACTTTAATTTTTTAGGTCTTCACAAATGACCCCACCTATTTAACATATCTGTCTTGAAATTATTGAGGGTTCAAGATGCATACACACTTGTTTTTATTTTATTTTTAATTTATAAAATCTTCAGTATATTTGCCTTTGATCGAATGGTTGTATTCACCCCTCTTGAATTTATAATTAGGGTTTGAGTTCCATTTTACTCTAGGAGTCTGTTATGTTATAGAAATAGCCGTTTAAAATATACCTTACGTATAAAAAAAAAAACATACCACAAAATCTCTTGTGTTTGTTATGAAAATAACAATCGGAATCGTGATAATAGTGCTCTATAATTTTTTTTAAAAACAAATAAAATTTATAAGATCTTTTAAAATATAATATTTCTAAAAAAAAATCAACATGGCGTATTTCAGTTGGTAGATGAATGAACTTGGGGTCTGAGTAAATATTAAAAAAAAAAACATTTCTAAAAAGAAAAAGCACCTAAGTTTCTGAATGTGTATTCACTTAGCATACTAATTATTGTTTTAAAATGTCTATAAAAATTATTTCAACTGCATATATATCGGATATAACCTCTTAACACATGTAGTAGTACATAAGTCCAATTTTTCATTGTCATAATTTTTTGTATACTTAAAAAAAAAAAAAAAAAAATTTATTCAAAAAAAAAATCTTTATTTTATTATTTCAAACAAAAATCTTTATTTTATGATACAAAATAATATATAATACTACAATTAAAAAAAAAAAAATGAAACAAGGAAGCAAAAGCAAGTCAAGTAAGCACCCACAAAGTCTACGCGTAAATTGCAGTCCCAGTCGTCGCTTGAGCTTGGAAAAAATTGGCCTCTCCTTGTTTGACCCGGTAACTCCCTTCGCTTCCACACACTAACCCTCTTCTTCTTCTTCATTGGTCCTTTATTTATTTATTTATTATTTTCAATTTTTTTCTCTGTTTCTCGGCAACTCCTGCTGATTGCTTTTTTTCGTTTCCTGTTAAAGTTATTATTTTACTTTGAATCGTTGAAAGCATATTATAGTCGTCTTTGTTGAGGTTTCTGTCTTCCCACAACGAAAGATCGATGCTTGCTCTTTGTTTTAGAAACCCTTTTGTGGGTTCTTCGATCTCGTTCAGCTAGTCGCTTCGACCCTCAGGTGGGTGTTTACTTTTTTCTCTCTAAATTTACTTGTGTTTTGATTTTAATTATGGGGGTCTGTGAATATATATATATATATATATATATATATATATATATATATATATGCTTGGGTTCATCAAGTCAACTGGGTCAGTTGTTGTTAATTTTGCTATGTACTATGCAAAATTGTAGCTTTAGCGGTAGAATTGTTGCATTTTGAACTCTCTTTCAGTCTTTTGTTTATAAAAGAGTTATTGTTTGATCTGTTTGTATTTGAATTTCTATACAAAGTTGTGATTTGATGATATTTTTGTGTTTCTGTTGAAATTTTGTATCAGGACTTGATTCTTACGAGGACTGTGGTTTTTTGGGTAGAGTAATTTAAGCTCTAACTAGCAATCAAAGTGGAATTTTTTTTTCATTTACTGTTGTTGATTGGAGATTTTGGTGGGTTTTTTTGTTCATAAACATGGAGCTAAACAGCCAGTCTCTTATTGGAATTTCTCTCTGGTTATTACTCAGTTGTAGTTTGAGCTATGGTACTGTGCAAGATATTGCTTGTTTGAAAAGTGTAAAAGCTTCTCTTAAGGACCCTTTTGGTTACTTGAACTCTTCTTGGAACTTTAACAATGGCACCGAAGGATTCATTTGTAAATTTACTGGGGTTGAGTGTTGGCACCCGGATGAAAATAAGGTATTGAATCTCCGCCTTTCGGATATGGGACTCGAGGGTAAATTTCCTGCTGCCCTTGCGGATTGCTCCAGCATGACTGGCTTAGATCTTTCGCGCAACAAGCTCTTTGGAACAATTCCTGATAATATTTCTCATATAGTTGGATATTTGACGACTCTTGATCTTTCATTCAATAATTTCTCGGGAAATATCCCACGTAATCTCTCAAATATTACCTATTTGAATAGCCTTAAACTCGACCACAACCAGTTGACGGGTCAGATTCCTGCGGAACTAAGCCAGCTTGGTCGGCTAAAATCATTTAGTGCTTCTAATAATCTTCTGTCTGGGCCGATGCCAGTGTTTGGCCCCAATGTTACACTTAATAAAGAAGATTTTGAAAATAATCAAGGGCTCTGTGGGAAGCCTTTGAGTGATTGCCCGACTAAATCAAAGGTTCCTCACACTGGAGTTATTGCTGGGGCTGCAGTTGGCGGGGTGACCTTTGCAGCAATAGTTGTGGGTATTGGTATGTTCTTTTATTTCCGTAAGATGGCAGTGAAGAAGAAGAAGAAGGACGATGATCCTGAAGGAAATAAATGGGCAAAGAGTTTGAAGGGAGTCAAAGGCATTAAGGCAAGCTTATTTAATACTTCTCTAGTTCTCTTAAAACCCAATAATCAATTCATGTTTCTTTATGGAAAAATGCAAGTAATTCATTGTTTTACTTTACATTATTATTATTATTATTATTTTTTCATGTTTATATGTCTATAACTACCTGTGTTGTATACTAAGATAGCTTTTGATTACCAGGTTTCCATGTTTGAGAAATCAATTACTAAAATGAGATTAAGTGATCTCATGAAGGCTACTAACGCCTTCAGCAAAAACAATATTATCGGGTCAGGAAGGACCGGGACGATGTACAAAGCAGTGCTTGAAGATGGCACTCCACTTATGGTTAAGAGATTGCAGGATTCTCAACGTTCTGAGAAAGAATTTTTGTCTGAGATGGCTACTCTGGGGAGTGTGAAACATCGAAACCTAGTTCCGCTTTTAGGCTTTTGCGTGGCTAAGACAGAGAGGCTTTTGGTTTACAGGGACATGCCAAACGGTACCCTCAATGATCAATTACATCCTGCAGATGACAATGGCAAGGATATGGAATGGTCCCTCAGGCTCAAAATAGCTATAGGGGCGGCCAGAGGATTTGCTTGGCTACATCATAATTGCAATCCCCGTATTATCCACAGAAATATCAGCTCGAAATGCATATTACTGGATGCAGATTTTGAGCCCAAAATATCTGATTTTGGCCTGGCTAGGCTCATGAACCCAATTGATACGCATCTAAGTACCTTTGTGAATGGAGAGTTTGGGGATTTAGGTTATGTTGCTCCGGAGTATGCAAGAACTCTTGTAGCCACACCGAAGGGGGACATCTACAGCTTTGGAACTGTGCTTCTTGAGTTGGTGACTGGTGAGAAACCTACTCATGTGTCTAAAGCTCCTGAAAGCTTTAAAGGAAATTTGGTGGAATGGGTAACACAGCTGTCAAGCAGCGGTCAACTTCAAGATGCTATCGACAAGTCCTTGCTCGGGAAGGGTGTTGATAATGAACTTTTCCAATTTATAAAAGTTGCATGTAACTGTGTCCTTCCAGCTCCCAAGGAGAGGCCTACCATGTTTGAAGTATACCAGTTTCTAAGAGCTATAGGGGAGCGATACCATTTTACGGTTGAGGACGAGATTTTGATGCCCTCAGAAGACACTGATGCTGATTTTATTGAAGAACTTATTGTTGCTCGAGAAGTTAAAGGGAATAATTGATAAGGTATGGCAGAACACGGTACTAGATGATATGATATTATATGTGTAATTATCTATTGGATCTTATCATAAATGTTTATATTCTATATAATTTTGATGTTTTAGTTGTCAGTTTGACTTTTCTGTATTGGTACATTACTGAAATGGTATCAATTTATAGCGTTCCAGCATTTATTTGAGATCATCTCTAGTCTACAAAATCTTCATGATTCTTTGTTACAGCTTTCTTTTGATTTACAGGGTGGTTTAATTTATAGTATTATCAAAAAACATGGTCATTCTGTTTTGCTTCTCAGTCCTCTGTATTGTCAAAAAATGGTATACATGTTTGAAATATATAGATTGCTGATAAAAACATTAGGCATCAGATTCATTTTCTCATATTTCTAACAGGCAGCCTTTTATATAACTCATTTTAGAACCTCGTTGCTTTTTGTCGATCTATCGCTGCTGGGTAATAATCCCATTTCTGAATGTACTAGCCAGTTAGAGTAGATAGATCAAATGGAAGTTTTATTTGATCTGAATTCATAATTTTGTCTTGCCATTGGTTTAACCAGTTATGGTCTGCATCTACTTGTGCATACAATAATATCATACTTGTATGTAAACATATTACATGAATTTTGAGTAGAACAGTTTGACCCATTACATAAATATATCATGTGAATTTGATGAAGAGTCTACGGTCAAAGAGACTTTAGTGACTCTACTCCCCGATTCATGGCTTGGAAGCGAAGAATGAACCACGAACGAGCTCCTGTCACCATTTAACATGAAAATAATTCAATACTGATCATCACTGTAAGTCTGGTTTTGAAGCATGATTTTGAGCCTATTTGAGATGGTGCTCATTAAATAGGAATGTGTAGAATCTTAAGAGTTATAAGCTTGCATATAAATTTAACTCTTTAAGAGTGACTTGAGTGAAAATAAGGGAGAATATCAATGGCTTCCACATACCTGCTGTTCTTCCTTGAAGAGCTGCTGCACAGTCAAGTTAAGGCTACCGAACCAACGTTCTTTGGTTCCTTGAAGCACCTTTTTCAGATTCGGTGTTATTTGATCTCCGTAACCGAACATCTTCATTTTAGGACATTCATCTATCCTTAGTATTTCCAAAGCTGGGAATTCAAGGGTAGTATACATTCCGGGACACAAGCAAATGAGGCTGTCCAACTTTTCAAGATGAATCTCGAACAAATTTGGAAACACGATCCTCTTCTTTGTTGCCGCTCCTTCTCCTTCATCTGCTATCACTTCTTTCATTGTTGTGCATGATTGTACTTCAAGCGTTCTAAGCTGGACCGGGCTTTCGATAATGGAGGGAGCGAAGAGGGTTTTCAGTTGAGTGCAATATAAACCTCAGCTTTCCCAAACTTGGTGAGGCTATTGCCTGAGCTTCTTGAATATCCACCGTTTCTTTCTTCCCGAAAGTCTCCTCTAACTTGTAGCAACAAATTACCTCCAGATGTTCCAAAGACAAAAGGGTCTGCTGTAGAGCAGGTGAAAACAATTTCTTCAACTCCAAGCAATAATCCAATTTTAGCCTATTCAGGTTACAAAGGCTCATCAACTGAGAGTCACCCTTCCATACTTGCTCCATCTTAGTCATCATTGTTAACTCTAGAGTCTGTAACATCGGGAGCAACTTGTAGGTTTCTTCTTTCGCAATCACAAGCTCTTCGAAATCAAATGCGTAAACCACCTTATCACAATTTACTGCCTGAAATCTTTCAAGACTTTGTAATCTCTGTAGCAAATGGCTTGTTACAATGCTTGGCATGCTGTGACACGCATTCCATCTATTGCTTTCACTTTACTCCAGGACTTGTCTGGGAGTTCACCCTTGCATATTGCCACCAATTTCGGATTACTAAAGAGTGACAATTGCTCTATGTTGTGAAAAACTATGTCGTCTGGTATCTGTTTCGATGTGTTTAGGAGATACATTATCTCCTCACACTCGGTGAGTGTAAGAGATTTCAACTTGTTGAAGCCTACATCATCGAAGTTGGGAGAGAACTTTCAAACTCTTGATTCTACATAAATATAGATTCTCAGTTTTCTTCAGCAAATTCTTGAGCCAATCAACTTGTGGAGTCATACTGTCAGAGAGACTCAAGGTTCTTGAGCTTGGACATGAATTATAAGCCGTTGATTTGCCTATTCCTATGACAAAGTTTGTCAATTTTTGAAAGGGCATGTCACTCGGCAACGCCCTGATGCCTGGGATATGTATGTGAAGGCTAGTCAGCTTAGACAAAGCTTGTAGCTCAGTGACCCTGGCATTGCTACTTAATCTCCTCCTTGCTCGAAATCCAACTTCTTCGAACCAATTGCCATGTACAACAACTCTAGTTTTTGAGGCCTGATACGATACCTTGTGGTAATTCTCTAAGTTTTGTACGGTCTGACAAATTGAAAAATCTAAACTGAGTTGGTAGGGTGAAATCTAGGGAGATAATAGTTAGGCGAAGCTTGTAACTCAACGACCCTGGCATTGCTACCGAAATTCCACTCCATAAAACTGTTTTTCATGTACAACTCCTCTAATTTTCCTAGACATGATATGACATTTTGCGGTATTCGTCTAAGAAGTTTACAGTATGTCAAATCAAACAACCTTAAACTAGTTACTTGACTATATTCTACAGGAATCTCTCTAACATTAGAACTTGAAAGACTCAGAACTTGAAATACATAAGTGATATTCTTGTTCTTCAGTGCTCTGGCTACAGTCTCAATCGTGATTGGCAAGCCTCCACAGTAAGCAGCAACCTCTCTTGCAATGGGGTTTATCTCACTATTTTCGACAACTTCACCGGCGAGCTTCCTGAACATGTCCCAAGATTCTTCTTCTGATAAAGTTTCAACCGCGAAAATCTTCTGAGCATCCATTTGGTCACACACAGTAGTTACCATAATACCGCATATTCCAATCACGCTCACATTCTCGTCATTCAAGGCTTCCATGACTTGCTTCTTAAGTGATCTTTTGGATTCATAAGCATCAGAGGAACCCTTAGCCAAGGGAAGAGTTCGCGGGGTAGGATCAGGGTGAGAAACAGCTTCGAAATCCTTTGCTAGCAGCTGAGATATGTCCTCTATCTTCCTCAGTGCTTCCTTGCTGAACCGGTAACATGATCTGAAATTGATGCACCACCCTTTGAGGCACTTCTTGTTTGCTTTGTTTTCATCAGCTAAAAATGTTTCAACTGCAATAGTCATACTATCCACGTCTGCTATCCACTGCTGAACATCAACGAAGATGATCTCTTCTTTTGTTTTAGCATCATCAGTTTTTCCTTGCAACCTCTCTCTCTTGTTTTGAAGCAAATAACCAAGCTGACGGCTTCCTGCATTGTACACGCAGTCCACAAATTTTTCCGCAGAAGCTGAAAGAAAAGGGTCTGCTGCCATGGCTGCTACGTTCAAAGAAAATAAAATTTGTTCGGTGATAGAAGGAAAAACTTGAAGTTGATGAATGGATGAGTTAATGATTGAAGTCAGAATCTTTGTTGTTTTATCACTATTCAATAGAGAAAGCAAAGCAACGTCCTTATTAGAATTTCCACATTCATCAATCTGGCCAAATTCTTCCATTTCTTGCTTGAGACACCGGAAGCAACAACATCCATTATCATTTCACTTTCATTCTTCCATACCAGCCTTCTTTTACAACTCCTGTTGCCATAAAACATGAGAAACAAAAAGATAATTCAATAAATCATTTAAAAATTAAATTCTCAGTTCCAATTCACTTTGAAAAAAATAAAATAAAATTGCATGTATAGACATGTTTGATAACACTTAAAACACATTAATCTCTCTGATAGTTCAATCCAGACCTGCCATGGCATTCCCACATATGGTAACAAAGAATAACTTGATTAGATAAATGAAAAAGGACGCACTTAATCAAAATAGATTAAATAAATGTTGGAAAAAATACCCTCAAGTGGTTATATCGGTTAATTAATTGAAAATCACTAATATGGATTAAACCACCTGATAATTTAAATTCAAACTATCAGAGATAGTGATAATTGGGTTAAATTCAAACTCATCGGGTTAAATGGATAAATAAGATATTAAATTTAAATTACATTTAAATTTGAATATCATAATCCATTCAGATATGATTCTGGACCCTATAAATAGCATAGTGTGCTATTGATTATTTATCCTATCAATCTCTTTCTGAACGTATAATATCAAAGAGTGATATATACAAATTGCACGGTAAGTTGAGTGAACTTTCCGGAATCCCGTGTTCAGAATCTGTTATCGTTCTCCGACCAGTGATATAACCCGCTCACGATCCCGCTTCCGCTGCATGATTTGGATTTCCAACGGTGAAAGGTATTAATCCGAATACTACAATTTATTTGATTACATGTTTATTATTAATCGTTATAATAATCAACATGGGTATCAAAACCCATTTTGGGTTTGTATTCTGGTATTATATATATGCCATGTTTAATATCGTTTGTTGGTTTTTATTCGTACCAAAAAAAAATGGCATATCCCACACACAAGTTAAATCTTTTTTGTTGGATTGTATGCGTGTGTATATATTCAATTATATTATATGTTCTGTATATAATGATTACGATTCAACACCATACATGAAAGTTTTTTTTGGAAAACCTTTATGTGAAAACCCATAACTGTAATCGGCCATAACTCACTGTCAATTTTTTTTATTTTTTATTTTCTGCGATCGTGGTACCATTAGAAAGGATTTTCCGAGAGTTTTCCGACGATAGGTTATACGCTTAATTCCGATTAGTGTAGAGAGAGAAAAACTGTTTTGATTTTTTCTGTCGTAGATCGAAAGATGGAAATGGTTCTGGGTTTGTTTTTGGATGATGAACATGAAGAATATTTAACCAGCACTTTAGGCAGCGATGGTCGTTCACTCCTAACCCAAACACAGTAACCGATGACACCATTGAATTCAGTATGAAAAATCGAGTCGGAAGATGGCAGTTTGGTCATCGGCGATGGACTGGAAGACGACACGTGAGCTGTACGCTCCATTGTTGCGAGTGTAATACGAAGAGCTCTGACCTTTTCCGGTGCACGCCAAAAGCATGCGATACACATGCCTAAGTGCCTAACTGTGCATGCTTGGCGCGTGGAACGCACGCGATAGGCTGTGCATGGCTGATGCTATACGCATGGTATGCACACGCTTTTCGGTGCAAGTGAGATGTGTGGCTTGCACACAGACGCATGGCTGATGTGTGATATGTGATCAATGAGTCAATGACCATCGTTTTGAAATTTTTATTAAATAAAGTGTTTTTCATTTTTGAAGAATAAAATAAAGTGATTTTATTTTTCATAAAAACATTTTTTGTTTACTGCTTTTATTATACATTTTTTTTTTAAAAACAAAGAAAATATATATATATTTCCAGCTATTTTGAGTTTGGAAAAAATATTTTTAAAATTCAAGTGTTAAGAATTCAATGTAATTTAGCTTTAGTGGGAGCTAAATTAAAAATGCATTCGATTAGAAATCTCTCAGTCTAATTAATTATGCAATCGAGAATAAAAGATTTCATGCACCTTATAAATGTGTGAGGTCATAAAAGACAAAAATTTCTAAATGAGTTATAAATTTTGAAATTAATCTGCATTGTCTCATATATCTTAATATAGAAGATTTTATGAATCTTATTAAGGACATACAACCGTGGTCAAATTGGACTTGTGCTTTTTACATGGAGAGATGTGGTGAATAGTCTTTTAATAAAATTTCCTGAAGAGTTAAGTCTGACTAGATCTATAAGGTTGGAAAAGCTAGAGTTGGGTACCGCGATGTTTTTGGTCAAATAGCATGTGAGCTTAAAATTATAGAGAAGCACCGCATTCTCACGAATATGAGGCGATCTACTGCATTAAGCATTCGCATTCAATATTCATAGTGCTAGGCACATGAGTTATTGCACACGTAAAAGAAGACCAAAGTTCGAGAAATTGACAGTTAGATGAGTTATGAAGACTGAGAAAGTCTTTCTTGGTGGTGATGCATATGAATGTGAGAGAGAAGAAAGAACAACATGCAAAGTCCTATTTTTTTTAAAATATTTTTAAAACTGTTCCTTAGTAAATATTTTTTTGGAAAAACCAGTTTGATCCTCACAATAATTTTGGGACTTGTGCATTGTATTTTTCTGTTATTTATATGATCACCAAACAATGTGAATTATAAATTGTTAAGTACAATGTTATAATTATAATTTTGCGCAAAGTACTAAATTTATGATAATTAAGTTTTTGGAAACGGATGATGATTAGAAGCCTCGACGACTTTTCGATTCTGCTCCTTAAATTATTTTGTCATATTTTTGGTTTGTGTTTGTAGCAAAATTAAATGTGTGTATTTTTGGAAATTAATATGCTTGCATAGTAGATTGTATGTCTCTGCATAGATTAATATAAGATATAACTTTTATATCTAAAATATTGTGGCCAAATTGGAAGTGATAAACTGAATTGTGTAATCTATGAGATTTGACACAATAAGATTCAGTATATCTTTAAAGAGCAAGAGGCTCTTGAGACTATAACACGAACCATGATTGAACCTCGACATAGTACTTTTGCTCAACATACAAGATATGAAGGTTTATCAAGCTAGAATTTAAATTACTCGCATTATGTTGCTGAGTAGCTTAAATAGTGACCTCATATGTGTGTTTGATAAGTACATAAGGGTTTAAGTTATGTGGCTTTCCTCCAAGGGTTTGGCTTGAAGGGCAATTTTGGTAGTTTTTTGAATACCAAAATTTTGGTAGGTTTAGTATTACGTTTTTAGCACTTATAGGAAGCGCCAAAATCACAATAAGTGGCAGCCTTCAATAAGGATATAAAACAAGATACATGAACTAAATGATCTGATCTCTTCTAATAGTTGGAACATATAAAAATTAATCTGACGCGTACCGATGAGTTATTTTGGTGGAAGATGAGTGCTTAAAGGCAGCTTAGGCTTTCAGCTAATTTTATATAACATATTATGAGCGCTTAGATGCGGCTTAGGCTTCTAGTAAATTTTATATGACATATTATAAACGCTTAGAGGCGGCTTAGGCTTCTAGCCAATCTTATATGACATTATGACATATTATAAGTGCTTTGCAACGGCTTAGACTTCAAGCCAATTTAATATGACATATTCCAACTTGCACAAAACTTTTAGTTTTGAACTAGATATTTCCGAAAAGGGAAGATGATCTAGTCATAGCCACAATAAATCTTAGATCAGAATATGCTAGAGGGACATGAAATCGAATTGAGGAAGGATAAGACTAAAATAACTCGTTACAATTGTGACAAGCTAAGTCATTTTCGCTCGTGAATGCATTGAGTTGAAAAGAGTAAAACCCAAACGCCTGAATCTCTTAAGTTATGCTTAAGTTTCCAGCTAGGTATTTTCTTTATGAATCTCATCATTTGTGGACTGTAGATAAGTGAAAATAAACATAGCAAGAAACTACGGAGCATATATGGAGTAAACTTAGATTAATAGAAACAAGGTGTATATGTGTGGGACCATTTTTTGAAATTAAGTACCTACAAACTGGGTTTGCATGGTAGCTTAAAATTTTAAGCCATAATGTTCTAATATACACTTGAGATCTAACTTAATTTAGTCTTTGCGGTTGTCATCCTTGATTCAGGTTATCATTAATAATCATGATAATTGTATGAATATCATTATAGATAATTATATTCATAAGGTACTTGATAGTTGTTGAATGGTTTTATAATATTATACGTCAGTTTGGACGGTTATAATTATGTTTGTTTTTCAATCATTCCATCTTATGATAATGATGATGATGCTGGTATTTTGGCATGCTAGACTAAGTCATGTTAGACTAGATATAATGAGTAGTCCCAGCAGGGGACCATAGGCCGGATTGGGTTGATGAGATTTTGCAGAGGCCAGCATGGCTCTAGCTTTTGCTCTTCTTCGATTCCGGCGATTCCTCCTTGCGGTACCCTCAATATCCGGATCGAATTGCAAGTCATGTGGACTGTTACTCCTTGTACGTTGGTGCATACAAGAGTAACCTGCTTGAAAATACACACAAAAGAAAATGAAAGTAACACGTCCAAACTAGTAAAAACCAACTAATTCCAATATCAATTTTCCGCTTAATCCTCGGCAGCGGCATCAAAAATTGGTCGGTCCACAACTACACGGTTTGACTCTCGCAAGTGTACGAGGTTGGTGTGTAATATACACTTGAGATCTAACTTAATTTAAATTATCAGGAATAGTGATAATTGGGTTAAATTCAAACTTATCAGATAAAAGGGTTAAATGGATAAATAAGATATTAAATTTAAATTACATTTAAATTTGAATATCATAATCCATTCATATAGGATTCTGGACCCTATAAATAGCATAGTGTGCTATTGATTATTTATCCTATCAATCTCATTCTAAACGTATAATATCAGAGAGTGATATATACAAAGAGTTTCTATTTTGCAGCTCTTTTCCGATAACAGTAAATTGCACGGTGAGTTGAGTGAATTTTCCGGAATCCGTGATTGGAATCTGTGATCGTTCTCCGACTAGTGATACAATCCGCTCACGATCCTGCTTCTGCCGCATGATTCGGATTTCCAACGGTGAAAGGTATTAATTCGAATACTACAATTTATTTGATTACATGTTTATTATTAATCGTTATAATAATCAACAATAAGTTTACAAAGAAAAGAAAGAAATAGTATACCTGTTTTTCGATGAAGAATTGCTGCAGGGTGATGTTAAGGTTGTCCATCCAAACCAGCTTAGGCGTCACAGCTTGGTCTCCACGACCAAAGGTCTCCATTTTCGGACATTTTTGTATATCCAGTGACTCCAAAGCCGGGAATTCTATTGTACACCTCCTTGCACAAAAACAAGCGAGGCTGTCTAGTTCTCCAAGATCAATTTGGTACAAACTGGGAAACGTGATCCTATCCGTTGATCCTCCTGTTTGTGCTTTCTCATCTGAGATTATTTCTTCCAGTGTTCCGCAAAGTTTCACTTCCAGTGTTCTGAGCTGCACCAAGCCTTTGGCAATGGAGGGAGAGAAGAGGTTTTTCAATTTATGGCAACCTGATATCTTTATAGAAACCAGGTTTCCCAGACGTGGGGAGGTTGCGGTGTGATCTATCTTCAACGATACTATCTCATTTTCTTGATGATCTTCTTCTTCTTCTTCTTCATTCCCAAAAATCTCCTCTAAACTGCTGCAACTCTCTATCTCCATGTGTTCTAAAGAAACAAGGCTTTGTAATAGAGCTGGAGGAAATACTTGCCTTAACTTGGAGCAATAGTGCACCGATACAAGCTTCAGGTTGCAGAGGCTAATGAGTTTGGCGTCACCGTTCCAAATTCGCATCATGTTACTCAAACTCCACAGCTTTAGATGATTTAAGGATGAAAGAAACTTGGTTTCCTCCTTTGCAATCACTAGCCTTTCAAAATCAAATACATATACCACCGATAAACAGCCACGTGCTTCAAAACTTTCTAGACTGTGTAACCTCTGGAGCAAATCGCTTGGTACAATGTTTAACATCTTGCAGCAAAATCTTAAATGCATCTGTTTTAGTTTAAGAAAGGACTTAGCTGGGAGTGGACCATGGCATATTTCAACCAATTCCATGTGATTCATCAATAAAGATTCTAAGCTGTTAAAAACAATGCATTTTGGTGTACATTCCAACGTATTAACGAGATATGTTATCTCCCTACAGGCTGCGACTAGAAGATATTTCAAGTCATTGAATCCATCGTTACGTAGATCAGTAAGGATATTCCTCAAACCAGCTATTCCACATAATTGCAGTGCGTCAGTAATCTTTGTCAGTGAGTATGCCCAATCCAGTTCTTGATAATTATTAATGCCTGCCAAATACAAGATTCTCGACCATGGTGGAGATTCCTCAAATAACATACTACTTTTATAGCCAATTTTTATGACAAAGCTGTCAAAGCTTGTTGAGTTTAGAAAGGGCATGCGAATAGACAGGATAGCACGACCCAATGAGACAGCCAGTGTAGCGTCTTCAGTAACAACGTGCAAGAAGGTCTTTCGAGACAAGACCTGTAACTCAATGTCCAGGATCCTAATGTGCCTATTAGAGGCGTGCAGGTACTCTAATTTTTTGAGGCAAGAGATGACAGCTTGTGGTATTTCTCTAATTTTGTCACACCCTTCCAAATTAAACATTTTTAACTTCACTAATTGCCCAAAATTTCCGGGGATCTCTGCTATATCTGTACCGTTTAGGCTAAGAATCTCAAGGTTGGTAAGCTTTCCAATAAGAGATATGTCAGTCTTGTCTCCAAACACGCAATCATCAAGACGAAGTGTTGTAAGGTTAGCAAGGAGTACGAGTGACTGTGGCAGTTGCAGTATCTGAATTCGACTCATGTCTAGGACTTTTACATCTCTCATCCCTTGAAAGAAATTATTAGAGACAACCAAGGAAGAATTTTCCTGCAGCAGCAAAGCCTGCAGCTTTGGGTATTCCAATCCATCAGGTACCTCACGGATATCATTGTACATCCATGAGATTCCTGTGAAATTTTCAAATGTGTCTGCACTTGGCCAATTTTGTAGCTGAATTCCAGCTTTTACCATGAACATGCGTTCATCCTTGGATAATTTTATTGCAAAATCACGGATAACGTCATGCATTTTCACATGCTTTTCATTTTTGCCAGGAATCAAGAGAAAAGAAGCGATGAGGATACTTACAAGAGCATGTATTCTACATCTAGCTTCGTCCACTGTATCAATTTCTTGGAAGAACCTCAGACCCATCCCATATTTCATCAACAGTTCAATTGGAATGTCAAAATCTTCTGGAAATAAGCAACAGAGTAAGAAGACTGATTGTTCTTCTTTGCTTTCCAGAAAATCATAGCTCAACTTCAAACTTGCAAACACTTTCCGATCCATTCCTCGGATGTTTTTCGGGGCAGACTTTTTAAGTTGTTGTTTCGCATCAATCCACACAGACTTTTTGTTCCTGTTCTTCAATGCTCCGGCAACAGTCACAAGAGCTAATGGAAGACCGCCGCATTCATCAGCCACCTCTCTTGCAATGGGGTTTATATCAGGATTGTCCACAATTCCACCTGCAACATCCCTGAAAAGTCTCCAAGATTCTTCTTTTGGTAAAGTTCCAACTTCAAAAGTTTTAGCATTCATTTCGACGCAGACGTCTTCGATCCTGGAAGTAAGCACTATCTTACAGCCTTTACTTGCAAAAGGTATTCCAACCCTCCCCAATTCAATTCCTTCCCAAACATCATCTAATATTATAAGGATACGTACTTCCGGCTCTGGCTCTGGCTTCGGCTTCGGCTCCTGCTCTATCTTCAGCTTCTCCATGATTCTTTCCAACAGAAAATGTGCTCTTGCTGATACGTCGTCGTCGTCAGGCAGTTTGAAACCTAACCTCTTAGCAATATCCCTTTGAATGTTGACATAGTTTTGAGTTTGAGACACAACCACCATCACTACAAAATCAAATAGCTTTTTCTTGATTGCTTGTTTGCTGATTTCGTTCGCTAATGTTGTCTTACCCACACCACCCATCCCACATATTCCGATTATGCTCACATTTTCATCTTTCAACATCTCCATAATTTGCCTAGTAATCAACTCCCTAGACTGGAAGTTGATAGACAAAGCTGATGAAGGTATGATAGACGCAGCTGATGAAGATATGAGTAGGTTTCTTGGTGGAGGAGCTTGGCGAGACACACTTTCAAATCCTGCTCCCTCTTGTTGGAGAATTGAAATAGCCTCAATCTTCCTCTCTGCCTCTTTGCCGAACCGGTAGCGTGACCAGGGATTAATGCACAATCCTTTGAGACACCTCTTGTTTGCTTTATCTTCCTCTTCTCTAAAATGTTCTGCTTCCTTAGTGATACCATCCACACTTTGTATCCAGTTGGTAACATCACTCAGGATGATCTCTCCCTTTGTTGTAGCTTCATCAATTTTCCCTTGCACCCTTTCCCTCGTATGCTCCAGTTTCTCAGCTTTGATTCTTAATCTTTCAACGCTGTCCTTGTAACCACACAAATAGCGAAACTGGCGGCATGTAGCATCAAAGGAGCAGTCCCAGAGTTTTCCTACAATTGTAGCCACAACTTCCATTTCGAGACCAAGGAAGAAGGATGCGATTGCAATACAGAGATATAACAAATGGTGGCAGAAAATTTCGGGTTTTAATAAAATAAAAATGGGGCAAAGGAACAACTATTGATTTGTGATATTGTAGATCTACAAGCTCTGCTCAATTTTTTGAGATTATTGGATTGGTCGTAGCAGGGGCCATCTTCTTCCACATTCACACTCAGTCTCAAAAGTTAATGGTCCACACCGAAAAAGAGACCCCACTAATATCCTTCCACTTCATAAGAACGCGTTTACGAAGTGAGACCCATACCATACAAGATTGTCTTTAATATAATATTGATATGCCATTCATTTTCCAATAAAAATAGGGTTTTATTGAAAAGTAATCCCTTTGGAGGGATAAAGTTGAAATCTAACCCATTTTTGAAAAAATTGCAAAACTGACTCCTTTTTGACAATTTTGCCCTTTTTAATGCATTAAATTACAATCATACCAATACATTGTAAATCCCTTACCTGTCTTCCAAATCGAACACACCTCTCAAAGCCTCTCAAACAGACAAGCCTCTCATAACCTCTCAAACAAACAAACCTCTTGAAATCTCCAAATCCCTAATCTCTGTAAAATCGACCAAGCCTTCTTCAACAGCGCGGAGGAGACTTGAAGAAGACGACGGCGCGACTCAGACAACGACGGCATGACTCACAGAGGTGACCTTGAAGATGACGACGGCGTACTGACCTTGAAGACGACGACGGCGGCGCGACTCACCTTGAAGACGACGACGATGCGACTGACAGACGACGTTTGGGCTGTGGGAAACTTCAATAAACCTAAGGTGAATGGAACAAATCCCTAATTTCCCTTTGGTTGTGTGTTTTATTTAATTAGAACATATTTAATTAGAACAAATCCATAATTTTATTTTGGAGTTTCAAAAATCCCTAATTTGAATGACAAAAATGTTCAACATTGACTCAATCGTTCTGGGTTTCAATCGTTCAGTGAAGTTTTTGTCCAGTGAAGTTTCAATCGTTCTGGGTTTGAAGTTCTGGGTTTGAAGTTCTTTATAAGTTACATTAACATTGACCGAATAATTGCAATAAAAGCTTCTTCCTTTTTTTTTCACCCATATAGCTTATATTCATTGTTTAGTTTCTGGGTGCAGTTTTGCATATGCTTTAGCTTGATTAATGCATGTTCTTGTTTTTATTTTTTGGTATCGTATTAATGAAGTTCTTATCCGGGTTTGTGTCTTTACCATACGAGACATTTAGCTTCTGTGTTGATTAACAATTTAGCTTGTATCTTTGGATCATTGTGATATATATCTTCAAGTGAAGTTCATTGTATATATCTTCAAGTGAAGAAAAGTTTGGTTGGTTTTCTGTTTTGGTTCTGATACATGATTGTATATATGTGTATATTTTTGATCAAATTGTACACATAACAGATAATTTGACTTGTTAGGTGAACAACTAGTGCCACTTTTTAATCTCATAAGTAGTCAAAGCCTGGATTATTATTAAAATGTGAATACTTGTGATAATATCCTTCTTTGGTACCACGTTTGTAATGTTATAGGCCAAACAAATATATTAACAACTGATCAAATGAGCTCAATTGGCTATGTTTTCATATGTGCTTAATTAGCTCTGTTTTTCTAGCTTAGAATTTGGCTTTGATATAGTATGCTTAGAATTATGAAAAATCTTTGGTAGATTTAGTACAGTAGAGAGAATTGATTATATGTCCTGTTTGCTTGGCATTTCGGTTGGGATTTGTTTTCTTTGCTCAAAGCTTTAGTACAATCTTGTTGGTATCCTTTTCTTGATAATGAATGTATGATATAAACTCCTTGTTATTGATGGTGCAAATGGTTGCTGATATTTGGCAGGTATGCTATCGCTAAAGGAAAGTCCTACAGCTACATACTTCAGTTTGCAATTTCTCTTGGGCAGCTCTATAGGACTGCTGTTTATTTCATAACTGCTTACATGGAAGGGGATAACTTTGCAGCTAGTACATAGTACATACTATTACTATGCATACTACATTGTAGTAAATTCCTTCTGGATTTTAATACCGACTCTCATATCTGTTTGGTGTTGGAAAAAGATTTGCTTAGCAATCCAGCTATAAGGCCAGAAGAAGACCAAAATTCGCTGAGGTAGACTTCAGAATATTTCACTTGGGACCTTGGTAGTTTCAGATTGTGCCATTTTTAATGTGTTTGTTGTTTCATAGTTTGTAACTTGGTTAAATTTATGCACTTTGAGTTGGTTATATGAAACTACAATCTGGAAACCAACATTTTTTCTCTGTTTTTCAATCATGTATTTTTGGCTAAACTGAATGCTTTTGTGTGCTCTTTTGTATCAATATTATGGAAAGAATTCCCATGAATTTAAGGTTCACAAGTGTTATTATAACCGGTGGGGGCTTTATCTGTGCCTATTTTCTTAATTAGTACTATAATCACTGTAATATAAGACAAAGTGCTATTACTATGTAAAGCTTAGAAACTTTGGGGGCAGCTTTAGAAAGTTTGACATCCTTTTTCAATGGTGAAAAAACTCTTGGACATGATATGCTTATGTTTCATTTTGATGTATGATTTGTAATTTATTCTATAATTATTATTATTGGTTTGTCTCATTGTTATGGTTGAGTTCCTATATTGTTGGGTTTAGTGATGTTTGAATGTTTGGATTGGATCTTGTAGTGGTTGTATACTTTTAGGTTGGTATTCTCAATTGCATTTAGGTTTCCTAACTGTGTTCGGAAATCGCAACAACAATAGTTAGGAATTCCCAACAGCTGTTGGGAATTCCTAACACCCGCTGGGAATTCAGAACACCCGTTAGGAATTCCTTAACACCCGTTAGGAATTCCTAACACCAGTTGAGAATTCCTAACACCAATTGGGAATTCCTTACACCAATTTTGAATTCCTAACTGCAGTTGGCAAGTATTGCTATTGCTTTAGTTATCTATATTTTTCTTTCAGCTTACAGGTGATTTGAATAAGATCATTGTGTTGCAGACGTTACTGGAGTCCTACGGGATTTGTGAGGTCTGTCCTCTGATTCAAGTTTTCGCAAAGCTTCATTATATTGCATCTGAATTATTACATCACTGTTGAGTGGAAGTTTGAAATCTTTTCTTGTCTGATTCTTGCTTGACTTGAGTCTAGAAATTTGGTGACATTGTGTTTAGTTTCTCTTAGTTCTTTGACTTTCAAATTATTAAAAATTTAAAATCGCTTCTTTCATGAAGGTGGCAAGGACCGGGAGGATGGCATTGGTGCGGGAGTTAGGCTGATATATACTTCGTAGTGTTGAATAAATGATTATATAAGTTAGGTTCCTGGATAATGCTAGTTGTTTATTGCAGAATATCTTTATTTTATATTTCTAATGATCAAAAAATGCAAATTCAGCTTCAATATGTTGTATATTCATAAGAGATATTCAGGTTGGTTGTGAAAATATATGCAAAAGTTTCATTCCACTACAAATACAACTTTATAGATGGTAAATTCCATGAGAAGAAATGTGTAAAAAGTAGTGTTTGATCTTAACACGTTAGGAATTCTCAACACCTGTTGGGAATTCCTAACATCTGTTGGGAATTCCTAACTGTTGTTAGGAATTCCCAACAGGTGTTAGGAATTCTCCTATTAGGAATTCCTAACATCAGTTGGGAATTCCTAATCAGTTGGGAATTCCTAACACCTGTTGGGAATTCCTAACGGGTGTTAGGAATTCCTAACACCTGTTGTGAGAATTCTCAACACCTGTTAGGAATTCCTAACACCTGTTAGGAATTCCCAACAGCCGTTAGGAATTCTAGGAATTTCTAACTGCAGTTGGGAATTCCGAAATTTATAATTGAATTCTTAAATACATTAACAAAAATCACATTAAATTGCTTATTCGGTTAAAACATTTGTATCGATATAAATATCTTTTGGTTTTATGTTATATTTCAGGATAATTAAATGGGAGAAGAGGTGGAATTTTTAGTAAATGCTGAAGAACATTTCCCGGCGAAGATAAACAGCACCTCGTCAACGTATGCGGTAAAGTGCATTAAGGAAAAGTTGACAGAGGCGCAACTTTCCCTCTTCTGCACGACATGCTTCAGGAAACTTTTGGAGATGAATGACTTAAAGTTTTCCGGGCAGCTGGTCTATAATCTCTTATTGGGCCTATTGGGCCTTATGGGCTTAGTGATTATTTTAACTGTTTTTAAGTTAAATGCTGATTTATATGGGCTTGCTGAATTGCTGATTTTGTATGGTATAATAATACCACTTCAGTTTAACTTCAGTATATAACAATATTCATTCATAACAAAATTCAAGAAAGGTAAACCTGTATTTGGTGATTAATATACATATTGATAATTGCAAATTATTCATTCTTCAAAAACTACAGCAAATCAACAAATTATGAGTTCTTAAACAGTTTACTAGGGGAAATATCTAAATAAGGAAACAAGGTGAAAGAAACCAGGAACCAGAACAAAGTATTAGTTGAGTCATGTAAAATTATTTTCAAAATAACTGGAATTTTTTTTTTTTCGAAAAGAAGATCTATAACTTCATTTCAATATCTATTTTTATTTTTTTGTTTGGTGACACATGACAAACAAACCCAGTGGCCAGCAATCAAAAAGACAATTTATCAAAAAAAAGAGCCCAAATTTAAGCAGTAACAATCAAGTAATATAGATCCTAAAATCCATAACCAAAAACCACCATCGTCGTCACTACCACCACCATAACAAACCGTACGATCTAACTCTTCCAGCTACTTTCTGAGGCACCGCCGCTCCTGGAGTATCTAAAACCACCATCTACACTGTCATAACCAAACAAAAAACATTCATCAGATCAAAAAAATCTCTAAATCTGGCGAAAAAACAAAGAAAAACAGGAAATAATAGAATAATAAATCGATCGGGATCTTCGACTTTGTAATGACTCATACGACGTTTCCCTTGAAACTGAAATTACTTTACACATTCCAAATTGATATTTGAACTTCCCACCACTGTTACTCCATTCACCGCCATATAAAACAACAAACCGGACTTTATCCATGCAACCCGCCTTTCAAATGCATGGGAAATTTATAATTAAATTCGTAAACAAATATTATAAATTCATGGTACATTGAATATACAAATATTATCAATCCAAACACTACTTGGAATTTTCCAAACAGCCGTTAGGAATTCCTAACTGCAGTTGAGAATTCCTAACACCAGTTAGGAATTCCCAACACCCGTTAGGAATTCCTAACACCCGTTGGGGATTCCTAACAACAGTTGGGGATTCCTAACAACAGTTGGGAAATTCCTAACTGCAGTTAAGAATTCCTAACACCAGTTTGGAATTCCTAACACCCGTTGGGAATTCCTAACACCTGTTTAGAATTCCTAACACCCGTTAGGAATTCCGAATGGCTGTTTGGAAAACAGTATTGGACACATACGAAAAACAAAGTTTCAATTGTCTAAATTCAATACTATAATGGAAAATCAACCACAACAACATCAAATTCAACTAAGACCCATGCCCTATTACATTCATGTAAGCTATTTTCACAAAAATAAAGAACCTTAAACACAAATCTAAGTAAATACCACATTTTTCAACTTCAAATATGTAAAAATTGAGCTTGTAAACTTTAAATTGACCACAAATATATCAAATTCAACCAAGACCCATGCTCTATTACATGAGGAATAAGCTAATTTCACAAAAATTAAGAACCCTAATACATAAATCTAAGTAAATAACACATTTTAACAAGAAAAACTCAAAATTTAGCTTGTGAACTTTAAATTGATCACAACAACATCAAATGCAATCAAGACCCATGCTTTATTATGTAAATGTAAACTATTTTACAAAAAAATTACACAAATTCCAGAAAATCAGACATAAATTTCGGATATTAAGTGAAAAAGTTCAAAAAAAACTCAAAAACTCACCTCAAAGCTTCAATGGTGGAGTTGCTTGTTTTTACTTGCTCAATGGTGGAGTTGCTTAATTTGGACTTGCAAAGGAAGAGAGAACAAAAGAAAAAAAATTTGGAGAGGGAAAAGAATGAGAGTCGTTGGTGAGGAGAGGAAGAAGTGATGAAAAGAAGGAAATAAAAGTGAAGGTAAAGAGGGAAGTTAAGTAAAGAGAAAATGTTTAAGTGAGGGTAATATGGTACTTGTCCATGGAATATGAGTTAGTTTTGCAATAATTTCAAAAACAGGTTAGATTTCAACATCACCCTCCAAAAAGAGTTACTTTTCAATAAAACCCATAAAAATATGACCTTAAAGGACTATATTTGTTCCACTATTATTGCTCTCTTTAAGAAGTGTTACTTGGAATCGGTAATGTGGATATTATTGTCCTATCTCTCACGTGAGTCAAACAACATTTTCTAATCCACATTTTAAGTTCGAAATTTCAAGCAGAATTAAATGCATGTAATTGTGGTTGTAACTGGGGCAAAGGAACAACTATTGATTTGTGATATTGTAGATCAACAAGTTCAGGTAATTTTTTATTTTTTTTAGATCATTGGATTGGTCGTATTAGGGGCTATCTATTTTTTTATTTTGATTTTGATTTTATCATTCACAATATAGGTATACTCACACAATCAGTAAATATTTGAGTCCAAAATATGTTTTGTTCTGTTCACTTGGGCCCTAGGAACGCCTGTTCTAATGGACTGGCCACTAGATCCTAATAGGCCCAAAATCATATCCGCTGAAAGATGTGCATGACTTGAATCACCTGTGGATTTAAACTAGACAAGTTGTTTGTGTACCAGAAAAATCTGAGTTGGGCTCAATGAAATACAAGTTGGAGTGTTGGGATATACATAAGAATGGAAAAGGAACCAAATTCGTTAATGATCAAGAAAACTTAATTTAATGTGATTTTCCAGTCAATTTATATAAAAAAAATTGCTTGTCAGTTTGTGTTCCCCTGTGTTGTGTTCAATTTAAAAAAGAAACAGAAAAGTAGAAGAATAGCGAGAGGAATTTGAGAGGCAGTAGAGAAGCTTTTGTATTATAATTCGCTACCTGAAGACTTTTTCGGGCCATCTTTTAAGGCCTTCTTGTATGCTTCTGCAGAGTTAAGAGGGACAAGTCTGGACATATCAATGTTGAGTTCTTCAATCAAGTAATTCTCAGCAAACGAATCTGATATCCGATTGGGTCATCGCTTGTGATCAAACTTCTGATATCTTTTATAGATGAAGAAAGTTGTTCCACTGTCAGGATTGAGTTTAGACTTGCAGTGTAGCTTGAAGTCAGTATTAGAACAACAAATAGCCAGATTAAGAGGGCTTTTTTGTTCTTTCTCCTAGGTAAATCAAAACAAGAACATCAAAAATTAGTATGATCTTTCAAGACACGCTTTCAAATCCTGCTCCCTTATGTAGGAGATTTGAAACAGCCTCAATTTTCCTCTGTGCCTCTTTGCCTAATCCGTAGCGTGACCAGGGATCAATGCACAATCCTATAATGAGCCCAATAGATGTCAGATTCTTTCAAAAAATGAAAAATGTCAGATATTTTTTCTTTAAAAAAAAACTGTCTTCGTTTTTCTCAAAATGAACATGTTCAATGGAATACAATGACCAAGGCGCCACCGCGCCCGTTTGGGCATCAGAGGTGTCAGGGTGATAGCTTTCCTATTCTTCTTCTTCAAACGTGCAATCTTTGATTGTACCAAATTAACCTAATTATAATTGTGATTACAGTCTGCATATAGAATTTTTACTATTATCTCATTCACTGGGCAAATAGACATTTTAAGAAAACAACATTGAATCAACAGAGGGATATGTGCCATTATTAGGTTCTTAATAATTGAGAAAGAAATCAATAATTTTTATTTGAACCTTCTCTTAGATTTCAGAGGAAATTGAAACTTTTAATTCAATTCAATTATACAACACAACAAGTTTAAAATAAAAAATAAATAAAACACTAGGAGCATAGTAGTTTGGCTAAAAATTCATCAACGTCCTTATTAGAATTTCCACCTTCATCAATTTGGCCAAATTCTTTGCTTGAGAGACTGGAAGCAATAACATCCATGATGATTTCACTTTCATTCTTCCATACCACTATACCAGCCTTCTTCTAAAAAGCATTAAAACAACTCCTGTTGCCATAAAGCATGAGAAACAAAAAGATAATTCAATAAATCATTTAAAAAGATAATTCAATCCTGAGTCCGAGTCCGAGTCTGAGTCCTGGCTGCATTTCATACGCTCCTGAATGATTGTTCAACACAATTGTGCAATTCAGGGGTCATGGTGTTTGTAGAAAGGAAGGTTTGAGAGCACATTAATCGAAAGATTAAATAAGTTTACAAAGAAAAGAAAGAAATAGTATGACACCTGTTTTTCCTTGAAGAATTGCTGCAGGGTGATGTTAAGGTTGTCCATCCAACGTTTTTTACCATCGAGATGAATCATATTCACCAGCTTAGGCGTCACTTGGTCTCCACGACCAAAGGTCTCCATTTTCGAACAACGTTGTATATCCAGTAACTCCAAAGCCGGGAATTCTATTGTACACCGCCTTGCACAAAAACAAGTGAGGCTGTCTAGTCCTCTAAGAACAATTTGGTACAAACCGGGAAACGTAATCCTCTCCGTTGATCCTCCTGTTTCTGCTTTCTCATCTGAGATAATTTCTTCCAATGTTTTGCAAAATTTCACTGCCAGTGTTCTGAGCTGCACCAAGCCTTTGACAATGGAGGGAGTGAAGAGGTTTTTCAATTTATAGCAACTTGATATCTTTATTAAAACCAGGTTTCCTAGACGTGGGGAGGTTGCGATGTGATCTATCTTCAGCGATACTATCTCATTTTCTTGATGATCTTCTTCTTCTTCTTCCTTCCCAAAAATCTCCTCTAAATGGCTGCAATTATATATCTCCATGTGTTCTAAAGAAACAAGGCTTTGTAATAGAGCTGGAGGAAATACCTGCCTTAATTTGGAGCACTGGTTCACCAATACATGCTTCAGGTTGCAGAGGCTAATGAGTTTGGCGTCACCGTTCCAAATTTGCATCATGTTACTCAAACTCCGCAGCTTTAGATGATTTAAGGATGAAAGAAACTTGTTTTCCTCCTTTGCAATCACAAGCCTTTCAAAATCAAATACATATACCACCGATAAACAGCCGCGTGCTTCAAAACTTTCTAGACTGTGTAACCTCCGGAGCAAATCGCTTGTTACAATGTTTAACATCTTGTTGCATTTCTGTAAATGCATCCGTTTTAGTTTTCGAAAGGACTCAGCTGGGAGTGGACCGTGGCATATTTCAATCAATATATTCATGTCATGCATCAATAAAGATTCCAAGCTGTTAAAAACAATGAATTTTGGTGTACATTCCAACGTATTAACGAGATATTTTATCTCTCCACAATGTACGAGTTGTAGAAATTTCAAGTCATTGAATCCATGGTTACCTAGATCAGTAAGGATATTCCTCAAACCAGCCATTCCACATAATTGCAGTGCGTCAGTAATCTTTGTCAGTGAGTATGCCCAATCCAGTTCTTGATATTTAATGCCTGCCAAATACAAGATTCTTGACCATGGTGGAGATTCCTCAAATATCTTAAAACTTGGACAGCCAAATTTTATGACAAAGCTGTCAAAGCTTGTTGAGTTTAGAAAGGGCATGCGATTAGACAGGATAGCACGACCCAACGAGCCAGCCAGTATAGTGTCTTCAGTAACACTATGCAAGATGGTCTTCCGAGACAAGACTTGTAGCTCAATGACCAGTCCAAAGTAATGGGGGCTAGTAGAGATGTACAAGTCCTCTAATTTTTTTAGGCAAGAAATGATGGCTGGTGGTATTTGTAATATAGTGAAACACCCTTTCAAATAAAACATTTTTAACTTCACTAATTGCCCAAAATTTCTAGGGATCTCTTCTATATCAGTACCGTTTAGGCTAAGAATCTCAAGGTTGGTAAGCCTTCCAATAAGAGATATGTCAGCCTTGTCTCCAAACTGGCAATAATCAAGACGAAGCGTCGTAAGGTTAGCAAGGAGTACGAGTGACTGTGGCAGTTGAAATATTTGAATTCCACTCATGTCTAGGACTTTTACATCTCTCATCCCTTGAAAGAAATTATTAGAGACAACCAAGGAAGAATTTTCCTGCAGCAGCAAAGCCTGCAGCTTTGGGTATTCCAATCCATCAGGTACCTCACGGATATCATTGTACATCCATGAGATTCCTGTGAAATTTTCAAACGTGTCTGCACTCGGCCAATTTAGTAGCTGAATGCCAGCTTTCACCATGAACATTTGTTCATCCTTGGATAATTTTATTGCAAAATCACGGACAACGTCATGCATTTTCACGTGCTGTTGATCATTACCAGGAATCAAGAGAAAAGAAGTGATGAGGATACTTACAACAGTATGTGCTCTACTTTTAGCTTCCTCCACTGTATCAACTTCTTGGAACAACCTCAGACCCATCCCATATTTTGTCAACAGTTCAATTGGAATGTTGAAATCCTCTGGAAATGAGCAACACAGTAAGAAGATTGATTGTAGCTCTTTGTTTCCCAGAAAATTGTAACTTAACTTCAAACTTGGAAACACTCTTTGATCAAATCCTTTGATGTTTGTCGGGGCAGATTTTTTAAGTTGTTGTGCCGCATCAATCCATACATACTTGCTTTTCCTGTTGTTCAATGCTCCTGCAACAGTCACAAGAGCTATTGGCAAGCCACCGCATTCATCAGCTACCTCTCTTGCAATGGGGTTTATATCATCATTATCGACAATATTTCCACCTGCAACATCCCTGAAAAGTCCCCAAGATTCTTCTTTCGATAATGTTCCTACTTGAAAAGTCTTAGCTTTCATTTGGACGCAGACATCTTCAATCCGGGAAGTGAGCACAATCTTACAGCCTCTACGAATGTTTCCAAAAGGAATTCCTACTCTATCTAGTTCAATTACTTCCCAAACATCATCCAATATGATAAGGATTTGCTCCCGCTCCTGCTTTGACTTATGCATCTCCATGATTCTTTTCCACAGAAAACGTGCTCTTCCTTGCTCCTCCTCTTTGTCAGGCAGTTCGATATCTAACATGCTAGCAATCTCCCCTTGAATCTTCACATAGTTTTGAGTTTGGGATACCACCGCCATGGCTACTTTATCAAACAGCTTATTCTCGTCTGCTTGCTTGCTGATTTCCTTCACTAATGTGGTCTTACCCACTCCACCCATTCCGCATATTCCGATTATGCTCACATTTTCATCTTTCAACATCTCCATAATTCCCTTGGTTATTGATTCCCTGGACTGGATCTGGAAGTTGATAGATAAAGCCGACGACGAAGGTATGAGTCCGGGTGGAGGAGCCTGGCGAGACACACTTTCAAATCCTGCTCCCTCTTGTTTGAGAATTGAAATAGTCTCAATCTTCCTCTTTGCCTCTTTGCCAAACTTGTAGCGTGACAAGGGATCGATGCACATCCCTTTGAGACACCTCTTGTTTGCTTTATCTTCCTCTTCTCTAAATTCTTCTGCTTCTTTAGTGATATCATCCGCTCTTTGTATCCACTTGTTAGCATCGCTGAGAATAATCTCTCCCTTTGTTTTAGCTTCATCGATTTTCGCCTGCACCCTTTCTCTCGTATCTGCCAGTTTCTCTGCTTCATCTGTTAATCTTTTAATGGTGTCCTTGTGACCACACAAATACCGAAACTGGCGACATATAGCATCAGAGAAGCAGTCCCAGAGTTTTCCTACAATTGTAGTCACAGCAGCTTCCATTTCGAGACCAAGGAAGAAGGATGCGATTGCAATACAGAGAGAGAACAAATGATGGCAGAAAATTTCGGGTTTTAAGCAAATACTAATGGGGCAAAGGAACAACTATTGATTTGTGATATTTGTAGATCGACAAGCTCTGCTCAATTTTTTGAGATTATTGGATTGGTCGTAGCAGGGGGCATCTTCTTCTGCATTATTCAAATTCACGGTCTCAAAAGAAGTTGTTGGTCCACACCGAAAAACAGACCCCCACTAACCCTGCCTGTGATGAAATAATAACCCTCTCACTAATCACTATCATCAGTCTATCACCGTTTTTTTTTTTTTTTTTTTGAAAGATCACTGTTTTGATTTTGTCTTCATTTCATTTGTTGTAGCTTCATCAATTTTTTCACTACTTTTTCATAATCTTTCCACACTGTTCTTATAATTATACCCCACTAAAAAGTTGTTAGATACATCAGCGTCACTTTTCTTATCTAATTTTTTTTCATCACCTTTTCCTTTTTTCTTACCTGATTATTGCTTTTCTTCACTAAGAAGAATTTTCCTTTTCTTCTTCTTCAAATTCAAAAAAGAAAAGAAAGAAATTTCCTCTGCATGTTCCATCAAATGTGCATTAATCTTTGATTGTACCAAATTAACCTCATTATTATTGTGATTATAGGCTGCATATACTCTACTCTTCAAGTTTACAACAGTGGCCTTTAGTGGCAGACCCAATAATTTTAAGGGTAATTAGCACAAATATCCCCTGAACTCTGTATTCATTGCTAATTTACCCCATATACTTTTTTTTAGACAGTAAACCCCCTGAACTCCCATAAATTGGTAATCATCGACGGAATGGGGACGGAACCCTTATTCCGTCTTCTTGCGTATACACGTGCGCCTCACATGTCAAACCACTAAGGGTAATTTAGTCATTTGAAGGGTATCTTTTGGGGGGTATGTTGCAAAATGGAAACTTTATATTTGATTAAATTAAAAATAAAATTAAATATTAAATATTAAAACAAAAAAATCAACAAAAAATAAAAAATTTCTGGAATGAAAAAGAAATAAAAATAAAAATTAATTAAAAACTAAGAAATTTAATGAAATTTAATTAAAAAGAATTTAAATATATTAATATATATAAAACCAGTTTCTCTCTAGCTCTCTCCCCAACTCATGATCAAGCATCGGATTCTCTCTAAATTGAAAAACAGATTCAAAACCACCATAAAGCATCAGATTCTCTCTAGCTCTCTCCCCAACTCACGATCCCCAATTGAAAATCCCTAACTTCCAATTGTCCCTAATTCGATCCCCAAAACCTAACATAATCGAACCCAAATAGCGTCGGTGAGAGAGAGAGAGAGAGAGAGAGAGAGAGAGAGAGAGAGAAGGCATGGGAGATCGTCGCCGCGCTTGTCCTTGACGGTGAGTTCGAGCGCCGATTGGTGTCGTTGTCACCGCGTTTGGTGTTAGTGGCTCGGTTTTGTACGGCTTGATTCTGGGTTTTTTTATTTTATTTATTTTTTTCAATTTAATTTTTTATGTTTATCAATCGATGAAGATTGATGGCGGGTTTAGGGCCATTTTTTGGTGGGATTGGTGGTGGCTCAGGGCGGTGGTGGTGGTAGGGTTTGGTTCAATTGATTTGTAGTGGTTGAAGGTTGGAGTCGGTGGATGGGTGTGTTGATCGATCTGTATGTTCGGCTGTTTGGATTGTGGTGGATCTAATGAAGATAAGGTTGGGTGATGATTGTGGTATTTGTATTGTGTTGGATTTAGTCATGAATGAAAAGATTTGGAGAAATGAAAATTATTTTTTGTGGAATTGATGAAGAAGATGAAGAAGATATGCAAATATGCCTGTTTCATTTCCCTGTATATTAAGTGATAATTTGCTTCAATTTTTAGTTTCTAATCAGATGCTTGATAATTACAGGCATTGTAATTTACTGCCTTGCGAAAGTGGTCAGCTCACCTTGCTGTTAAATGTAGGAAAAAGTTATAATTTGTATTTGATTTCTTTTTCATTCTAGAATTTTTTTTGTTGATTTTTTGTTTTAATTTTTAATTTAATCAAATACAAAGTTTCCATTTTGCAACATACCCCCTAAAAGATACCCTTCAAATGACTAAATTGCCCTTAGTGGTTTGACATGTGAGGCACACATGTCTATGTCAGAAGACGGAATAAGGGTTCCGTCCCCATTTCGTCGATGATTGCCAATTTGTGGGAGTTCCCGGGGTTTACTGCCTAAAAAAAAAAGTATAGAGGTTAAATTAGCAACAAACATAGAGTTCAGGGGGTATTTGTGCTAATTACCCTAATTTTAATCAGGTAGAACACTTGAATAAATTAAAATCGCAATTATATGAAAAACTATCGAAAAATTAAGATCATAGTAAAATACATCTGCTGATTAACTTCATAGCTGATTATTTCTTCAACACAGCTAACAGTGATTATTATAAAAGTTACATCAATACCAAACTGGCCCTAAGTCTTATGAAAGGGAATATGTGAAACCGAATTGTATATGGGGTAAACACATTTTCAATATGGAATTATCTTATTTACACAACTATCAAAAAAAAAATCTTGTTGATATCTACAGCTATTTTTAAATATATATATATATATTATTTATTGATAGAGTTCAAAGCTATGCATTAAAGAAAGATAAAAACAATATGATAATTATATGATGGTGAGAAAGTTTGATACTTTAAATAAAATTAGAGTTTAATTAGAAATTATCATAAGTTTTTATTTTTGTTTTGAAAGGTAAGTTTTTTTTAATGAAGAAATATAGTTAAAAATATAGGTGCAATTAAAGACAGTATATAATATTTGATTTATTTTTAATTAAAGTAATTTATCCTTATTGGTAAATTTATATTGGAATATTTTTATAATTAAAATTTTTAATAAAGTATGGGCTAATAAGTTTTATAGGTGTCAATATCAACACGTAATGAATTTTTTTTTTTAATTGTCTTTCTATTTTGCACTTTCGTGGTTTCCATGTTTTCTAAAATCCATCAATTTGGTCCCTCGATGAATCAAAACGTTGGTAGAGTTAACGAAATGAGGGTTATTTTCGTCTTTAAACAAAAAACATGCCACATGTCACTATGTCAGCACCACCGAAGAGATAAAATTACCCCTATTTTTCTTACTTAATTGTATTTTTTTTTAAACTAATTTTCTTGAAAAAAATAAACTTTTTAAAAAAAAAAAATTTTCTTTAGTTCTGTACTGACAAAAACCCCCCCACAAAAAAATTTCCCTGTTCATCATCATCATCATCATCAAAAATTCCCCAATTCTTCTTTTTCATCATCATCTTCATCATCAATCTCAAGCATCAACAGTACAACACCAATCTCAAACCTCACCAGAAAACCAAAACACACCCACCAGATTCATCTTAAACAAAAAAAAAAAAAAAAAAAAAAAAAAACACAAAATCGAAATTGAAAAACAAAACATCATCTGATTCATCGCAAAGCAAACACCCCCACCAGACCCAGAACCAATACACCACACCACCACACCAGAACCCAGAATCGGACTGCCACCACCAGAACCCAGAATCGAAACACACCACCACCACCAAACCCCATTGGCACTCGATCTCGCCGGTCGCCAAATCGACACGCACCGGAAACCATTCGCGAATAGAGGGATTCGATAGAAAATATGGGTGTTGATTTCCAGAGATGGTATGGGTGATGATTTCTGGAGATGATGATGTGGGTGTTGAAAAAAATTGGGTTTGTGGTTTTGTAGATTGTTTTTGATGTGGTATTAACAAATTTGGTGAAAGGTTGCAGACGCTGCACCCCTCCATGGGTTGCGCCTCCACCACCTGCCTTTTTTGATCTGGTGTTGTAGATTGGTTTGTGGATTGATTTTGATGTGGGATTGAGTATTTGATTTTCAATGGGTTTGGATTTGGGCTGACATTCAGTAAAAGTAATGCCATGGATTTGAGGTAGTTTTGGCTGTGGTCTAGATTTGAGTTTGAGCTCTATCTAGTGGAGATGGACCATATTTATTATTTATTTATTTTATTTATTTAAAAAAAAATTAAGATTAACTGTTAAATTAATTTTAAATTGATTTTTTTAATTTTTTTTATTCTCTCTATTTTTTCATTTCCTTATTAAAAAAATTCAGATTTTCATTAATATTTTAACCATTTTTTAAAATTTTTATAACTTCGTGACACATGTCATATTATGATTAGATTAAAAGTTAGGTTAAATTGTAAAAACTAACAAAGTTAGAGAGTAAAATAGTACTTTTAAATCATTTGTTTTAAGTTGAGGGTAAAATGGTCAATTTACTTTTTTCTGTTATGGTCGACGGTTAAAAATCTGGTATGGACCAAATTAATGAATTTTTGAAAACATAGGGACTACGCCAGTGAAAAATGGAAAGACGGTTAAAAAAGTATTAGTGGCAAAAACATAGGGACCACAATGATAATATCCCAAAAGAAAACACCATATCAATGAATGAATAGTCATTAGAGAATGAATCGAATCTTTGTTTGCGTTACCATTAAGCATAAAAGCATCAAGAGTTTTGGCATAAAAGAATGCTTCAAGGGTATATCATTTACTTGTTCTTTAAATGGTTTCAATCCTTGCCTTTATTTTTATTTTTTTTTTATTGACAAAAGAACACTTTATTCCAAAATCAAAACAGAACTTTACACCTATGTGATTCCACAACCTTGAGTGTAATAGCTCAGACCCGAAAGAAGTTATTGTCCACTTTGGATTTCGTAGCACGCATTTTTCACGCTCACGAATTTGTTTTGTATCATGGGGCTTCATGCAAATGTCATTCACCCATGACCCGAAACGTATCTACTTAGTTAGGAGAGATAGACTTAAATTCAAGTCATGAATCTCACTCTATGAGATGTGACAATGAGCCTGTACATAGGGCCAGAAATCATATCCATACCAAAATGTTGTTGAGAGATTTGCATGAGTCCAATCAAATCACCTGTGCAATTACTATTATAAAATCGGTCCTTCTCAGGATTGGTCTTGAAGTTTTCTGTCAGACCCTAAGAATATCATGTGATAATCCCCGATGGAAAACTTCAAGACGAATTGATTAGAAATAGAAATAATTACCCTAGTGGCCATCGAATTGATGACACACTATCAAAATGACTACTGGATTGGAAAGTTGTTCCAAAATAGCCATTATTGGCAAACTTTGTGACACTAATGACAATTCCGTCTAATTTCATCCAATGAGTGGCATTTTGGTAAATAAATGGATACCGTTAATTTATTTTGAGTGGTGCTATTGGCACCCCCACCATTGAACTATTTATGCCCCACTTTTTAAAATTTTGATTTAATTATATAAAATTAAATGGTTTTATTAATTTTTTTGATTTATTTCCAGGACTACCCTTAAACTTAATACACCCCCATATCTTTTTTTTTTTTAAAATAAAAATAAAAATACACTTTATCTCTAATCTTTTTTTTTTTTTTTAAGAGAGAGCTTCCATGTATTTTACCTTGTAAATCGTTTGAATTCTAACAAACATATCCTGACTGTGTACTCGACTACGTATAGTTTTATCTATTCCAGTTTGTTACTGTAAAAACTAGGCATGATACAAGAACAAGCTATTTCCAGAAGCACAAGCAATCAAGTCTGTTCTTGGATGCCATACAAGATGCAACAGCTTGGATTTAAAGTCACTGCAAAAATCATTTGAGCCTGACCTTGAATTTTCATGCCCTTGTCTGTAAAACCCACGAGTCAGACTGCTATAAGATTGCTCTAATCTTTATATATAGTTTTCTCACATCAATTTATAGGATTTGTTTTTTCTTCTTATTTTATGGTAAAACCATCTTTATTAGATTCAATTTTTCTTTTTTTCTATAGTTGATTGGATTGTTGGTGGTAAATTGTGAGTGTGATATTAATCGTTTGATGATTTTTTTTAAGTGATAGAATTAGAGTTTTGGTGTGGTTTTTTTTTGTTTTTTCTTTTTTAGAGATTAGGTTTTCTTGGTTGAGATTCTTGTGTGGTATCTTTTTTTTTATTATTATTATTTTTATATAAATAACATTAAACTAACTTCGGAAGATTTGGAATAAAATCTACAAAAGAATTGATACAAATTATAGTATACGTATAAGATCTAAAAGAAAATAAACCGAGAGAAAAAAATAGCAAACATGGATTTGGAATTTGAGAAGAAAAATAGAACAAACATGTGAACAATAAAATCAATAAATACTAAATATGGGAAATATGAGATTGAAAGAAAATATAAACAAAAATAGTAAACATTAAAATAATCTATGTTATTAAAGCTTTTGTCATTAGGGTTTTGAAATAAGGAAAGTGGGGTTTTATTAGTTTTACTTTGTACAAGAATTTTTTAATAAAACTTGTATGTCTCTTTAAGTAATTTAATAAAAGAAAAAAAAGAATACTAAATAATTTAAAAAGTGAGGTATAAATAGTTTAGTAGTGGGTGTGCCAATAGCACCACTCTTTATTTTAGATGTTTTTTGGAAATCAATTTTTCTAATGAATGACATTTTGGTAAATAAGTGGATGACATTAATTTATTTTAGATTTTTTTGGGAAATCATTTCTTTTATTTTTTTGAAAAGAATAATTATATTTAGTGTGTAACTATATTTATATATATATTGCTATATATTAAAAATAATTATAACCGCTGCAACAAAAAAGAAAAAAAAAACACATAAATCATCTCAATAATAATCGTTTGGCCTCTCTGTCTCTTAAACAAACTGGCTTTCTCGAACCTCGCAATATCTCTTTATATTTGGCGTATATATATATTTTAAGAAGATTAAGGTTATAAAATCTAAAAAATTTAAAAAACAAAAAAGAGACACGTATATTGATATAAATTATTTCTTTTGTTTTTTGAAAAGAATAATTATATTTAGTGTGTATAAATATATAAATATATATATTTATACACACTAAATATAATTATTCTTTTCAAAAAAAGAAAAAATTGATTTCCCAAAAACATCTAAAATAAATTAATGTCATTCACTTTTTTACCAAAATATCACTTATTGTAAAAATTGATTTCCAAAAAATATCTAAAATAAATTAATATAATCCCTTTATTTACCAAAATGCCACTCATTGGATGAAATTAGATGGAATTAGATGGAATGGTCATTAGTGTCACAAAGTTTGCCAATAATGGCTATTTTGGAACAACTTTTCAATCCAGTGGCCATTTTGATAGTGTGTCATCAATTCGATGGTCACCGGGGTAATTATCACTTAGAAATATTATTCTATAAAACCGGTGTTTATAAAGTAAACAAGTTGGCTTTTGCTTTACCAAAAAATAGAAATAGACACGTATCAGAGTTTTTTTTTTTTTTTTTTTTTTTTAGTATAAGACACATATCAGAGTTGGGCCCAATGAAATACAGGTAGTACACTTGTACCTAATCCAACTCAACACAACACAAGTATCCAAAACAATTATAGTATCAATCATATTCTAAACCTCATCTTAATTAGATTCGAGGAGGAAATTTCAAACACTGAAATAGAATTATACAACACTAGTAGGAGGCTCAAAATCATACCTACTCCATTCCACTCCGTTGAGAGATTTGCATGGGTTGAATCACCCGTGGCTGTGGATTTACTATATAGGTGATAAAAGCGGTTATTTAGTTTGGCAATATCCAGTTTCGAATCTCTACCACCCGCATGTGGTATTTTGAAAAAAAAAAAAAAAAAAAAAAGTTGTATCTAATCCAACTTGGAGGAAGGAAACTGATGTATGCAAATGTTTCAACACAATTATCCAGAAATTTGTTGGATATATATACACTTTGAATTGGTAGTTAATCAATTATAAAAATGTAAGAGAAAACAAATTTGTTAATGATCAAGAAAGCTTTAATGTAATTTTTCAATCACGCTGTGGACACAAGTTTACTTTTGCACTGCCAATTGATCTGCCATGGCATTCCCACATATGCGATTACATGTAATAAAAATATGATTCGGATACCTATTCCTTGTAGGATTGCTGCACAGTGATGTTAAGGTCTTCCACAACACGTCTTTCACGTTCAATACGAATCCAATACAGCTCGGAAAGGTCTCCATTTTCGGACATTTTTTTTTCTATACACAGACTCCAGAGATGGGAATTTTATGGTGCACCGCCCTGCACAAAAACAAGTGAGGCTGCGTAGTTCTCCAAGAGAAATTCTTTTCGAACTGTGAAACTGTTGGGTGTGCAACCAAAGTCCCACATTGACTAGACATAAGGATGATCTTGGGTATATAAGTATGGAAACAACCTCCATTAGTGTGAGGCCTTTTGGGTAGTGACCCAAGAGTAAATCCGTGCGGGCTTAGGCCCAAAGCGGACAATATCACACCAATGTGGAGAATGTAGGTTCCATACTTATAACAAGTGGTATCAGAGCTGACCCCTAGACTTAGCCAGTCGTAGCCGAACCAAACCAGGAGGTGGTGGGCCCCAGGTAGCTCGCGATAGGTCCATGATGTTAGCTCTCGAGGCAGGAAATGCTCCAGATCTTCACGTCAGGCGTGTGCTTCGACGCGGTGGAGAGGAGACCTTGATGGAGTGTTCATCCTAGCATTGACGGATGGATGATTGCTTGAGGAGAGGCCTGGACAGTGAAGATAATGATGGTCCTTTGTTTGAGGGGAGGATTGTTGGGTGCAACCAAAGTCTCACATTGTCTAGACATAGGGATGATCTTGGGTATATAAGTATGGAAAAAACCTCCATTGGTGTGAGGCCTTTTGGGTAGTGACCCAAGAGTAAATCCGTGCGGGCTTAGGCCCAAAGCAGACAATATCACACCAATGTGGAGAATGTAGGTTCCATACTTATAACAAGTGGTATCAGAGCCGACCCCCAGACTTAGCCAGTCGTAGCCGAACCAAACCAAGAGGTGGTGGGCCCCATGTAGCTCGCGATGGGTCCGTGATGTTAGCTCTCGAGGCAGGAAATGCTCCAAATCTTCACGTAAGGCGTGTGCTCCGGCGCGGTGGAGAGGAGTGACCTCGATGGAGTGCTTCTCCTAGCATTGACGGATGGATGATCACTTGAGGGGAGGCCTGGACTGTGAAGATAATGATGGTCCTTTGTTTGAGGGGAGGATTGTTGGGTGTGCAACCAAAGTCCCACATTGGCTAGACATGGGGATAATCTTGGGTATATAAGTATGGAAACAACCTCCATTGGTGTGAGGCCTTTTGGGTAATGACCCAAGAGTAAATCCGTGCGGGCTTAGGCCCAAAGCGGACAATATCACCCCAATGTGAAGAATGTGGGTTCCGTACTTATAACAGAAACGTAATACTCTCAGTTGATGCTCCTGCTCCTGTTTCCGCTTTCTCATCTGATACTATTTCTTCCATGCTATGCAAAAGCTCACTTTCAGTGTTTTGAGCTGCATCAGGCCTTTCTTGACAATGGAGGGAGTGAAAAGGTTTTTCAATTTATTGCAGTCTGAAATATATATAAAAGTCAATTTTCCCAAACTTGGGGAAGTTGTGGTGTGATCTATCTTCAGCTCTACTATCTCATCCTCTTCTTCCTTCCCAAAGATCTCCTATAGACTATCGCAACTACTTATTACCACTTGTTCTAAGGAACTAAGGCTTTGCTGTAGAGCTGGTGGAAATACTAGACTTAACTTGGAGCAATCCTGCAAGAATATCCTCCTCAGGTTGCAGAGGCTAATGAGTTTAGCGTCACCTTTCCATATTTGCATCATCTCAGGCAAACCCACCAAGCGTATATTCTTTAAAGATGAAAGAAACCCGGTTTCCCCTTCAAAATCAAATACATATACCACGGAATCACAATTGCATGCTACAAGTTTTTCAAAACTTTGTAATTGCAGGATGGTGGGAATGTAGTTAGACAGGATGGATAGTCACTCCATCTTCTTGAGCATGAGCCTGCAGGATGAATGGTTGACACGAGGCTTGTAAATGGTCATTTACGTACCACTCCTCTAATTTCTTGAGGCATGATATGACATCTTTCGCTATATTAAGATGTTTACAGTACCTCAAATCAAAAGGTCTTAAATTGACTAACTGCCAAAAGTCTCAATGAAATACAAGTTCTGCCTAATCCAATTTGGAGGAAGTAAACTGATGTATGCAAAGGGTTTCAACACAAGTATCCAAAAATTTGTTGGATATATACACTTTCAATTGGTAGTTAGCCAAGTATAAAAATGGAAAAGAAACCAAATTTGTTATTGATCAAGATAACTTTAATGTAATTTCCAGTCAAGCTGCACTGTGATGTTAAGATTGTCCAATCATTTTCAGCTTGGGTGTCACTTGTTTTCCACAACCAAAGGTCTCCATTTTCGGACATTTTTGTATATCCACCAACTCCAAAGCTAGGAATTCTATGGCAAACTGCCCTGCACAAAAACAAGTCTCCAAGAGAAATTTTGTACAAATTGGAGAATGAAAACCTGATATGATCATGTTTCATCATGCATGGGTTGCACGTGATGCATGACAGAGAAGTGTGTTATCTGATTTAGTTTGTTGTTGAGTTGTTTCACGTAGTTGCTGGTTGAGTCATAATAGGCTTAGTTGTTTCAAATAGCTGTGGATTGAGTCAAAAAAAGTTGTTGAGGAGTGCTCCAAGAATCATGGACCACTTCAGATTGTTTCCTATTTTTATGTTGCAATTTGTCATGTTAACGTGTTCGTATGGCTATAAATTGGCCACTTTGAATTGAATAAAGATCATCAAAGAATTATAAACCCAAATATCTCACCTCTCCTGATATATCTTCTAATTCTCTTCTTCGTATCAATCTTCTTCTTCTTTTAAATATCTTCTGCTGCTTCTTTCCTCTGTTTTCTTCACATACTCAAAATTCAATTCTTATCAAAACCTCTCCGTTGATGCTCCTGTTTCCGCTTCCTCATCTTGTGAGATTATTTCATATCAAAAAATTTGTACAAATTTGGTATGAAATTCTGTTGTGATTTTTATATATATAGTGATTGAGTAAGTTTTAACATGTAATTAATGATTCAGAGAGAGAAAGAGGAGAAAATTATATAGAAGCAACTCAAAAAAAGATAAAGAAAAAAAAAAAGAGAGGATGTATTTGGAAAAAGATTGAATTGTTTCTTTGACTTTTGATAATTGACAACTGTTAAGGTAAGAAGGGTTGTATATGAAATCTAGCCATTCTGTTTTGCTTCTCAGTCCTCTGCGTTGTGAAAAAATGGTATACATGTTTGAAATATACAGATTGCTGATAAAAACATTAGGCATCAGATTCATTTTCTCATATTTCTAACAGGCAGCCTTTTATATAACTCATTTTTTGTCGATCTTTCGCTGCTGATTTTGTCTTGTCATTGGTTTAACCAGTTATGGTCTGCATCTGCTTGTGCATACAATATCATACTTGTATGTAAACATGTTACATGAATTTTGAGTAGAACAGTTTGACCCATTACATATATATATCATGTGAATTTGATGAAGAGTCTACGGTCAAAGATACTTCAGTAACTCAACACCCCGATTCATTGTTTGGAAGTGAAGAATGAACCACGAACGAGCTCCTATCACCATTTAACATGAAGAAAATTCATTACTGATCATCACTGTAACTCTGGTTTTGATGCATGATTTTGATTCAATCTGAAAGTAAATTGCATGATTGGGTCTATTTGAGATGGTGCTTGTTGATGCATGAAAATTGATCAACAGCAAATTGAATTAATGACTTCTCTTATTGAACTTTAAAACTGAGAGATTACAATTTCTCTATTGACACAATTTTCTTCTTTTTTTTTACTTCTTTTTTCGTGTCTTTTCTTTCTTTCTTCTTTTTTTCATACCCTCTTTTTTTGGTGAGCTTCACCTTTTATAATACTTCTTTGTGGAGTCCCTAAAACATGTGTCTGGATTCGCATTGTATTCCGGTGTCGACTGAGCTCGGACTTAGGACAAATAATCCCCACTAGGGATGATTTTGGTTGTAGGTCAAGCTCCTCCTTTTGTATGAGCTCGGACGACTTTGGGTAGTCATCCTCAAGTCGAGCTCGAACCTTGGTACATGACCTTGAACTCAGGCATGTAACAGATTCTTACGGACTCGGACTTGGATAATTCTTGGACGATTTTCTTCACACATTCCTTGACTTTTCTACTTCGGGTGATAAGACAACTTCTTTCTGCGAGTCAAATTTGTTCATGCTTCTATACATACTTGTACGGTCAATAAATATATGTATACACTTATATATGTTTACATATTCACATGCAAGAGTCGTGATTAATTTAGGAACTTTTACCCAGTTAATTTTATGGTACAACATTGCTCATTACTGATCATCACCGTAAGTCGGTAATGTTTTTGTTTTATTGTTTCTGTTTTATATATCTTCATTTTAAATTGATAAATTGATTTTCATGTTTTTAGATGTTGGAAACACTGAGAACGCGTCTGGTAGCATTTAATGAAATCAATATTTCGATAATAAAAACAAAACGAAATAGACAAATCTAACCTATTTTTGAAATCAAAATTCACTTTTAACCTTCTTTTCAAAATAAAACCATATTCAACCAAAACTTTCAAAAACTATTCAAAACTAACCTGAAAGTGATGAAAATGCTCCTAGTTTTTTTATTTTTTTATTTTATTTTATTTTTATTTTTTTGCCTTCTCCTTCTTTCTTCTCTCTTAGTTCTTCACTTTCTATCTCCAAAATTCCTTTTTCTTCTTTCCGGTCACCATACGGTGAGTTTTAATGCTTTAAATAGCTAACAATTGTTTGTATTAGTGTATATTTTATGGGTTTTGATATTATTTGAGATTATGTTGTGGTTTTCAAAATCAATTTTGAAGTTTTCCAAAATTTTGGATTTCTAATAAATGTTGCATGGTAGTCAGCCATGTAATATTTCATGGTTCATCATGTAACATGTTTCTTCAATTTCCGGGTTTCTGATGAACACTAAATGATAGTTTACCATGTAATATGTTTTCAGTTCATCATGTAACTTTTTTTTTTTTTATAAATTGGACTGATTTAAAGGGAAAAAACATCACAAGCGATCATATAATATATGACATGTAACATATATCATAAGCATCACAAGTGATCATATATATGACAAGCGTTCATCATGTAGCATATATGACATGCAATTCATTAAGGGCAACATAATCTTTTTACTAGCAAGGTTGGTTAAAAACGAAATTTTTCCACAACCCGAGTTATAGACATGACGGGTTCGGTCAAACCGTGGAACCGAACCGGAACCGTGGCCTCCGGAACCGAACTAGAATGTGTTTTTTGATTCCGAAACCGGACTGTGAATCGAAACTAGGGAGGTTCCGATTCCGGTTCCCCAAAATACAGAATTGGACCGGAACCGCTGGTTCGGTTCCAGTTAAATATATATATATTTTTTTTAAAGTTGTTTAGATATTTAGTTTTTTTAATTAATAATAATAATATAAAAAAAAAAACAAGATAAGGTTTTAGTGTGGCAAATTGGCAATGACATGTGGTTGTATATGTGTGTGTATATTTAATTTTTATTTTATTTGTTTGAAAAAAAAAAAAAAAAAGGAACTGGAATCGGAACCGGCGCTATGTCTACCCGATTAGAATTGAATTTAACGAATTTCATTCGGGTTTTTTTTTTCTTTTTTCTTTTTCTCTATAAACAAAAAACAGGTCCGGTAGTAATATTGTCAATTGAAAATTAAGTAAAAATTAGAATTAATTCGACTCACTATAATTGTATATTCAAAAAAAAAAAAAAAAAAAATTTGAATAATTGAACATTGTATCTTAGCAAACTAAACATGTTTAATTATTAAATTAATCGAAACAAAACTCATGTTTTTTTGAAAGAACAAAAATCTCATATTTTCAACCGTCAAATTGAAGCTTTTCGATCTGGGTCTTTAAAAAAAAAATTGATTATTTTTGAGAAATTATCTACCAACAGATATTTAAATGAAGCTTTATGATGAATATACTCTAGTTTACGAGGACAACGAAGGAGACAGGATTCTTGTTGGTGATGTTCCATGGCAGTAAGTAAATTCTATCTTTAAAAAGGTCTTTTGATTAGTACATTATCAATTCAACAATTTCCCACATCCAAATTGTTGACAAGTACAAATTTGTTGCAGCATGTTTGTGTCCACAGTGAAGAAGCTGCTGGTGTTGAAGACCTCTGATCTCTCGATCAACAGCTACGAGGAACTCTCTTTTCGATCTGGGTCTTTAAAAAAAAGGATAATTTTTCAAAAATTATCTCCCAATAGATCATAAAATGAAGTTTTTCGATCTAGGTCTTTCAAAAAAAAAAAAAAAAAAAAAACAATGAATCGTCATCATCAATATTCAGCAGTAGGTGGAGGCCACTCATAGTCGTAGGTGGAGGCAGCATTAGATGGAGAACTCTTCCTCTGGACCAGCTTCCTCTGCAACTCATAGTCGTAGGTGGAGACAACATTAGATGAGAGAAAAATGTTATGATATAATACGATATGATATGATAGAAAACACGGGAAATAATAATTTGTTGATTTTCACCCACACGCTTTAATGATAAAAAACAGTTTTCAATACTTTTTGGGAAAAAATTATAAGAACAGCTGTCGTACATGTTTTTTTATATTTTTTAATTTTTAAGCTTGAATATAAATTTAACTCTTTAAGAATGACTTGAGTGAAAATAAGGGAGAATATCAATGGCTTCCACATACCTGCTGTTCTTCCTTGAAGAGCTGCTGCACAGTCAAGTTAAGGCTACCAAACCAATGTTCTTTCGTTCCTTGAAGCACCTTTTTCAGCTTCGGTGTTATTTGATCTCCGTAACCAAACATCTTCATTTTAGGACATTCATCTATCCTTAGTATCTCCAAAGCTGGGAATTCAAGGGTAGTATAGGGACAAAAGCAAATGAGGCTGTCCAGCCTTTCAAGATGAATCTCGTACAAATTTGGAAACACGATCCTCTTCTTTTTTGCGGCTCCTTCCCCTTTTTCATCTGCTATCACTTCTTTCATTGTTGTGCATGATTGTACTTTAAGCGTTCCAAGCTGGACCAGGCTTTCGACAATGGATGGAACGAAGAGGGTTTTCAGTTGAGTGCATGATTTCATCAATATAAACCTCAACTTTCCCAAACTTGGGGAGGCTGTTGCCTGAGCTTCTTGAATCTTCCCGAAAATCTCCTCTAACTTGTAGCAACAAATTACCTCCAGATGTTCCAAAGACAAAAGGGTCTGCTGTAGAGCAGGTGAAAACAGTTTCTTCAACTCCAAGCAATAATCCAATTTTAGCCTCTTCAGGTTACAAAGGCTCATCAACTGAGAGTCACCCTTCCATACTTGCTCCATCTTAGTCAGCATTGTTAACTCTAGAGTCTGTAACATCGGGAGCAACTTGTAGGTTTCTTCTTTTGCAATCACAAGCTCTTCGAAATCAAATGCGTAAACCACTTTTTCACAATTTACTGCCTGAAATCTTTGAAGACTTCGTAATCTCTGTAGCAAATGGCTTGTTACAATGCTTGACATGCTGTGACACGCATTCACATCTATCGCTTTCACTCTACTCCAGGACTTGTCCGGGAGTTCGCCCTTGCATATTGCCACCAATTTCGGATTACCAAAGAGCGACAATTGCTCTAAGTTGTGAAAAACTACATCGTCTGGTGTTTGTTTCGATGTGTTTAGGAGATACATTATCTCCTCACACTCAGCGAGTGTAAGTGATTTCAACTTGTTGAAGACTGCATCATCGAAGTCAGGAGAGACAACATTCAAACCCTTGATTCTACATAAATATAGATTCTCAGTTTTCTTCAGCAAATTCTTGAACCAATCAACTTGTGGAGTTATACTGTCTGAGAGACTCAAGGTTCTGGAGCTCGGACACGAATTATAAGCCATTGATTTGCCTATTCCTATGACAAAGTTTGTCAATTTTTGAAATGGCATGTCACTCGGCAACGCCCTGATGCCTGGGATATGAATGTGAAGGCTAGTCAGCTTAGACAAAGCTTGTAGCTCAGTGACCCTGGCATTGCTACTTGAATCTCCTCCTTGCTCGAAATCCAACTTCTTCGAACCAATTGCCATGTGCACCAACTCTAGCTTTTTGAGGCCTAATACGATACCTTGTGGTAATTCTCTAAGTTTTGTACGGTCTGAAAAATCGAAAAATCTAAACTGAGTTGGTAGGGTGAAATGTAGGGAGATATCGTCAGGCGAAGCTTGTAACTCAATGACCCTGGCATTGCTACCGAAATTCCACTCCATAAAACTATTTTTCATGTACAACTCCTCTAATTTTCCTAGACATGATATGACATTTTGCGGTATTCGTCTAAGAAGTTTACAGTTTGTCAAATCAAACAACCTTAAACTAGTCAGTTGACTAAATTCTACTGGAATCTCTCTAACATTAGAACTTGAAAGACTCAGAATCTCAAGTTTGGTTAGCTTCCCAATCCTGTCTATAGAATCATTAACGAAATTGCAATTATTAAGACACACTGTTCTAACATTGGTAAGGAGTGAGATTGATGTAGGCAATGACCTGAAATTGATGGAACTCAAGTCCAAAACTTTTAGATCTTTCATTCCTTCAAAGAAATTATTAGAGACAATCAAGGAAGAATTTTGCTGCAGCAGCAAAGCCTGCAGCTTTGGGTATTCCAATCCATCAGGTACCTCACGGAGATCATGGTACATCAATGAGATTCCTGTGACATTTTCAAATGTGTCTGCACTCGGCCAATTTCGTGACTGAATGCCCGCTTTCACCATGAACATTTGTTCATCCTTGGATAATTTTATTGCAAAATCACGGACAATGTCATGCATTTTCACGTGCTGTTCATCATTGCCAGGAATCAAGAGAAAAGAAGCGATGAGGATTCTTACAACTTTATGTGTTCTAGCTCTTGCTTCGTCCACTGCATCAACTTCTTGGAACAACCTCAGGCCCATCCCATATTTCATCAACAGTTCAATTGGGATATCAAAATCTTCTGGAAACAAGCAACAGAGTAAGAAGACTGATTGTTGTTCTTTGTATCTCAGAAAATTGTAACTTAACTTCAAACATGGAAACACTATTTGATCTAATCCTTCGATGTTTGTCGGGGCAGATTTTTTAAGTTGTTGTGCCGCATCAATCCATTCATGCATGCTTTTCCTGTTGCTCAATTCTCCTGCAACAGTCACAAGAGCTATTGGCAAGCCGCCGCATTCATCAGCTACATCTCTTGCAATGGGGTTTATATCATCATTATCGACAATTCCACCTGCAACATCCCTGAAAAGTCCCCAAGATTCTTCTTTCGATAAAGTTCCAACTTTAAAAATCTTAGCTTTCATTCGGGCGCAGACATCTTCAATCCGGGAAGTGAGCACAATCGTACAGCCTCTACGGTCGTCACCAAAAGGAATTCCTACTTTCTCCAGTTTAATTCCTTCCCAAACATCATCCAATATGATAAGGATTTTCTCCAGCTCTGGCTTTTGCTCCCGCTCCTGCTTCAACTTGTGCATCTTCATGATTCTATTCCACAGAACACGTGCTCTTCCACGCTCCCCCTCTTTGTCAGGCAGTTCCATATCTAACAAGCTAGCAATCTCCCCTTGAATCTTCTCATAGTTTTGAGTTTGGGACACCACCGCCATGGCCACTTTATCAAACAGCTTATTCTCGATTGCTCGCTTGCTGATTTCCGTCACTAATGTGGTCTTACCCACACCACCCATTCCGCATATTCCAATTATGCTGACATTTTCATCCTTCAAGCTCTTCATAATTTCCTTGGTTATTGATTCCCTGGACGGGAAGTTGCCAGACAAAGCTGAAGAAGTTATGAGTCCTGGTGGAGAAGCTTTGCAGGACACGCTTTCAAAATGTCCCTCTTGTTGGAGATTTGAAATAGCCTCAATCTTCCCCTGTGCCTCTTTACTGAACCGGTAACGTGAGCAGGGATCGATGCACATCCCTTTGAGGCACCTCTTGTTTGCTTTATCTTCCTCTTTCAAAAATTCTTTTGCTTTTGTAGTGATAACATCCACACTTCGTATCCACTTGTCAGCATCGCTGAAAATATCCTCTCCCTTTGTTGTAGCTGCATCGATTTTCGCCTGCACCCTTTGTCTCGTACCTTCCAGTTTCTCTGCTTCATCTGTTAATCTTTTAATGGTGTCCTTGTATCGGTACAAGTAACCAAACTGGCGCCATGTCGCATCAAATAAGCGGTCAAAGATTTTTCCTACAATTTCAATCACAACTTCCATTTGGAGATGAAGGAAAAAGAAGAAGGATATGCAAATGCAATACACAAAAACACCAAACAAGCTAGCAAGCAAAAAAAGAAAAAGAAAAACACCATATCAATGAATGAGTAGTCATTAGAGAATGAATTGAATCTTTGTTTGCGTTACCATTAGAGAAAGCAAAGCATAAAAGCATCAAGAGTTTTGGCATAAAACAATGCTTCAATGGTACATCATTTCTTGTTCTTGAAATGGTTTCAATCCTCGCCTTTATTTATTTTTTGACAAAAGAACACTTTATTCCAAAATCAAAACAGAACATTACACATTCCCTTGGCAATCCTTGCCTTGGTTGTTGTTGCTACTTGATTCCACAACCTTGAGTGTAATAGCTCAAATCCACAAGTAGATATTATCTGCTTTGGATTTCGCAACACACGTCTTTCACGCTCACAGGTTTGTTCTGTATCATGGGGTTTCACGTGAGCGTCCTTCACCCATGGTTCAAAACGTCTAAAACGCATCTACTGAGTTAGGACATACCAAGACTTAAATTCAAATCATGAACCTCACTCTGTAAGATGTGACAATAAGCCTGTACATAGGGCCAAAAATCATATCCAAACCAAAATGTTGTTAAGAGATTTGCATGAGTCCAATCAAATCACCTATGCAATTACTATTATAAAATCGGGTCCTTCTCAGGTCTGGTCATTTAGTTTTCCGTGGTCCTAAGGATATCATGTGATAATCCTTAGGACATGATGAAAAACTTTAGGACCAGACTTGATTAGAAAATTATTCTATAAAATCAGTGTTTATAAAATAAACAAATTAGCTTTTGCTTTACCTAAAAAAATAGAAACCAAGATACATATCAGAGTTGGGCCCAATGAATTACAAGTTGTACTTGTTGGGAATTTGAACCAATGAACGTGGAAATGACATGCCTAATATTTGCTCATAACTTATAGCAATTAGCGTCTATAGCAGAAAAATAAGATAAGAGAAAATAAACAATCACACAACACAAGATATATGTGGACTGTCAAGAGAGAAAGTTCCACTATATGAAAAATTGTTACAACCTTATATTCCAGGATTCTCTCTCACACCTCAACCCTAAACCACATAGCCTTACCAAGTCCCTAAGCTCACAATCGAGCTTTACATCATGACTCTCAGCTCACAACACTTATAAGATCCTCACCAAGAACCCCCCCCCCCCCCCCCCCCCCCCCCCCCCCCCAATACCCCGTAGGTCTCTCCTGAATATCACCCACGGATCTCTAACTTGATCCACTGATATTCCCCGGATCCCTCCCCTGATATTCCTTGAGGTCTCCCCCGGATCTAACTACTCTTTGATGTTATAGGTGTTCTTTTTGCTCCACACGAATAACCTAATTACAATGTTCTATTTATACTAGTTACATGGAGTTTAAGATAAAAGGAAATCAAACTCATAAATGTACAAGACTTTCTTGTTTCACAAAAGACTATTTCCTTTTATGCACACGTCTTCTTATTCCATGCAAAGAGTATTTCTTTGCCTTCAAGCACAAGAACTTCAAGAAGAGCATTTTCCTTTTCCATGCAACATTTTCGATATCAGTGCCCGTCATTGAGGTTTGGGTCGCGGTTGGCCACCCGCTCTCTACACCGCGGAAAGTCACTAGAAACGACCGCTCAGAATACCACAGTCTGCGTCTCTTGCCTATGACGCAGTTTGCACTGCGTTGATCTCCTTGGAATCAACCACTCCTTGTGCCACGGTCCATGTGCCCCGCACCGTGGTCCACGCCGTGTTTTGGTGTAGCGGAAGCTTTACGAGAAAAACCTGCAAGAAACAATTAGAAACAACCTACTAATATTCTATTGATCCGCGCACAGATGCTAGAATAATAGGCTTCAAATACGACAATCTTCGCTCACGAAGGATGTGTAATTAGATAATTGAGAAACAATTTTCTGAAATTTTTATTAAACGAAAACTACTAAACAAAAGCGGCTTATAGGTCTATTTAAAGTAAACAAACCGTAACCCTAATCTGAAACCTTGTTGAGCAAGGAAACAGCCTAAAAACCCTAAATAATGAAAATTACTAAAAATGGCAAATTTGAGTTAAATGCGAAAACAAATAAAGCTAAGAAATCTAAGCAAGCCAAATTGACGGAAGTCGATTCGGACTTGGAAAACTAAAGTTATTGCAAAAATGAAACTTTCCTAAAATAACAAAAACGATAATTTCGGGGCCTAAACGATGGAATTCAGCTAAAATAGGGTATGCCACAACAGCAAAGCTGTTGAATATTGAAGATCTCACTGAAATGCATCAACTGTAAAAGTTTTACGTCATTTCGACTCTGTCGCCCGAACTAGTAGGAATGATTTTGCCTGATTTTGCCTTCTTGCGATCCCATCCCTCAATGTAGTCTAATACCAAGGCTGCTGCTGCATCAGTCCCTCCAGGGTAGAAAAATGTCGACCTCGACGTGGTACCCTCATTCTCAGAATCATCAAAATAAGGCACCAGATGTTTCACATTAAACACATCAGCTGTACGAATGTGGCTAGGAAGCTTCAACCGATATGCATTTGGATTTATCTTCTCGAGCACTTCAAGTGGACCGATCTTTTTTGCTGCAAGTTTGCTGTATGCCCCAACTAAAAAATGGTCTTCAGTCAAGACAGCCCACACAAAATCCCCTACCTCGAACTCCACCAGGCGACGTTTCCTGTCAGCTGCCGCTTTGTATTTCACTGTGGATTTTAACAAGTTCTCACAGACTTGCTTATGAGTTTCTTGCAAATGTTGAACGAAATCCTCAGCATTTCCATGAACCCGAGTCTTGTTTGGTAGAGGCAGTAGGTCAAGCGGACCGCGAGGGATCACAGAGTACACCACCTAAAAAGGACTAAAACCTGTGCTTCGATTTATCGCGTGATTGTGTGCGAATTCAGCTTTACTGAGCTTTTGATCCCAGGCCCGAGTATTGTCTCCCACCAAACATCGCAACAAATTTCCAAGAGACCTGTTAACGACTTCGGTTTGACCATCCGTCTACGAGTGATATGCACTGCTGAAATCAAGTCGAGTGTTCACCAACTTCCATAGGCTACACCAAAAGTGGCTGAGAAAACGGGTATCTCGATTGGACACGATGGAATTAGGCAGCCCATGCAAACGATATACTTTCGGGAAAAAGAGTTGAGCAATACCAACCACGTCCGTGGTTTTCTTGCACGGAATAAAGTGGACCATCTTCGAAAACCTGTCAACGACTACATATATCGAATCAAATCCACGTTAAGTTCTTGGTAATCCGAGGACAAAGTCCATGCTTACTTTTGTCCATGGTTAAGTTAGTACTGGTAACGGCAAGTATAAGCCCGCGTTAGTTGCCTTTCCTTTCGAAACTTGACAAACTCGATAGCGTTCCATGTATTGCTTCACTTCTCTTCGAATTGTCGACCAAAAATAGCTCGCATTGATCAATTGAAGCGTGCGATCTCTGCCCACATGTCCTTCTCCATGAAGCTCTTTAATGATTTATAGTCACAAGCTGCAGTCGGGAATGCACAATTGATTTCCTCGAAACAAAAACCCATATAACAACAAAAAGTCAGATTTCTCTCCGGATTGCAAGCTTGTCAGAATGGCTGAGAAATACAGATCTGTAACAAGTGTTTCATGAAATAATTCGAACCCTAGGACTGTGAGACTCATGGTGGACAGCAAGTTGCTTAGTCGACTCAATGCGTCTGCAATTCTGTTAGAGGTGCCCGCTTTGTGCTTTAGGATGAATGTGAACTGTTGTAGATAAGCTGACCAAGATGCGTGTCTAGCCAAAACTTTATCTTGACTGTGGAGATGTTTCAGCTCTTTGTGATCCGTATAGAGGACAAACTCACGATGGAAAAGGTAGTGTCTCCAATGTTTCACGGCTTGGACCACTGTGTAGAACTCAATGTCGTAGGTGCTATACCGCGACCTTGCCCTGCTATCTAAAAAACGCCATTAGTTTGCTAGATTGGCTTAACACCGCTCCTATGCCTAGCTTGGATGCATCACTATGAAGCTCAAAGGGCTACGAAAAATTTAGCAGGATTAATATAGGGGTTGTCGTCAGCTGCAACCTGATGAGTTTGAAGGCTTCTTCGGCCTTTAGAGTCCATTTGAATTTGTCTTTCTTCATACAGTCAGTTATGGGAGCCATGATACTACTAAAATATGAGATGAAACGCCTATAGAAGGCTGCCAAACCATGAAAACTCCTAACTTCCATGACAGTTTTTGGCTGAGGCCATTGCTTGACGGCTTCAATTTTCGACTCATCCACCTGTAATCCTTCCCCTGAAATTATGTAACCCAAAAATAACACTTAGGCTGTCATGAAAGCACACTTACTTGTGGCTGCGACTAATTTTTGTGTGTGCAGGATAGTTAACACTTCACGAATGTGTTGTTTGTATTGTTCACGGTGTGCATTGTAGATCAAGATATCGTCAAAGTATACGATAATGAATTTTCCAATGAATGGTCGCAAAGCTTGGTTCATTACTCTCATGAATGTGCTCGGTACATTAGATAAGTCGAAGGGCATGACCATCCATTCATACAGACCCTCTAGCGTCTTGAATGCAGTTTTCCACTCATCTCCGGGTCGAATTCTGATCTGGTGATATCCACTCTTCAGGTCCAATTTAGTGAACATAGTTGCTCCACTAATCTGATCAAGTAAGTCGTCTAAATGGGGAATAGGAAACCGATATCTCACTGTGATCTTGTTGATCGCACGGCTGTCCATACACATCCTCCAGGACCCATATTTTTTTGGAATTAGAATGGCCGGTACCGCGCACAGACTAAGGCTCTCACGGATATGACCCTTAGCCAAAAATTCTTCTACCTGTCTCTGTAACTCTTCATGCTCCACGGGACTCATTCTATAATGTGGACGGTTAGGTAGCATCACTCCTAGTTCCAAGTCAATCTGGTGTTGAATGTCTCTTAGGGGTGGAAGCCCCTCATGTAATTCGTCAGGAAACACCTCCGGAAATTCTGACCGTAGTGGAACCACATCTTGAGGAATTTCAACCTTGGCTGTCTTTTCTTTGTTTAGCAACACAAAGATTGTCTCTGCTTCCTCTATCTCTGTTTTAAACCTAGCAAAAGAAAGTAGATTTATACTATCAGGTGATTTGGGTTTCCCCAGACTCTTACCAGGTAATAGCACTATATTGGTATTGTTGAATCGCAGAGTGTAGGTGTTCAGAAACCCATCATGCTTCACTTTCCGGTCATATTGCCACGGTCTTCCGAGCAATAGGTGACATGCGTCCATATGGACCACATCGCACCATGCTTGGTCCTTGTAATTCGTTCCCATCAAAAAAGAGACAAGAACTCTTTGTGACACCATTATCTCCCCTCCCTTTTGTAACCGTACTAACTTATACGATCTTAGGTGTTTCTCTATTTTTAGTCCCAACTTCCGAACCGTTTCAGTTGCTACAATATTCTCACAACTTCCCCCATCGATAATATATCGGCACACCTTGCCTAAAATAGTGCAAGTTGATTGAAACACATTATTTCGAAGCCAATCACTCTCATCAGCTCGTGGTGTCAAGAATACATGTCGTGCTACCAATAATGGACCAGAATCCCTATCTATAAGATCTTCTTCGACAGTGACTTCTTCATCAAACTGTGCCTCTTCTCAAATCTCTACATCTTCTTCTCCACTGTCATCCGTCTCATTGAACAAGACTGGTTTCTTCTCCATCTTTCGGCACTCCGATTGACGGTGTCCTACTTCTCCACAGCTGAAGCATCGCACCCCTCCTGCCGCTGTTCTTGGCTGGAACTGATTGGTCGACGGCTGGACCTGACTGGTGGTTGGACACGGAGCTTCTCCGCTGCTACTGGCCACTATCCGCTGCTACCACCCCAAATTACTGCTGCTGGTCCCAGTTATACCCATCGCACCAATACTGTTGCCTATTAACGAACCCCCTCTAGTTCTCCTTGTTGTTGTCTTTTCTATTTGCAAGGCTTTTTGGTGTGCTTTCGAGACCGTAATCGAGTCAAAAAGATTCACCACGTCTAAGATTTGTTGACGTAATCCTCCACAATACCTAGACACCAACTGATCTTGGGTTTCTTGAATATCGTTGCGCACTAGCAACTGATAAAATTATGTTGTATATTCATCGACCGTTCGCAATCTTTGCCTTAAATTCTGCAATTTTTGATACAACAACCTCTAAAAATTATGGGGTAAAAATTCTGATCGCATCTTCCTTTTCATCTTCTCCCAATCGGAAATCTTCATCTTTCCAGAGCGATTCCGGGTGAGTTTGAGCTGCTGCTACCACGCGGCTGCCCATTCCCAAAGCCGAGTCACCACCAAGGCTACTTTTGCATTATCCGGAACGTTTTTAAACTCCAAAATCTCTTCCACGACTCCGAGCCACTCTAGGAACTCTTCCGGTTGTAGGTTTCCTTGAAACTCCGGGACTTCTATCCTCATACCTGACTCCCATTGACGGTTCTCTTCAACTTCTCGCACTGGTCATCGGTTTTATAGAACCTCTTCATCATGGTGTTCCTGCGCAGGTTGTCTACGCCACGGAACTTCTTCCTCTGGGTAACTCTCCTTATCACTTTCCTCCTCGTCTCCACTCACACGAGGGTTTCGAGTTGGAACGTTTAAGGTTTCTAGGTTGGCGATTACCCTTGCCATCTGCTCGGCTAATAGCACAAACTGTTGCTCCAACTACGTCATACAGTCACATTCGACAGCCTCTTCTACAGGGATCCGGTTAGGTTGTCGTCTCTTCGGCGGCATGTTAATGTCCTGAACGAACACGGCTCTGATACCAACTGGTGTAGCGGAAGCTCTATGAGAAAAACCTACAAGAAACAATTAAAAACAACCTACTAATATTATGTTAATCCGCGCACGGATGTTAGAATAATAGGCTTCAAATACGACAATCTTCGCGCACGAAGGATGCGTAATTGGATAATTGAGAAACCATTCTCTGAAATTTTTATTAAACGAAAACTACCAAACAAAAGTGGCTTACAGGTCTATTTAAAGTAAACAAACCCTAACCCTAATCCGAAACCTTGTTGAGCAAGGAAACAACCTAAAAACCCTAAATAATGAAAATTACCAAAAATGGCAAATTTGAGTTAAATGTGGAAACAAATAAAACTAAGAAATGTAAGCAAGCTAGAATTGACGGAATTCGATTCGGACTTGGAAAACTAAAGTTATTGCAAAAACAAAACTTTCCTTAAATGGCAAAAATGGCAATTTCGGAGCCTAAATGATGGAATTCGGCTAAAAAACCGAAACGCATCAACTGTAAAAGTTTCACGACATTCCGACTCCGTCGCCCAGACTAGTAGGAATGATTTTGCCTGATTTCACCTTCTTGCGATCCCATCCCTCAATGTAGTCTAATGCCAAGGCTGAGCTGCATCATGTTTACTTCCAGAATCTGATTCTTTAGTTTTTCTTCGGTCTTCAAACTTCCCTCAAACACCATCTTCAACTTCCAAACGTTTTCCCATATCTCTAGAAAGTTTCACATCAGTTGAGTCTCATTTGGTTCATATTGAGTTCACTTGAGAATACGAGTCAAAACCTAACAGTATGTACTCCAACTTGGATGGGGGAAAGTGGAAACTGATGTATGCAAATGGTTCAATACAACACAAGTATCCAAAACTGTCAATTCATAGAAAATCATATTGAAATGAATTTTTTTAATTTAAGAACATTCAACATTTTCAATTGGTAGTTAAATCAATTTAGAGTAACGCTAGGCTTTCCAAAAAAAATTTCCCCAAATGATGTGGCCTAGCACTACTCATCAATTTAATGTAATTTTCCAGTCAAGTTGTGGACCAAAGTTTGACAACAAAACAATTATAGTAATCAATCATATTCTAAAATTTCAAACTCCGAAATAGAATTATATAACACTAGTAGGAGGAGCATAACAATTTGACTACAAATTCATCGGTGTCCTTATTAGAACTTCCACCTTCATCAATGGCCTCTCTAGCCAAATTCTTCCATTTCTTAGCATTCTTCTTCATCTCCTTTCCCTTCTCTCCTTCCATAACTTCCTTGATACATTTCTCCACAACTTGTCCTCTCATAACTCCACCTTTCTCATCAGGCAAAGCTCTGATTCCAGTCTCCCAAACATCCTCAACATACTTGGCATTAGTCGGTTGGTCGGTCCACTGAGGCATTGCCACCATTGCAACTCCAAGGCTCAATGCTTCAAGAACTGAATTGAAACCACAATGTGTCACAAAACACCCTATAGACTCATGTGCTAATACTTCCAATTGTGGACACCAACTCACAAACAATCCTTGATCAGATGTCTCCTCTACGAACTTGTTCGGTAGCTTGGATTCCTCAGACTCTCTCACAACCCACAAGAAGTTGTAATTGCTACCTTTTAGTCCCCAAGCCAATTCTCCCATTTGATCCTGATTTAGCTCTGCAAGACTTCCAAATGAAACATACACAACTGAACCACTTGGCTTGCCATTTAGCCAACTCATACAAGCACTGGTTTCCGGCTTAAACAGACTGATTCCATACTCTTTATCATCTCCAAGTCTTCTGTCCAAGTACATAGATGGAACAGTTGGTCCTATTGTTCCCATTTTCCAAAGCTTAGCCATCCACTCCACCATTTGATCAAAAACCCAGCTGCGAGTGAAATTAACGAAAGTCTCTATACAACAAAATTAAATCAGGAACTAAATCTACCATAAAGGAAATATGTACACATGCATACCTTTTCCTCCAATTTGTAGAAAGTGTTGAATAAAACCCAATCGGCGTTATCAATATTTGAGAATTGATTCACAAGCAATGCAAGTCTGTCATTGCATCTTTAATTACCAGCAGAGAAACTCTCTTTCTGGTGTTCTTTTGAGAGAAAGAGAGAGAGCTTGCTAAACCTGCATTTACAGTCATCAATAATCTTTTATTTGAACCTTATCTTAGATTTTAGAGGAAATTTAAACTTTTAATTCAATTCAATTCAATTATACAACACCACAAGTTAAAAATAAAAATAAAAAAAATACATAAAACACTAGGAGCGTAGTAGTTTGGTTACAAATTCATCAACGTCTTTAATAGAATTTCCACCACCATCAATCTGGCCAAATTCTTCCATTTCTTGCTTGAGAGACTGGAAGCAACAACATTCATGATCATTTCACTTTCATTCTTCCATACCAGCCTTCTTCTACAACTCCTGTTGCCATAAAACATGAGAAACAAAAAGATAATTCAATAAATCATTTAAAAATTAAATTCTCAGTTCCAATTCACTTAGAAAAAAATAAAATTGCATGTATAGACATGTTTGATAACACTTAAAACACATTAATCTCTCTGATAGTTCAATCCAGACCTGCCATGGCATTCCTGCGTATGGTAACAAAGAATAACTTAATCAGTTAAATGAAAAAAGGATATACTTATCAGTGACTAGAAAACTTGGTAAAACATGGTTCGTACCCTTTTTGTCTTGGACCATCTAAGTAGTTTTTTCAGGTAAATCTCCTGAGTCCGAGTAATAGCTGCATTGCATATGCTCTGAATGATTGTACAACACAATTGTGCAATTCAGGTGTTTGTAGAAAGGAAAGTTTGAGAGGACATTAATCGAAATAGATTAAATAAGTTAACAAAGAAAAGAAAGAAAGAGTATGACACCTGTTTTTCCTTGAAGAATTGCTGCAGGGTGATGTTAAGGTTGTCCATGCAACGTTCTTCACCATCAAGATGAATCATATTCACCAGCTTAGGCGTCACTTGGTCTCCACAACCAAAGGTCTCCATTTTCGGATATTTTTGTATATCCAGTAACTCCAAAGCCGGGAATTCTATTGTACACCGCCTTGCACAAAAACAAGTGAGGCTGTCTAGTTTTCCAAGATCAATTTGGTACAAACCGGGAAACGTGACCCTATCCGTTGATCCTCCTGTTTCTGCTTTCTCATATGAGATTATTTCTTCCAGTGTACTGCAAAATTTCACTTCCAGTGTTCTGAGCTGCACCAAGCCTTTGACAATGGAGGGAGTGAAGAGGTTTTTTAATTTACAGCAACTTGATATCTTTATAAAAACCAGGTTTCCCAGACGTGGGGAGGTTGCGGTGTGATCTATCTTCAGCGATATTATCTCATTTTCTTGATGATCTTCTTCTTCTTCTTCCTTCCCAAAAATCTCCTCTAATCTGTCGCAATCTGTTGTGATGTGGCATTATAAATATGAATGAAAAGAGTATGCTGAGGTGGAAATTTTGTTGTGAATAAAAACAAAATTATAGTGCTCTGCAGGGAATGTGTTACAGCTAATAGTGTGGCATTTTGTATGTATCTGATGGTGTGAACACGTGGAAGAATCAGAGAGACTTAGCACCATATACTAGATTGGTTTGATCTAGAATGCTCTCTGTCTTTGTATACATCAATATGTAAGAAAGAGAGTGAAATAGCCATGAGAGTGTCTCTGTATTTCTTCTTTTCTCTTGTAAAGCTGTGAGCATGTAATCTCTTCATTCATAGTGAATTTCTAGCCTCTCTTGCCTGCCCGTGGAGTAGATTATCTTCGTGACAAATCGAACCACGTAAATCCAGTGTTATTTTCTTCTTCTTCATTTACTCTGTCTTATTTCCAGCACAATTTGTTTGTTTAATGAGCCATTAACCCTAACAAATTGGTATCAGAGCTTGGTTCTAAGCTTGTTGTTGTAGATCTGGAATTTTGAGATATTTTTTCTTTAAGGTCTGGTTTGAACTAACTACTGGAATGGGGACTAAATTCGAGGTTGAAAAGTTTACGGGCTTGAATGACTTCGGATTGTGGAAGATGAAGATGAAGATGAAGGCTGTGTTGGTTAAAGAGGGCTTGGCTGCTGCTTTGGAAGATGCTGAAAATCTTCCAGAAACCATGAAGGAAGAGGAGAAAAAAGATCTGTTAGAAAAGGCATACAGTTCACTGATTTTAGGACTTGGTGACAAAGTTCTAAGGGAAGTTATTAAGGAGACAACTGCAGCTAGGATTTGGACAAAGCTTGAGGCATTGTACATGTCTAAAGCTGTGCCAAATCGAATCAACTTGAAGCAGAGATTTTTTGGCTTCAAGATGAATGAGAACAAATCTCTAACAGATGGAATTGATGAATTTACGAAGCTAATACAGGATTTGGAGAGTGTTGGTGTTGTGAAAATTGAAGATGAAGACCTAGCAATAATCCTATTAAATTCACTCCCTAAAGGCCTTGAACATTTTGTTGATACTCTCAAATATGGAAGACAAACACTGAAGTTTGAGGAGGTGCAATCTGCAATTATAGCAAAGGATGCTGAGAGAAAGAATAAAGGTGGTTCTCATGCAGATGCAGAAGGGCTCATAGTTAGAGGAAGAAATGACAAGAAGCAAGGTAACAACAATAGCCGTGGTAGGTCCAAATCAAGAGGGAGAGGACCTAGAAGATGTTACCATTGTCACAAAGAGGGACATATCAGAAAAGATTGTCCCGAGAGGAAGGGGAAAAAGAAAGAGAAAGAGCCTGAGAATGGAGATGCTAGTATTGCGTCTGATGGTTATGAGAGCTCAGACGTGTTAATTGCTTCAGATAATGATAACATAGAAAAATGGGTCTTAGATTCAGGCTGTACATTTCACATGTCCCCTAACAAGGATTTGTTTGAGTCTCTTAAAGAACTTGAGGGTGGAAGAGTAATGATGGGCAACAACGCAGTTTGCAAAGTTGCTGGAATTGGAAGCATAAAACTGCAATTGCATGATGGCACAGTCAGAACATTGACAAGTGTGAGGTATGTACCTGAACTCAAGAGAAATCTAATATCTCTAGGTATGCTAGATGATGGTGGATATTGTTGTAAAATTGAAAATAGCTTACTAAAAGTTTGTAAGGGTTCAATGGTTGTTATGAAAGCTGAAAAGTTGAATGGATTATATTTGCTAAAGGGGTCTACAGTTTCTGGTGTAGCTTCTGTTTCAACAACTGGCAGGCTAAGTAAAACGAATTTATGGCATATGAGACTAGGTCACATTAGTGAGAAAGGTCTTATAGAATTGTAGAGGCAGGGCTTGTTATGTGGTGACAAACCAGAAAAATTAGATTTTTGTGACCATTGTGTGTATGGAAAAATGAGCAGACTCAAGTTCAACTTAGCTGTTCACAGAACCAAAGGCACCCTTGATTATGTTCATAGTGATCTTTGGGGACCAGCTAGAACTCAATCTCTTGAGGGTAGCAGATATTTCATGACAATTGTAGACGATTACTCTAGAAGGGTTTGGATTTATTTCTTGAGAACTAAGGATGAGGCCTTTAAAAATTCCAGGAAATGGAAAATTATGATAGAGACTCAAATAGGGAGAAAGATTAAACGCTTGAGAACTGATAATGGTCTTGAGTACTTTAGTGAATCTTTTAAAACTTTTTGTGATGAACATGGAATTGTTAGACAAAAAACTGTGAGAAAAACACCTCAGCAAAATGGTTTAGCTGAGAGGATGAATAAAACCATCCTTGAGAGAGTTAGAAGTATGTTGTCCAATGCAAATCTCCCAATTCAATTCTGGGCAGAGGCGGCTCAAACTGCAGCACACCTGATCAATAGGTGTCCTTCTGCTGCTATGGATTTCAAAACTCCTATTGAAATGTGGTCTGGAAAACCTGCTGATTACAGCAACTTGAGGATTTTTGGCAGTACTGGGTTTGTGCATGTCAATGAAGGAAAGTTGCAGCCTAGAGCAATTAGGTGTATTTTCCTTGGTTATCCTGATGGCGTGAAAGGTTACAGGCTGTGGAATCCAATGACAAGGAAAACAATTATTAGCAGAGATGTAGTTTTCAAGGAGTTTGAAATGCTTGGATTATCAAAGGATCTATCAGGTGGTAGCAATGACACAGAGAAATTCAACTTTGAGGTGGAGCTTCCAGATAATCCAAATGAAATACATGAAATGCAACAAGAGAGGATTGAAGAAGAGGGAGATGGACAAAGGCTTGATGAACTTGAACCTGAACAAGAAGTAGCCGCTCAAGATGTGCAAGATTTAACAAATTATAACTTGGCCAGAGATAGGGTCAGAAGAGACATAACAGCTCCAGACAGATATGGGTATGCTGATATTGTAGCCTATGCACTTGAAGCAGCTGAGGAGGTACTAAGTGAAGAACCTAAATCTTACAAAGAAGCAATCAACAGTTCTAATGCTGAGAACTGGATAGGTGCTATGAATGATGAATTTAATTCTCTAAAAAAGAATGATACTTGGCTTCTAGTGAAAAAGCCAGAAAAGTGCAAGGTAGTAGGCTGCAGATGGGTTTTTAGGAGAAAAGATGGCATTCCTGGTGTTGAACCACCTAGATATAAGGCTAGGTTGGTTGCAAAAGGTTTCACACAAAGAGAGGGAGTAGATTTTAATGAAATCTTCTCACCTGTAGTGAAACACTCATCGATAAGAATGTTGTTGTCTTTGGTAACTCAATCGGATATGGAACTTGAGCAACTTGACATTAAAACAGCCTTTTACATGGTGATTTAGAAGAAAAAATTCTAATGGCACAACCTGAAGGCTTTGAATGTCAAGGAAAAGAAAACCAAGTTTGCTTGCTCAAGAAGGCTTTGTATGGGTTAAGGCAATCTCCCAGGCAATGGTATAAGAAGTTTGATGCTTTTATGTTGCGGATTGGGTATTGCAGAAGTAAGTACGATAGCTGTGTTTATTATAAGAAGCTATCATATCATAATTATATATATCTTTTGTTGTATGTGGATGATATGCTGGTTGCTAGTAGGGATAAGGTGGAAATCAACAAATTGAAGAATCTTATGAGTAGTGAGTTCGAAATGAAAGATCTAGGGCCAGCAAGAAGAATTTTGGGAATGAACATATTTAGAGATAGGAAGAAAGGTCAAATTTTTTTATCTCAGGAAGAATATGTTGAGAAGATTCTTGAAAAATTCAAGTTGAATACTGCTAAAGCAGTTACAACTCCTTTAGCAGCTCACTTTAGACTTTCAGCAGAGCATTCTCCTAAGACAAAAGAAGAGGAAGAGTATATGGCCAAGGTACCATATGCCAATGCAGTCGGGTGTGTGATGTATTTGATGGTTTGTACTAGGCCAGACATCTCACACTCAGTGAGTGTAGTTAGTAGATATATGGCTAAACCAGGAAAATCTCATTGGGAGGCTCTAAAATGGTTACTTAGGTACTTGAAGGGAACCAAAGGTGTGGGACTTGTGTACAGCAGAGCCAAAACTGGTTCAGATTGTGTTTTGGGGTATGTTGATTCAGACTTTGGAGGTGATATGGACAGAAGAAGATCTCTTACCGGCTACATCTTCACTGTTTGGGGTAATTCAGTCAGTTGGAAAGCAACATTACAGCACATAGTTGCACTTTCAACCACAGAGGCAGAGTATATTGCTGCAACTGAAGCAGTGAAGGAGGCATTATGGCTTAGAGGTATCGTAAATGAACTTGGGATGGAACAAAAGACAATTGTTGTAAACTGTGACAATCAAAGTGCCATTTGCTTGTCCAAGAACCAAGTCTTTCATGAAAGGACCAAACACATTGATATAAGGCTGCATTTCATTCGAGATGTTGTGGATCAAGGTGCAGTGATGATAAAGAAGATTGCTGGAACTGAAAATCCAACGGATATGCTTACAAAGTTTGTTTCCACAGACGAACTCAAGTTCTGCATGAGCTTGGTACAGGTGCATATGAAATGATGAGATGGCAAGGGGTAGGAGAGGACTTATAATTCTAATGCCAAGGTGGAGATTTGTTGTGATGTGGCATTATAAATATGAATGAAAAGAGTATACTGAGGTGGAAATTTTGTTGTGAATAAAAACAAAATTATAGTGCTCTGCAGGGAATGTGTTACAGCTAATAGTGTGGCATTTTGTATGTATCTGATGGTGTGAACACGTGGAAGAATCAGAGAGACTTAGCACCATATACTAGATTGGTTTGATCTAGAATGCTCTCTGTCTTTGTATACATCAATATGTAAGAAAGAGAGTGAAATAGCCATGAGAGTGTCTCTGTATTTCTTCTTTTCTCTTGTAAAGCTGTGAGCATGTAATCTCTTCATTCATAGTGAATTTCTAGCCTCTCTTGCCTGCCCGTGGAGTAGATTGTCTTCGTGACAAATCGAACCACGTAAATCCAGTGTTATTTTCTTCTTCTTCATTTACTCTGTCTTATTTCCAGCACAATTTGTTTGTTTAATGAGCCATTAACCCTAACACAATCATTTATCTCCAGGTGTTCTAAAGAAACAAGACTTTGTAATAGAGCTGGAGGAAATACCTGTCTTAAATTGAAGCACCGGAGCACTGATACATGCTTCAGGTTGCCGAGGCTAATGAGTTTGGCGTCACCGTTCCAAATTCGCATCATCTGACTCAAACGACACAGCCTTAGATGATTTAAAGATGAAAGAAACTTGGTTTCCTCCTTTGCAATCACAAGTCTTTCAAAATCAAATACATATTCCACCGAGAAACAGCCTTCTGCTTCAAAACTTTCTAGACTGTGTAACCTCTGGAGCAAATCGCTTGGTACAATGTTTAACATCTTGTTGCAGTTCAATAAACACATCCGTTTTAGTTTTCGAAAGGACTCAGCTGGGAGTGGACTGTGGTATATTTCAACCAATATATCCATGTCTCTTATCATTAAAGATTCTAAGCTGTTAAAAACAATGCATTTTGGTGTACTCCCAGTATACGTTAAAAAAAACGTATTAACGAGATACTTGATCTCCCTACATTCTACGAGTTGTAGAAATTTCAAGTCATTGAATCCATGGTTACCTAGGTCAGGAAGGATATTCCTCAAACCAACTATTCCATTTAATTGCAGTACGTTGGTAATCTTTGTCAGTGAATATGCCCAATCCAAGATAGTTCGACTCAACAGGCTAACCGGTGTACCTTCATTAACAACATGCAAGATGGTCTTTCAAGACAAGACTTGTAGCTCAATGACCAGTCCAAATCCGCGGCGAATAGAGACGTGCAGGTCCTCTAATTTTTTTAGGCAAGAAATGACAGCTTGTGGTATTTGTGTAATACTGGAACACCCTTTCAAATTAAACATTTTTAACTTCACTAATTGCCCAAAATTTCCAGGGATCTCTGCTATATCAGTATGGTTTAGGCTAAGAATCTCAAGGTTGGTAAGCCATCCGATGAAAGATATGTCAGCGTTGTCTCCAAACACGCAATCATCAAGATGAAGCGTTGTAAGGTTAGCAAGGAGTACGAGTGACTGTGGCAGTTGCAATTTCCGAATTCCACTCATTTCTAGGACTTTTAGATCTTCCATTCCTTGAAAGAAATCATTAGAGACAACCAATGAAGGATTTTGCTGCAGCAGCAAAGCCTGCAGCTTCGGGTATTCCAATCCATGATCAGGTACCTCATGAATGTCATTGTACATTATTGAGATTCTTGTGAGATTTCCAGATGTGTCTGCACTTGGCCACGCTCGCAAACCAAGGCCAGCTTTCGCCATGAACATGTATTCATCCTTGGATAATTTTATTGCAAAATCACGGACAATGTCATACATTTTCACATGCTTTTCATTTTTGCCGGTGATCAAGAGAAAACAAGAGATGAGGGAACTTACAACAGTATGTGTTCTACACCTAGCTTCGTCCACGGTATCAACTTCTTGGAACAACCTCAGACCCATCCCATATCTCATCAACAGTTTAATTGGAATGTCAAAATCTTCTGGAAACAAGCAACACAATAAGAAGACTGACTGTTGTTCTTTGTTTTCCAGAAAATCGTAGCTCAACTTCAAACTTGCAAACACTTTCCGATCCATTCCTCTGATGTTTGTCGGGGCAGACTTTTTAAGTTGTTGTTTCGCATCAATCCAAACATACTTGTTGTCCTTGGCCTTCAATGCTCCAGCAACAGTCACAAGAGTGTTAGGGAATAAATCCGGCTTAGGGAATACGCACACAAACAAAAGAAAAATAAGAGACATAAGATTTTACGTGGTTCAGCAAAAGCCTACATCCACGGAGCGCACCCGCACTCAACTTCCACTATGAAATCAATAATTACAATAGTGAAGCAATATCTCTCTCAACTCTCACTATTTTCTTTCTTCTCTACTTGCACACACACATTTACAATGAAACAACAAGAGTATTTATAATACTCAAAGTTCAATCTACCACCAACCAAACAATAAGTACATGCAAGCTTTGTCAATGGTGGTTGATGGCTAGGTGGTTGTGGGCGGTGCAATCAATGTGGTGGGCGGTGCAAATAATCAGGCTTCACACTTAACAAAGAGCTATTGGCAAGCCACCGCATTCATCAGCTACCTCTCTTGCAATGGGGTTTATATCAGGATTGTCCACAATTCCACCTGCAACATCCCTGAAAAGTCTCCAAGATTCTTCTTTTGGTAAAGTTCCAACTTTAAAAATTTTAGCATTCATTTCGCAGCAGACGTCTTCGATCCGGGAAGTAAGCACTATCTTACAGCCTTTACTTGCAAAAGGTATTCCAACCCTCCCCAATTCAATTCCTTCCCAAACATCATCTAATATTATAAGGATACGTACTTCCGGCTCTGGCTCTGGCTCTGGCTTTGGCTTCGGCTCCTGCTCTATCTTCAGCTTCTCCTTGATTCTTTGCAACAGAAAATGTGCTCTTGCTGATTCGTCGTCGTCAGGCAGTTTGAAACCTAACCTCTTAGCAATAACCCTCTGAATGTTGACATAGTTTTGAGTTTGAGACACAGCCACCATCACTACAAAATCAAATAGCTTTTTCTCGAATGCTTGCTTGCTGATTTCGTTCGCTAAAGTTGTCTTACCCACACCACCCATCCCACATATTCCGATTATGCTCACATTTTCATCTTTCAACATCTCCATAATTTGCTTAGTAATCAACTCCCTAGACTGGAAGTTGATAGACAAAGCTGATGAAGGTATGATAGACAAAGCTGATGAAGGTATGAGTAGGTTTCTTCGTGGAGGAGCCTGGCGAGACACGATTTCAAATCCTGATCTCTCTTTTTGGAGATTTGAAATAGCCTCAATCTTCCTCTCTGCCTCTTTGCCGAACCGGTAGCGTGACCAGGGATTAATGCACAATCCTTTGAGACACCTCTTGTTTGCTTTATCTTCCTCTTCTCTAAAATGTTCTGCTTCCTTAGTGATTCCATCCACTCTTTGTATCCAGTTGGTAACATCACTCAGGATGATCTCTCCATTTGCTGTAGCTTCATCAATTTTCCCTTGCACCCTTTCTCTCGTATGCTCCAGTTTCTCAGCTTTGATTCTTAATCTTTCAATGCTGTCCTTGTAACCACACAAATAGCGAAACTGGCGGCATGTAGCATCAAAGGAGCAGTCCCAGAGTTTTCCTACAATTGTAGCCACAACTTCCATTTCGAGACCAAGGAAGAAGGATGCGATTGCAATACAGAGAAAGAACAAATGGTGGCAGATAATAATGGGGCAAAGGAACAACTACTGATTTGTGGTACTGTAGATATACAAGCTCTGCTCAATTTTTTTTATTTTTTTTAGATTATTGGATTGGTCGTATTTTTCATCAGCGTCACTTCACTTATCTAATTTTCACTAATGGGCTATTTCCTAGAAAGTGAACATTAGGAAAGGCCATTTCCTTCGATTTCCACATTTTTCTTCATTGCCTTTTCCTTTTTTCTTACCTAACTATTTGTTTTCTTCACACCAATAATTCTTTCCCTTTCCCATCAAACAAAGAAGAAATTTCCTTTTCTTCTTCTTCTTTAAAAAATTAAAAAGGAAAGAAAGAAATTTCCTCTCCATGTTCCATATTCATATGTGCTTTAATCTTTGATTGTAGCAAATTAACCTCATTATTATTGTGATTACAGGCTGCCCGACTCTCCAGGCTACTAGATTCCATGGCTCCATATAGTTACAGTCAATGAACAACAGGGGCTTAATTACACAATCAGTAAATATTTGAGCCCAAGAATATGTTTTGTTCACTTAGGCCCAAGGAACGACTGTTCTAAATTGCTAATGGACTGCCCACTAGATCCTAAAAGGCTCAAAATCATAACCACTCTATTCCACTCCGTTGAAAGATTTGCATGAGTTGAATCACTTGTGACATCATTAAATGTAAATGATAGTAGTTGACATATCTCAATTTAGTTGGTTAAACACAAATTGGAACACTATTTTTGACAGATGATTTGAGTTCGTTGATTTACTATATAGGTGATAAGAACGGTTATTCAGTTTGGTAATATCCAGTTTCGAATCGCCGCCACCATCATGTGGCATTATACAACACTGAAATTGAATTGGACCATTTTTACTTGTCGATTCGATTTAGGGCTCGCAGAGAGAGAGAGAGAGAGACAACGACGATGGGAGGAGGACACCATGGAGAGGGCGTCACTTACAAGGGAGTGACATTGCACAAGCCCAAGCGATGGCACACCGTCACCGGCAAAGGCCTGTGCACCGTCATGTGGTTTTGGGTTCTTTACCGGGCAAAGCAAGACGGTCCTGTTGTTTTGGGTTGGCGACATCCTTGGGAAGGTCATGATGACCATGGTCACGGGAATGATCATTAGGCATCCCATTGAAGGGCCAAAGGTTGAAGCCATAAACGGTTCTTTCGGTGGATTATCATGGCAAATGTTATCGGACTATCCTTGTTCCTTCCTTGTTATTCAATAAAACTCATAGTGATGGCATGATGCCGTGAACATCAAGTTTCATTTTAACATGTTAGTTTTTGAGGTTTTCAGTCTGTATATGTGCACATTGTTCTTTGATATTTCATGAAGTCAATCATGGAATTGAATTAATGAAGCTTGAACTAAGTTTTAATCAAAAAAAAAAAAACACTGAAATAGAATTATACAACACTACTCACTAGTAGAGGAGCATAACAATTTGGCTACAAATTCATCAATGTCCTTATCAGAACTTCCACCTTCATCAATGGCCTCTCTAGCCAAATTCTTCCATTTCTTTGCATTCTTCTTCATCTCCTTTCCCTTCTCTCCTTCCATAACTTCCTTGATACATTTCTCCACAACTTGTCTTCCCACAACACCACCTTTCTCATCAGGCAGAGCTCTGATTCCAATCCCCCAAACATCCTCAACATACTTGGCATTAGTCGGTTGGTCGGTCCACTGAGGCATTGCAACCATTGCAACTCCAAGGCTCAATGCTTCAAGAACTGAATTGAAACCACAATGTGTCACAAAACACCCTATAGACTCATGTGCTAATACTTCCAATTGTGGACACCAACTCACAAACAATCCTTGATCAGATGTCTCCTCTACGAACTTGTTCGGTAGCTTGGATTCCTTAGACTCTCTCACAACCCACAAGAAGCTGTAATTGCTACCTTTTAGTCCCCAAGTCAATTCTCCCATTTGATCCTGATTTAGCTCTGCAAGACTTCCAAATGAAACATACACAACTGAACCACTTGGCTTGCCATTTAGCCAACTCATACAAGCACTGGTTTTCGGCTTAAACAGACTGATTCCATACTCTTTATCATCTCCAAGTCTTCTGTCCAAGTACATAGATGGAACAGTTGGTCCTATTGTTCCCATTTTCCAAAGCTTAGCCATCCACTCCACTACCTGATCAAAAACCCATCTGCGAGTGAAATTAACGAAAGTCTCTATGCAACAAAATTAAATCAGGAACTAAATCTACCATAAAGGAAATACGTACACTCACATACCTTTTCCTCCAATTTGTAGAAAGTGTTGAATAGAACCCAATCGGTGTTATCAATATTTGAGAATTGATTCACAAGCAACTCATAAGCAGCAGGGTATGTTGATCCCATATCGTAAACAAATGACGGTGTCTCGGAAACCTGAAGCAGTGGCAACTCCGGAACAGAGACATCAGTCCCGGAAAATGGAAGCTTGATAAGTCCTCTATGGACATGATAATATATGCTGCTCACAGCACATGTTTGAGTGAAAAACACCACCCCAAGTAGATGAAACTTCTTGGCAACATCAAGCACCCAAGGCAAGAATCCATCATAAACAATAGCAGTGACAGGATGATCAGTACCGTCAAATTTTCCGATCAATTTTGCCATGGTTTCTGAGCCTGTAAGTTGAAGACTTGCTAAGTAGACTTCAGTGCTCCCAGCCTGTTTAGAGCCACCCTCATCGAAGCCATCGGAGATTGTTTCAATGGCTACAGAGCTTGATGGGTCTGCATGCATGGACTTGGAGAGATAGATGGTGGTGACTAATGTGGATTTGACTCCTTTAAAAAATAAACGTTTAGCAAATTGAAGCATTGGATTTATATGGCCTTGGACTGGATAGGGAAATATTAGAACATGAGCTTTGGATTCTCTCTTTGACAAATCCATTATCAACTAGAGAAGCAGAAGAAGAAGAAGTAGAGAGATAGAGATATAAGTACAAAGAGAATTATAGCTCGACAGCCCACATTTACAGTGCAGACGCAGTTGTTATCTGGTGCAGAAGTAAAAAATAAAAATAAAATTATTCAATTTTCATGTTTAGATCCATATAGCAATCCGATCAACTTTGATTTTTTTTATATATATAGTGGTAATAAGAAAGAAATTATTATAAAAATCAATTAAGAATAAAAACAGAGTCAAAACAATGCAAGTCTGTCATTGCATCTTTAATTACCAGCAGAGAACAGTTGTAATGTATTCACGAGAAACTGTCTCTTTCTGGTGTTCTTTTGAGGGAAAGAGAGAGAGCTTGCTTAACCTGCATTTACGGTCATGTAATCAATGCCGTGACCATGCAAATAGATAATTAATAGGGTGTGCATGATCCAATCGGCCAATACTATAGGATCCATTGAATTCGATACAATCCATTGGGTTGGATCATATTGGATCTTAAATTTTAAATCCTATTTGATTGGATCGGATCAGATCTTTGATTTACATATGAAAATCCACTAAATCCATTAAAATATAAGGCTTAATTTATATTGAATCAATTTATTTTGTGTTATGTTTTTGTCACGATAAATGAATATATTTTATCATAACATTGAGAGAGATTGCTAAACCTGCCTTTACAGGCATATAATTTTGAAAGCCATGTTTATGTAAATAACGTGAATAAATCTGTAAAAGCAAAGCATGGTAATCATATGGGGATGTGAAGTGAAGCGTGAATCAGTATTATTGGCCAACATGAGCGTAGCTCAGCCGGTAGATGGACGAGTTTAGGGTTTAAGCAAATGATTCACAGGTCAACGGCTCAAATCCTATCAATGGCGAAAGTTTTCAAAAAATACCTGATCCCGAATTAATAGATATTGTTAAAAAAAAAAAATCAGTATTATTGTGCTAGGCCGAGCTGACTCCATGACAAGTGATTGTTATCAGTGTTCTTTTCAAACGAAGGAAAAAAAAAAAAAAGTGATCAAAGTTCCTAATGTTACAACCTTATCAAATGTAAAATTGTTGACGATTTACTTATTTAATTCACAACTACCAAATAAAAACAGTACAAAAGCATAGAAATTCAGGGACAAGTTTTGGAGATAACCAAGCTAGCAACAAATTCATCAATATTTTTATCAGAACTTCCACCTTCAACCATGGCTTCTTTGGCCAATCTCTTCCATTTACCTGCATTGTTTTTGATCGCTTTCCCTCTCTCACCTTCCAATATTTCCCTTATGCAATTCTCTATTGCTTCTCTTCTAACAATTCCTTTCTCATTATCAGCTTCAGGTTTCAGTCCCATTTTCCACACATCCATGATGTACTTGGCATTAGTGCTTTGGTCTGTCCATTGTGGAACTGCCACCATTGGAACTCCCAAACTCAGAGCTTCCAATGTCGAATTCCATCCACAATGTGTAACAAAGCAGCCCATTGATTCATTTGCCAAGACCTCTAATTGTGGACACCAACTCACCACCAAGCCCTTTTGTGATGTTTCCTGCACAAATTTTTCTGGGAGCTTAGCCTGTTCAGATGCTCTCACAACCCACAAGAAATACTTGTCACTTGCTTTCAGTCCCCAAGCCAGTTCCTCCATTTGTTCGGCTTCTAGGTCTGCCATGCTCCCAAAAGACACGTAAACGACAGACCCTTTTGCCCGATCGTTTAACCATTTCATGCAAGCATCAATATTTGGCTTGAAGATGCTAAAGCCATAGTCTTTATCATCTTCAAGCTGCTTATCCAAGTACATAGATGGTATAGTTGGTCCAATTGTCCTCAATGACCAGAGCTTCCCCAACAATTCTGCTACCTGCACAAAATTCAATCACTAAATAAGATCCAATATAAGATGATCTTTTACTGATTTGACTTCGACTCAATATTTAAGCATTCTAACGCATCAATGCAAAAACAAATTGCAAAACAAATACAGAAAAAAAAAAATGCATGTGGGGATTTTGAACTCAGGACTTCTGGGAACCAAGGTTCTGATATTACGTCGTAACAATCATACCTAAAAGCTGAAGATAATAGGTAATAGTATTTAAGCATTCTAACATGACGTACCTCTTCCTCTAACTCATAAAAAGTGTTGCAAAGAACCCAATCAGCTTTGTCAACTGTAGCAAACTGACCTTGTACTACCATCTCAAAGAAAGCAGGATATGAATCCAAATCAGAAATGAAAGAAGGCATATCTTGAGGCTCAAGTGGAGTCAATCCAGGCAGTGAAACTTGAGACCCTGTAAGTGGAAGTTTGAGCAAACCCTTGTGGACATGATACAATATGCTATCAACAGCACAAGATTGAGTGAAAAACACAGCTCCAACAATTCCAAATTTCTTTGCAACATCAAGAGCCCAAGGCAAAAATGAGTCATACACAATGCAACCAACAGGAAAACCTGAGCAATTCAGCTTCTCAACAAGCTCAATGAGAGTTTCTGATCCCACCTTCCTAAACCTCTCCAAGTAAGCCTGGATGGTCTCTACCTGTGCTATACCGCCTTCATCATAGCCATCCGAAATCGTTTCGAGTGCAATGGAGGAGGAGATGGTTGAAGCTCTGTGGATGGTTTTGTACATGAAGAGAGTAGTGGCTAGTGTGACTTTGACTCCTTTGTGTTGTAAACGCTTAGAGAATTGAAGCACAGGATTTAGGTGGCCTTGTGTTGGATATGATAAGACCAAACAGTCAGGTTTGTAGGAAGCACTTTTGCCACTCTCCTTCTTTATTATCTCTGCTGCACACAACATTTTGAACTCTCTTTCTCTTCACTTCAAGTTGGTTACTGTTGAAATTTTATAGCAATTTTTTATCTTGCAAAATTTTGTTGTATAGGTTGCACATTGATTAAATTTCAAACATACATTTAAAAGCATTGTGCTTTGGTATTGACATGTCTGATTATCTTACTTCAGGTTGAAGAAAAACCTGAGAAATAACATGCAAAAGCTTGGTGTGTGTGTAAATAGGTGGCGCTATGAGAAACGGAGGTGCAGACATATTTTGGATAATTGTTAGCAAAACAAGATATCAGAATTCAGAAACCAATCTGCATTCATTAAGGGATACAAATAATATTATAATAAGCATTTCAAAGAACACTTGGCATGAAAAAACTGATTAGTCAGCAAAATGATCGAGCCAAGAAGGCAGCAGCTTGACATCTGGCTGGGTAGGACATGCACTTCCAAGAAGGAAGAGAGAAAAACTGTAAAAACCGGAAATGACTTGAAAAATATTCCTTTCACACTTGTATTACCGTAAGAACGTGTTAACAAATTAAGAATACTAATTAGAGAGAGAATTTCATAAATCAGGAATCAAGTTACATGAACGTGACACAAATTATAAATTAAATTTCTACAAGAAAGAGGACTTAATCCCCTTCCCACCTAAAGAATTATTTTCATTCCTATTTAGTAAATGCGTCCGGTCTTGATCTAAGATTTTGAATCGATCTTCATATCCGATGCCAAAATATAATATAAGAAACAAGAATTCAAATTGATTTTGTGAAGGAAAAACATCCAAATCCCACTTTTTATATGTTAATTAAATAAGATGCATTGATTAGAAATGAAATCAAAATTATACAATATATATAATCTTCATTGAATGGAGTAAGAATAGTAGGTGGCAGGTATATATCAATCACTGATTCACTGTGTGTAGAGACTACTAGATGTTTAATGACCAGTTGTTGGTGAACCATTAATCTTCTTCAATCTTAACTAGAAGTGCTTTTCAGAAAAGGACTTTTGATTATTTCTGGTCATTATATATTTATTTATCTATCTAGATATAAAGGTTGTTAGATAATTGGATGTGGAAATAATTAATAATTAAGTAATCAAAAAACGTTGTATGTACATTCAGATAATGCAGAATAAAAAAATAAAAAATATATTAATTTTAAAAGGGAAGAGAGTTTTTAATTTGGTTGGAGAAGTAAAATCAAAAGCAAACTTGTAAGAATCTGACAAGAAGCATATTAAAAATAAGTGATGATTTTTATGGGGGAAAAGATCCAAAATTATTATTATTTTGTTTTTGACTGATAAGGTTAGCATTGGGTGGCCTGCAAGGCTGCAAGCAAAAAAAAAAAAAAAAAAAACAGTTTATATTGTCATTTTCTGTATAAAATCTAGTCATTGAATACGTAAATGAACTACTTAAAAAAAAAAAAATCATCGGTAATTTATTTTTTTAATATACAACATGCGGTGATGGAAACAAGAAACTGAGACATTGTCATACTAAATGAGCCACATGAATATGATTCCTTTTCAAGGCCTCTTACTATATCTAATGAAAAATCATCTTAATGAGATTGTCTAGTCCAATTATGTCTACTTTCTTTTCCTGTATGGAACCACTATAAAGAAGTATTCCAATTTACTGAGAATTCAGGATTTTCTCTGTAATCTTTCTCTTTTATTATAGATTGTCTTCTTCAATTCAATATGGATCAAAAAGCCTCCAAAGAAGCTCATGTTCTAGTCCTTCCTTATCCAGCTCAAGGCCACATAAATCCAATGCTTGAATTCGCTAAACGTTTGGTTTCCAAAGGAATCAAATCCACATTAGCAATCACCATTTATCAATCCAAGTCTCTGCACATGCACTTGGACCCTGAAAGCTCATCAATAGCCATCGAAACATTCTCTGACGGCTACGATGAGGGTGGCTATGCAAAGGCTGAGAGCGATGAAGCCTACCTGGAAGCTCTCAATGTTGCAGGCACAAAAACACTGGAGGAGTTGATAAAGAAACTCGATGACATTGGTCAGCCTGTCACTGCAATTGTTTATGATGGATTTTTGACCTGGGGACTCGATGTGGGCAAGAAATTTGGGCTGATTGGTGTGACATTTTTCACTCAATCAGCAGCTGTGAACAACATATATTATCATGTCAAAAGAGGACTACTTCAGCTGCCACTTCCGGAGCCTCAGGTTTCGATTCCTGGATTGCCACTGCTTGAAGCTTCTGAGACACCATCGTATGTACATGATTATGGAAACTACCCGGGTTTCTCTGGTCTTATTTTGAATCAATTCTCGAATGTTGATCAGGCTGATTGGGTACTGCTGGATACTTTCTACGAATTAGAGGAAAAGGTACATGTAATGGAATTAGTCTTGCTTTGAAATATGATCAACAGCTTTTGTTAAGAGTGTTTAAATACTATCGTTGAGCCATTTCATTTGTTTCTGTTTTTACTCTGCAATCTGTATATGTACTTGGGTCTGTCTGGCACGTGACGGAGTATAACAGCTTTGATTAAAGATTTTTCATGTTGTTTGATGATGATGATGATCAGGTGGTGGACTGGATGGCTAAGCTCTGGAAAATTGGGACAGTTGGGCCAACTCTTCCATCTATGTACTTGGACAAAAGACTTGAAGATGATAAAGATTATGGTACAAACATATTCGAGCCAAAAACCAGTGTTTCCATGGATTGGCTGAATAACAGGCTAAGTGGTGCTTCAGTTGTTTATGTTGCATTCGGGAGCGCGGCAATACTGAGTCCAGAACAAATGGAAGAGTTAGCTTGGGGACTGAAAGAGAGCAATTGCCATTTCTTGTGGGTTGTGAGAGAGAATGAGGAGACAAAACTGCCAAGCAAGTTCCTAGAGGAGATATCAGAATCAGGTCAAGGCCTGGTTGTGAGTTGGTGCCCACAATTGGAAGTGTTGGCACACGAGTCTGTAGAGTGTTTTGTGACACATTGTGGTTTCAATTCTGTTATGGAAGCATTGAGCCTTGGAGTTGCAATGGTGGCAATGCCTCAGTGGACCGACCAGCCGACAAATGCCAAGTATGTTGAGGATGTTTGGGGGACTGGAATCAGAGCTCTGCCAGATGAAAAAGGTGTTGTGAGAAGACAAGTTGTTGAGAAATGCATCGAGGAAGTAATGGTGGGAGAGAAGGGGAAAAAAATGAAGGAGAATGCAAAAAAATGGAAGCAATTGGCCAAAGAAGCCGTTGATGAAGGTGGAAGTTCTGATAAGAACATTGATGAATTTGTTGCCAAATTACTATGCTCCTGATTATGTTGTACTGCATTGTATTTTTTTTTCCTATCTTTTTCCATTTCTGGATTGCCTTCGAATGTTTTCCTAATGCAATTTATAAACATATGTTGAGAGGTGATTATCATTAGACTATGCTTACGACAACACATACTTAATATGTAAGAATAGGGGTAAATAGCACCAAATGGGGAGGATGTTATGGGAATTGGTTAAAAAAATTTGGGCTAGGCAATAAGTCTCGAGTGCCCTCCCGAGACTTATTTCCAAGCCTAATTTTTTTTTTATAAATAATTTCCTCATTGTCTTTGACCTCCATTGATGGAGGTAACCTCTATTGACTTTTAGAAGAAAAAAATCAAAATAAAGGATAGAAAAAAGAATAGCATTAGAGATGAGGGCAGTTTTGACCTTTTATGCTATTTAAACTTATATTATTAAAGTCATGATTCTAGTAATCGGAATAGGCGGCCGCCTAGAAGGCCGACTAAGCGGCCTAGACGGTGACTCTACCCGGTACTTTTCTTTTATAATTTTTTTTCTAAAACGGCATTGTTTTGGTTAATTCGGGTTCACTGCCTAGGCGGTTTAGGCACCTAGTGCTTATTAGAACACTAATTAAAAGAGTGACATTATAAAAGTGCCTCTTTAAATGTTGCTACAAATTTTTTGCACTACTTAAAATTAGTGCTTTGATCAATACATTGTAGATATAATGGATTATCATGTTGGGAATCAAATTACGTGAACCCTCACCACACTTAAAGAATTAATTCTTCTTTCTAGGTTTTTAGACTAAATTTTTAGGTTGACTAGTATTAGTGTAAATCAAAATGGTGTTAGAATTTTTATATAATAGTAGTGGAATAGCTTGGAGATATTGTTGTTCAAATGGCTGGATCTGTTGCTTTCCTGAACAAGCATAATAGAAAATATAATAAGATAAGGTTTCAGGTTCAGGGTTTTAGTTGATCAATTCTGGGCAAAGCGGATTGTCAGATGCGATCCTGCACAAAAAAAATTCGGAATTCAACAAATTATAGTTTTTACATATAATAATATATCCAAAGTAATGCCCCATTATATTTCATTAATTGTTGGCACTACTAACAAATTATCACACACTACTCAAATCTGAAATATTATCAAACTAAATAAGCGTTTTTATTACCGAATGTGGTTCGGTGATACACATTGTGTGGTGCACATGAGTATGGTAACTATCCCAGAGAAATTAGACAAAATTATAAAGAAAGATTCCTTTTCAAGACTTTTTATTAGAAAACTCTTAATGAGATTGTCGGGTCCATGTCTCCGATTTTCTTGTGCATAGAACCAACCACCGTAAATAAAATAAGTGTTCCAATTCACTACAATCCCAAGTGTGAGTTCAGGATTTTCTCGAATACGGACAATGCAGGAAAAGATGAGAAATTGTTTCCAAAAAAGAAAAATAGAACCTGCAACAAGAAATCAATCACACCGTGAGTAGAGACTATTAGATGTTTCATGACCGGTGGTTGGTGAGCCAATCTGCTTCAAACTTAACTAGAAGTGCTTTTCAGAAAAGGGCTTTTTGATTATTTATGGTTATTATATATTTATCTATCAAGAGATGATGGTTAGATGTTTGGACGTGGAAATAATTACTAATTAAAGCTATGTTTGGGATTACTCAAACTTAAGAAATAATCACTTATTTTATAATCTAGGATCATGAAGTGTTTGGTAAACACTCAATAATCAATTTATTTTATAATTTGCTTCTCCAATAATCAGTTTTTAAGAAGTTGGTTGGGGATAGCTTTTTGAAGATGATTATTGGAGAAGCTGGCTTCTTATTGTTGGAATGTCTATAATACCCCTACGATTTTAATATAAAGACAATAATATTCTTTTATTTAATAGTGATAAATTTTTTAATTAATAATAGTTTAAAAAAAACTGAAAAATTAAAAATTTAGAAAATAAATTTTTTGAAGACCGTAAGGTGGCCACCACTGCTCACAGGTGGTGCCACCACCGACAATGGAGGCCGGAGGATGGCTGGCTACATCCAAAGACGTCGAAGTCATCGGAGGAAGCTAGTCCTCCTCCGAAAGTGGAGGAGGCAAAGGCTGATTCTATCGATTCCGTCACGATTTACCACCCATATGCTCTTTGCTATCCACGATTTCGTCGTGAATCCAATCGCATTTTCAACGCAAAGGTTGGTTATTCTCTCGGTGATGGATGGAGGAGGAAGCTCCTCCATCTTTTCAACTGGTTTCAAGAGGAATATCGTGAAAACCCGGTGGCAAGAGAAGATGTCGACAGTCATGCAATGGAGGCCGGCGACACGCTTGAGGTGGAGAATATGGTGGATCGGCGACGGAATCGAAGAGGTTGACGGAGGAAGATGCTGATTTCAGATTTGGAGCTAGTTGGCAATAATGAACGAGTTGACTCAGAACGACTCGACTCAGTTCTTTTTGTTTTATAATTTAATTAAATGTGATTTTTTAACATTTTTATTAATTTAAAATAAATTTGAAGTCTTGAAACCCTAAAATATATAAGAACCATTTGATAAAATGGAAAAATATATATACATATTTTCTATTATCAATTCGAATTGACAATAAATATATCAGGGTGAAGAATGTGGACCACTAGATTTACATACTTTGACTCAAAGTGTATGCACTTGTCAAAACTTCTCCATAATCTATGATCCACATTCTTTGTCCTGATATATTTATTGTCAGTTCGAACTGATAATAGAAAGACTGTATATATATATATATATATATATATATATGGATATTATTATTTTCCCTCCTCACTTATGAGGTATTATTCATTTTCCACCATACCGTTAGTTTTGGATGGAAAAGTAAACCGAGCCCCCATACACAAACCAAACCGATTTCAACAACCACAAACACAAACTGAGCCCCCAAACACCAAAATCTTCATCACCATTGTCACTCTCCACCACATCATCACCACAAAAATAAGCAAAAAATCAAAACAACAAACACATACTCAGTCGCCCAGTCACAAACACGAGCACAACCTCACACCTAGAAGACCACCACCAACACCAGCAAAGAGGGAGAGTCAAAGAGAGAGAGAGAGTTGATCTCACCGACAGCCAAGAGACGGGAAGCGAGAGTCAATCTCACTCACTCTCTTCAAAATCTCTCTCTCTCTCTCTCTCTCTCTCTAGGTTGTGGTTGAGTTTTCTGGGTTCGGTTTCAGTGTAGGGTTTGCTAGGTTTGGAGGTTTTGGCGGTGGGAGAGGGAGGGTTTGGTCTTGGATTCGACAATGGGAGATGAAGGGTTTGGTCTGGGTTTCAAAGATGGTGATGTCTGATTTTTGGAGAAGAAGAGGTTTTTTTTTTTTATTTAAAAAAAAAAATTATTTACAGATATTAATATCAATTTCATAAAAAAAAAATATTAATATCAGTTTGGTTATTTATTTTTAATATTAGTTTGTAATTTTTTTATGTATAATTAATAAAATTTGTTTTAATTAATAAATACTGAAAGGTGGATATTGACTATTAATTGAAATGTTTGGGTGGAAAATGGTCAATACCAAAACAGGAGGGTGCAAAATGTCTAATACCTTAAATGTGAGGGGGGAAATAATAATATCTCATATATATAAATAAATAAATATATATATATAACTGGGAAAAAGAGAGAAAAAGGAAAAGAAAAAAATAGAAACAATGCTGGAAAAAAAATAAAACATCAAATATATTACATTTTAAAAATTATGTCCATTTTAGTCATTTTTCATAATCAATTAAAGTTTACCAAACACTTTTTCCTTACTCTTTTCTTAAGTTAATTATTTATAAATTCAATTTATCAAACACCTATGAACTTATCTCGTAAGCTAATTATTTGTTAAGCTATAAGCCGATTATTTCTTAAGCAAAACAATCCCAAACATAGCCTAAGTAATCAAGCAACCTCATATTATATTCGGATGTCAAATATAGAATAAATAAAAAATATATATATTAATTTTAGGGATAATTACCCCGGTGACCATCGAATTGATGACACACTATCAAAATAGACACTGGATTGGAAAGTTGTTCCAAAATGGCCATTTTTAGCGAATTTTGTGATACTAATGGTCATTCCATCCAATTACATCCAATGAGTGGTATTTTGGTAAATAAGGAGATGGCATTAATTTATTTGAGTGATGCTATTGACAATCCACTAAATATCTTTCCACACTCCATTTTAGTTATTTTTTTTATATGACAATTTTATCCTAATTGAAATTACTAATAAGGACAAAAAAAAAAATTCTAAATACATTGTAAAATAATTTTGCTAGACTCTTCTTTTCAACAATTTTTTTTCTAGACTCCAACATTATTTCAATATCTTTAAAGTTTTATTTGATAACGAAGTAATAAGAATGATTTACAAAAAGAAACAAACAATTTTTTTAAGTGTTGATTTTTGCTGACTTTTTGCATAAACAAATAATAAGAAAAAAAATTACAGATTTTTTTTATTATCTTTATTGTTTTCTCTTAATATTTATTTATTTTTAAATAGTTAAATGAAAAAAAAAAATTGAAGTAGCCATGGTGCTCTTTTAAGTGTAAGTGCAGAACAAAGGGGTGGGGGACGGGACTTGTGTGGGTTGGAATGTTGGATACAGTATTCAATGAAAAGAAATTGAAACTAAATGATTTTTTGTTTTTAAAATTTAGGTTTTTATGATGAAGTGTTTAAAATAAGTATCAAAAGATAAAAAAGATAATTTTGGAACAAATGGAGTGTATTTAGAATTTTTAAAAATTTAAGATTTTAGAATGAAGTGTATTTAGAAAATGAGTGTGGAAAGAGAAAAATTGGATTGTAAGAGCATCTCCAATGCAAATATGCATTTTTGAGTTTCTAAATAATGTCACATCAGCATTTCTATTTATTATAAGCCCACTTTTGAAAAAAAATTTAGAGAAATGCATATTCACATCTCCAATGCAATTATCTAAAGTTAAATATGCATCTATTTTATGTCCAATCATAATAAAACAATTATTACACTCTCTCTCCTCTTTTATTTTACAATTAAATGAGGTTTAATCTTATTAGTGGAAAGAGTTGAAAGCTTTAATCTTATTGGTGGAAAGAGTTAAAAATTCTAGTCAGCATTTCTATGAGAGTTTCTAGAATTAGAAACCCAACTCCATATTCTCTAACTTTTTTTTTGCCACATCATCTTCATATTCAACTTAGATAATAGCATTGGAGAGAGTTTATCTAACTTTTTTAATATCTATCCTATGTGGCACTCCATTTTCTCCAAATGTATAATAGCATTGGAGATGCTCTAAGGAGAAAATCTCAATTTATTTTAGATTTTTTTTGGAAATTAATTTTTTCTTTTGTTTTTTTAAACTAATAATTATATTTAGTGTGTATATATGTATAGCATATCTCAAATATATATATATATATATATATATATATATATATATGTATTATAGTTCTCTAGTTAAGACGTCCAACCACAGCCACATGTTTTAATAAGTTCAAATGTTATATATATATACCTCAAACACACACACATATATATATTTCTTTTTTAAGAAGATTAAGGTTACAAAATATCTAAAAAAACAAAGAAAAGACATGTGAAATGATCTAAATCATTTCTTTTGTTTTTTGAAAAGAATAATTATATTTAGTGTGTGTAAATATATATATATATATACGTACATTAAATATAATTATTTTTTTTTAAAAAGAAAAAATTGATTTCTAAAAAACGTCTAAAATAATTTTTTTTTTAATGTATTAATATTATTTACTTATTTACCAAAATGTTACTCATTGAAAAAATTGATTTCTAAAAAAACATATAAAATAAATTAATATCACCAAAATTGATTTCTTTTGCGCGAAACATACTCACTCACACACTCGACCAACGTGGGCGTGTCGGTCAACACTCAAATTTGAAATCAATTTTGGTGTGTTTTGTTTGTACAGTAATCACTTTGTCTTACTTGCAGTCCTTGCTTTTTTGACTAGTAAAGTCTAAACTTGGGAAATAAGTTTAATGCTCCTTTTTTCCAATTTCGTCTGCAATGGAATGGACTACCGACTACACGTCTACACCAATTTCTCTGCATTTTTCACTCCATTATTTGTTGTCTTCCTCATTACATACCACCACTAATATTATGACACGTGACATTTGTATGAAATTTTCACATATTTTAAATGGTTCACAATATATGGAATGTGCATTGTATATGGTATCGATTTAAATGAGATTCATGTTTGCATTCAATGTAAATTCATTTTTTAAATGAGAATGAAGTTTCCATATGTAATTTAATTACTTTTTCATTGGTAGGTGAAAATATTTGATGGCTTGTTGCTATGAAAAAATCTAAAATAAATTAATGTTATCCCCTTATTTACCAAAATGCAACTCATTGGATTGAATTATATGGAATTGGATAGAATGATCATTAGCGTCACAAAGTTCACCAAAAATAGCCATTTTGAAACAACTTTCCAATCCGATGGCCATTTTGACAGTACATCATCAATTCGATGGCCACCGAGGTAATTATCCCTTAATTTTAAAAGGCAAAACAGTTTTTAATTTGGTTAGAGAAGTAAAATCAAAAGCAAACTTGTAAGAATCTGAAGAAGCATATTAAAAATGAGTGATGATTTTCATGGGGGACTAAAGATCCAAAATTATTATTATTATGTTTTTGACCGATAAGGTTAGCATTGGGTGACCTGCAAGTAAACCTTTTTCAGTTTTTTTATTTTTTTATTTTTATTTATTATTTATTTATTTATTATTATTATTTAAGTATTACAATAGGATTGCACAATACATGTACGGTTTGGATATCTACTCTCATAACGGGAGATAACTACTCCTACAATTCGGAAATAAAAACTCCACAAACATATTTTTAAAATGCGTATGGTATGATTTGAACCTCTCACCATTTAAGTGAAAGAGATGTGCACTATCAGCTCTGTTAAAAGGTGATTTACAACCTTTTTGGGTATATATTGTCATTTTCTATATAAAATCTAGTCTTTAAATATGTAAGCAAACTTGACTATATTAAGCTAAAGATAAATCAAAATGTAATATTATATGAACTAAAAAATTAACCAAAAATTCAATCAAAATGATGTGGCAAATGAGTTGTCATCTCCACATAAATCATAGGATCATAGGGTGATGTGGTGAATGATATGATAATGACAAATCACTTGATATATCATTTGAGTTGGTTTTTGGATTGACCAGTATTAATGTGGCATCAAAAGGATATAATCTTCATTGAAAGGAGTTAGAATAGTAGGTGGCAATGTGGCATGTATATATCCATCACACCGTGAGTAGAGACTATTAGATGTTTCATGACCAATGGTTGGTGAGCCAATCTGCTTCAATCTTAACTAGAACTCTAGAAGTGCTTTCAGCAAGAAAAAAAAAAGACTTTTGATTATTTATGTTTATTATATATTTATCTATCAAGAGATAATGGTTAGATGTTTGGATGTGGAAATAATTACTAATTAAGTAATCAAGCAACCTCTTATGTATATTCTGATGTCAAATATAGAATAAATAAATAAATAAATAAAATATTAATTTTAAAAGGAAAAACAGTTATAAACTTGGTTGAAGGAAGAAATGAAATCAAAGGCAAACTTGTAAGAATCTGACAAGAAGCATATGAAAAAATGAGTGATGATTTTAACGGGGGTCAAAGTCAAAGATCCAAAATTATCATTTATTTATTTTGACTGATAAGGTTAGCATTGGGTGGCCTGCAAGTAAACCTTTTTCGGTTTATATTGTCATTTTCCATATAAAATATAATCATTGAATATGCATGCAAGACTGTATTAGGCCAAAGATAAATCAAAGAAAAATAATATACAACCCAAAAAATTAACATGATATGATAAATGAGGGTCACTATACAAATCATAGGGTGATATGGTAAATGATATGATAAGAACAAATCACTCATTACATCATTTTAATTGGTTTTGGGGCTAAATCTTTGGGTTGAGTAGCGTTAGTATAAATCAAAATGGTTTTTCAATTTTTATGTAATACTAGTGGAACAGCTTGGAGATAATGTTGTTTAAATTGCTGGATCTGTTGCTTCCTGAAGAAGCATAACAGAAAATATAATAAGAGAAGTTTTTAGGTTCAGGGTCTTAGTTCATCGATTATGGGCAAAACTGATTATCAGATACGATCCCCCACCAAAAAACATCGGGGAATTCTATAAATTATAGTTTTTACATATAATATATAATATATTCAAAGTAAGACCCTATTATGTTTCATTAATTGTCAACACTGCCGACAAATCATCACACATTACTCAAACCCGAAACTTATCATACTAAATGAGCGTTCTTATCACCGAATATGGTTCGGTGATACACATTGTGTGGTGCCCAAGACTATGGTAATTATCCTAGAGAAATCAGACATAAAAATATAAAAAGAAAGATTCCTTTTCAAGACGTTTTATTAGAAAAACTCTTAATGAGATTGTCTAGTCCAATCATGTCTCCTTTCTTCTTGTGTATGGAACCAACCACTATAAATAAGTGTTCCAATTCACTAAAATCCCAAGTGTGAGTTCAGGATTTTCTCTGCAATCTTTCTCCTGTATTATCAGTTCAACATGGAACAAAAAGCCTCCAAGGAAGCTCATGTTCCTGTCCTTCCTTATCCAGCTCAAGGCCACATAAATCCTATGATTGAATTCGCTAAACGTTTGGTTTCCAAAGGAATCAAATCCACATTAGCAATCACCATTTATCAATCCAAGTCTCTGCACATGCACTTGGACCCTGAAAGCTCATCAATAGCCATCGAAACATTCTCCGATGGCTACGATGAAGGTGGCCGTGCACAGGCTGGGAACCGTGAAGCCTACCTGGAAAGTCTCAATGTTGCAGGCCCAAAAACTCTGGAGGAGTTGATAAAAAAACTCGATGACATTGGTCAGCCTGTCACTGCAATAGTTTATGATGCATTTTTGAACTGGGGACTTGATGTGGCCAACAAATTTGGGTTGATTAGTGTGCCATTTTTCACTCAATCAGCTGCTGTGAACAACATATATTATCATGTCAACAGAGGACTACTTCAGCTGCCACTTTCGGAGCCTCAGGTTTCGATTCCTGGATTGCCCCTTCTTGAAGCTTCCGAGACACCCTCGTTTGTACATGATTTTGGATGCAACCCGGGTATCTCTGATCTTGTTTTGAATCAATTCTCGAATGTTGATCAAGCTGATTGGGTACTGCTGGATACTTTCTACGAATTAGAGGAAAAGGTACATGTAATGGAATTAGTCTTGCTTTGAAATATTGATCAATAACATTTGTTAGTTAGAGTGCTTAAATACTATCGTTTCTGTATTTATTTTGTAATATGTATATGTATTTGGGTCGGTCTGGCACCTGAGGGGGGGTAACGATTTTTGATGATGATGATCAGGTGGTGGACTGGATGGCTAAGCTCTGGAAACTTGGGACAGTTGGCCCAACTCTTCCATCTATGTACTTGGACAAAAGACTTGAAGATGATAAAGACTATGGTACAAACTTATTCAAGCCAAAAACCAGTGTTTCCATGAATTGGCTGAATAACAGGCCAAGTGGTGCTTCAGTTGTTTATGTTGCATTCGGGAGCGCGGCAATACTGAGTCCAGAACAAATGGAAGAGTTAGCTTGGGGACTGAAGGAGAGCAATTGCCATTTCTTGTGGGTTGTGAGAGAGAATGAGGAGACAAAACTGCCAAGCAAGTTCCTAGAGGAGATATCAGAATCAGATCAAGGCCTGGTTGTGAGTTGGTGCCCACAATTGGAAGTGTTGGCACACGAGTCTGTAGAGTGTTTTGTGACACATTGTGGTTTCAATTCTGTTATGGAAGCATTGAGCCTTGGAGTTGCAATGGTGGCAATGCCTCAGTGGACCGACCAGCCGACAAATGCCAAGTATGTTGAGGATGTTTGGGGGACTGGAATCAGAGCTCTGCCAGATGAAAAAGGTGTTGTGAGAAGACAAGTTGTTGAGAAATGCATCGAGGAAGTTATGGTGGGAGAGAAGGGGAAAAAGATGAAGGAGAATGCAAAAAAATGGAAGCAATTGGCCAAAGAAGCCATTGATGAAGGTGGAAGTTCTGATAAGAACATTGATGAATTTGTAGCCAAATTACTGTTCTCATGATTATGTTGTACTGCATTGCATTTTTTTTTTCTATCTTATTCCATTTCTGGATCGCCTTCGAGTGTTTTCCTGATGCAATTTATAAACATATGTTGAGAGGTGTGATTATCATTAGACTATACTTACGACAACACATACTTATCATTAGTGCTTTGTTCAATCCATTGAAGATACAATGGATTATCATGTTGGGAATCAAGTTAGGTGAACTCCACCCAGAGGGAATATAAGGCGGGGGCATAGAGGCCATGACCCCCAACCAATGAAATTTTAACAAATTTACTTATCTTATGTTGGGACAAATAATTCTTCGATTTGACCTTCGATTATCTTTATCTCTTTCTAAGATTTTAAGTTTGAGATTTTAAATTAATAAATATTTTATGTTTTTTTTTTTGGAAACTTGTGTTATTATATATTTACTATTATCTTAGGTTATTACTATTATTTTGATAAATTTATTGTATTGGTTTGTTATTTAAATCTATATTTATTTAAATTTGTTCAAAATTAGTATAAGTTAATTTGTTTTCATATAAATATTATAAAATTAAATTACAATTATGTACAAATAATTGTAATTTAAACATATTAATGGTATAATCATATTTTAAAAAATTTATGATGAATATATTTTCTTTATGTCTACTCTCGTCATTTAAATCAGTGTGAATATTGGTTATTAGTCTTTTTTAAGGCTTTAATTAAGCTATTAAAATTTATATTTTAATAGTTGAGAACTATTAAAAGATCATTTTTCAGCTATGCATGTATATTGCTAAGACCATAGATAAATTTGGTTATGGATGATTTTCGAGATATAAAGAACGACATATTACATTTTAAGTCTCAAAGTTTCATTTATTTGTAACATTACCTCAACAGTATCACATTTTGTTTTTTAATAACTTTTTTTTTAATAATAATATTTTTGTCTTGTGTAATCTTGAATATTATTTTTTACCATGGCTCCCCCAAAGCCAAAATCCTGGCTCCTAAGGCTAGGAGTTTAGAGTTGGGGGGACAAATGAAAAATACTTAAAATTTATAGTACTAAAATGTAAAATGCATATATTTTAATATATATATATATATATATATATATATATATATATATATTAACAATAATTTTTATTTTATTTTTCATTGGGCTAGGGGGGCATGGCCCCCCCACCCCCCCCAAGCCCCAATTGTGGTCCGCCCCGGCTGGCTTCACTCCTGACTCCATCCCATCTAAGGAGTTAAATCTTCTTTCTTCATTCCCAACTTTCTAATGAAACTTGATCTCTTTTCATATTCATTATTAATTAATAAACGCGCTCGATCTTGATCTAAGATTTTAAACAAATCATCATGTCCCAGGCCAAAATGTAAAATAAGAAACAAGAATTCAAATTGATTTTGTGAAGGAAAAACATCCAAATCCCACCTTTTTATTAAATAAGATGCATTGAATATTAGAAATGAAAGCAAAATTATATGATATATAATCTTCATTGAAAGGACTTAGAATAGTAGTAGGTGGCATATATATATATATATATATATATATATATATATATATATATATAGCCTCTCATCCCATGCCCGACGACAACTTTTATTGATAAAATAAGAAAAAAGGAAAGAAATACAAAACTCTAGTCAAATGAAACACAAAACATCTTAAGAAAGAGAAAAGGCATGAGAAGCTAAATAATCTGTTGCTTGATTTCCTTCGTGATAAATGTGAGAAACATGAACTTATATGAGAGAAAGGGAAAGACCTGGAGAACATGCAGAAGTACCATATGTGTTAACCTTAATCCATCCGGGAGGAGGAGTATGCCAAAAAAAACTCCTATATAACAAGGGGCTTTGGAGGGACAAGGAGTAACATGAAGTTTTCTTTGGAGAAGCAAATTGGTTTGTCTGTTAAATGTACTACCACAATTCATACGTTTACATCCTTGAGAGCCATGTAAATAAAAGCAATCGAAGAAACAATTGAGATGAAAATGTCTTCAAAAAGTAACTAATTCCTAGCAAACCAGATATTGACCAAAAAACATGAAACATTGGATTAGTATTAAGAGAAATTACCGAAGCAAAAAACCTAGGAAACGGTAAATTAAAATTTAAATGCATCCCTAACAAACTAGAAAAATAAGACCATAAACCTTTGGAATATGGACAATGCAAAGAAGAAAAACAGAACCCGCAACAAGAAATCAATCACACCGTGGTTGGTGAGCTAATATGCTTCAAACTTAACTAGAAGTGCTTTTCAGAAAAGGGCTTTTGATTATTTATGGTTATTATATATTTATCTATCAAGAGATAATGGTTAGATGTTTGGACGTGGAAATAATTACTAATTAAGTAATCAAGCATCCTCGTATGTATATTCAGATGTCAACTATAGAATAAATAAATAAAAAGGAAAAACAGTTTTTAATTTGGTTGGAGAAGTAAAATCAAAAGCAAACTTGTAAGAATCTGACAAGAAGCATATTAAAAATGGACTAATTGCACAAACGTCCCTTGGGTTTAGGTATAATTGCATGTATATGGAATTTTTACCCATAATTACACAAACATCCCCTATAATTAGTTGACTTCGTTAAATCTAACTATTGACCACAATTTTAACCAAAAAATGACCAAAGTACCCCTAGTTACCTATTTTATTATTAATTATATATATACTTTTTTTTTGACAATTTATATATATACTTAAAATAATAATTATATACAATACTTAATTTATTTATTTAACAATTTTTATAATCCATTTTTTACATTTTTATAATCCATTTTTTTAAATAAATAAATTAAGTATTATATATAATTATTATTTTTAAGTATATATGTAATTATTTTTTTAAATATATATATAATTATTTTTTTAAGTGTATATATAATTATTTTTTTAAGTATATATATAAATTGTCAAAAAAAAGTATATATATAATTAATTATAAAATAGGTAACTAGGGGCACTTTAGTTATTTTTGGTTAAAATTATGGTCAATGGTTAGATTTAACAAAGTTAACTAATTACAGGGGATGTTTGTGTAATTATGGGTAAAATTTCCATATACATGCAATTATACTTAATTATGGGTAAAATTTCCATATACATGCAATTATACTTAAACTTAGGGAACGTTTGTGCAATTAGTCCTATTAAAAATGAGTGATGATTTTTATGGGGGACAAAAATCCAAAATTATTATTATTTTGTTTTTGACTGATAAGGTTAGCATTGGGTGGCGTACAAGTAAACCTTTTTCGGTTTATATTGTCATTTTCTGTATAAAATCTAGTCATTGAATATGTAAGCAAACTACTTTTATATATATATATAAATTTTCTATTATCAGTTCGTCCTGACAATAAATATATCAGAATGAAGAATATTGACCACTAGATTTACATACTTTGACTCAAAGTGTATGCACTTGTCAAAACTTCTCCATAATTTATGGTCCACATTCTTCGTCCTGATATATTTATTGTCATGACGAACTGACAATAGAAAGACTGTGTATATATATTATGTAAGCAAACTTGACTGTATTAGGCCAAAGACAATCAAAAGGTGTTTGAATTTTTATATAATACTAGTAGAACAGCTTGGAGATATTGTATTTTTTTCTTGCTAATTAAATTTATTATTTCTCTAGATGCTTTTCTGCATAAAAAATTAACATGGAACATGTTAATTACAGATGAACATGTTTAAGGTAAAATGGGTTTTTCTTAAGTTGTTTATTATTACTATTAAGGATGAACATGTTTTCTGAAGAATGGTGAGTTTAAAAGACATGTCTATTAATTAATCATAGTAGAAAAGATAGTGTGAATTCAAAAAACATATCTATTAATTTATTAATTAATTATATTAACTAACTAAATTAATTAATCATATTTAAAAATTTGGATTGGAGACAGTAATTAGATTCATCCATCTTCAAACACACGAGGCACTTCATATCTTAGAAGAAAGAATTGGAATGAATATGGTGAAAAATGAGAACGGTTTCAAAATATTTCATCCATAAAAAAAAGTGGTAGGCTTTTGCAAGAAGGGCACCATAAATTGGAAATAAAAAGATCAAAAAAATTTCACAATTTGGTTGAAAATGTTGATATAAGCTCTAAAAACGATTAAATTATATTTTACAATGCTCGCACATCGTGCGGGCAGCAAACTAGTATAATAATATATCCGAAGTAAGACCGCGATATATCTCATTAATTGTCAGACACTATTAAAAAATCATCACAAGCTATTCAAACCCGAGATATTAATGAAATAAATGAAAGCTTTTATTAGACGAGATTAGGTTAATCCAATGGTAAAACTTCACACATGAATCACGAGATTGTGGGTTTGAGTCTCCCTCTCTAAAAAAAGGATCAAATTAGCTGTCAAATTTTGATGTACCAATTTATGTCCAACCAACCAAATTGGGACATGTGTGCACATTTATGAAAGAAGTTAAAAAATAATAATTAAATGTGCTATAAATGTGCACATATGTCCCAATTTAGTTGAGTGCATTTTTGCTCACCCACCTTAACTGGAGGTAAGCATTAACCCCCTTCCCATTAGATGACATCTATCCCAAAGTTAACTCAAAGTTAACAGATATTGTTCTACCAATTTTACCCTTTCTCTGAAAAAGAAAAAAAAAACACCTGCACCCAGAAATCATTATTGTTCATCATCCTTTTGTTCATTATTATGAACAAAAAAAATTGTTCATCACCAATTCACCATCATAGAATCTGTGCTTGATTTTTTTTTGTTTTAGAATCTGTGATGAAGATGAGTATGAATTTTTGTTGTGGAATCTGTGATTTTTTTGTTTGTTGAAGAAGATGTGTTTGAAACAAAAAAAAAAAAAAAAAAATTGAAATCATTCATCACCATCAACACCCAGTTCATCATCTCCAGAAATCATCACCCCACCAGAAAATCAAACCCACTCCAACACCCACACGACCACTATAACCCCACCATCTGCAAATCAAACCCACTACTCCAATCTGCACCAGAATAACACCCACACCATCAACACCATAAATCAACACTCTTCAACACCAAAAAACAACACCCACACTTGTCAAAAAAAAAAAAAAATCAACACCCACATCCATCAATTAAAAACAAAATCTGAATTTTTTTTTTTTAAATTGAAATTCGAATCACCATCATCACCCACCCCACCATCAACAACCCTACCGTAAATCAAATCCTCACTCGAAGCCGTCCAAAACCAACCTCTAGTCGTCGAAGAGATCGGCGCTGCTGGTGATAGAAGATTGCGACAGCCGAAGAAGATCACCGCTGGAGTCGCCTGGAGAAGATCGTCGGAGAGAAGACGATGAGAAGAGAGAATCTGTTTGTTTTTTTCAGATCTGATATTTGTTAAAAAAAATTAATTTAAGTTTTTTTAAAATTTACCTATTTTTATTCATTTAATATAACTTCTAAGTTTTAACTGATGGTGGATATGTTAACCTTGGGTTAACTTTTGGACAGATGTCATCTAATGGGAAGGGGGTAATGCTCACCTCCGGTTAAGGTGGGTGAGCAAAAATGCACTCAATTTAGTTTGTTGGACACAAATTGGAAGACCAAAATTTGACGGTTGTTGAGTCCCTAAAAAAAACTATGAATTTATATAATATTTAAAATATCAACAAAAAAAAAATTTGAAAACTCTTATTAGTGAATCACGTACAATTGTGTGGTGCACAATAAACTGCAAATGAGTATGGGTAATAAGGTAATTATCCCAGTGAAATCAAACAGAAAAATATAAAAGAAAGATTCCTTTTGAAGACTAATAGAAAGTTCTTGATGAGATTGTCTGGTCCAATCATATCCCCTTTCTTCTTGTGTACTAGTGTTCCAATTCACTACAATCCCAAGAGTGAATTCAGAATTTTCTCTGCAATCTTTCTCCTGTATTACGTATCGTCTTCTTCAATTCAGTATGGAACAAAAAACCTCCAAACAAGCTCATGTTCTAGTCCTTCCTTATCCAGCTCAAGGCCACATAAATCCCATGCTTGAATTCGCTAAACGTTTGGTTTTCAAAGGAATCAAATCCACATTAGCAATCACCATTTTTCAATCCAAGTCTCTGCACATGCACTTGGACCCTGAAAGCTCATCAATAGCCATCGAAACATTCTCCGATGGCTACGATGAAGGTGGCTATGCACAGGCTGAGAGCACTGAAGCCTACCTAGAAAGTCTCAATGTTGCAGGCCCAAAAACTCTGGAGGAGTTGATAAAGAAACTCGATGACATTGGTCAACCTGTCTCTGCAATTGTCTATGATGCATTTTTGAACTGGGGACTTGATGTGGCCAAGAAATTTGGGCTGATTAGTGTGCCATTTTTCACTCAATCAGCTGCTGTGAACAACATATATTATCATGTCAACAGAGGACTACTTCAGCTGCCACTTTCGGAGACTCAGGTTTCGATTCCTGGATTGCCCCTGCTTGAAGCTTCCGAGACACCTTCGTTTGTACATGATTATGGACCCTACCCGGGTTTCTCTGGTCTTATTTTGAATCAATTCTCGAATGTTGATCAAGCTGATTGGCTACTTCTGGATACTTTCTACGAATTAGAGGAAAAGGTACTTGTAATGGAATTACTCTTGCTTTGAAATATTGATCAATAGCATTTGTTAGTTAGAGTGCTTAAATACTATCTGTTTCTGTATTTATTATGTAATTTGTATATGTATTTGGGTCGGTCTGGCAACTGAGGGAGTGTAACAGCTTTGATTAAAGATTTTTCATGCTGTTTGATGATGATGATCAGGTGGTGGACTGGATGGCTAAGCTCTGGAAAATTGGGACAGTTGGGCCAACTCTTCCATCTATGCACTTGGACAAAACACTTGAAGATGATAGAGACTATGGTACAAACATATTCGAGCCAAAAACCAGTGTTTCCATGAATTGGCTGAATAACAGGCCAAGTGGTGCTTCAGTTGTTTATGTTGCATTCGGGAGCTGGGCGTCACTGAATCCAGAACAAATGGAAGAGTTAGCTTGGGGACTGGAAGGAAGCAATTGCCACTTCTTGTGGGTTGTGAGAGAGAATGAGGAGACAAAACTGCCAAGCAAGTTCCTAGAGGAGATATCAGAATCAGATCAAGGCCTGGTTGTGAGTTGGTCCCCACAATTGGAAGTGTTGGCACATGAGTCTGTAGAGTGTTTTGTGACACATTGTGGTTTCAATTCTGTTATTGAAGCATTGAGCCTTGGAGTTGCAATGGTGGCAATGCCTCAGTGGACCGACCAGCCTACAAATGCCAAGTATGTTGAGGATGTTTGGGGGACTGGAATCAGAGCTCTGCCTGATGAGAAAGGTGTTGTGAGAAGAGAAATAGTGGAGAAATGCATCAAGGAAGTGATGGTGGGAGAGAAGGGGAAGAAGATGAAGGAGAATGCAAAGAAATGGAAGCGGTTGGCCAAAGAAGCCATAAACGAAGGTGGAAGTTCTGATAAGAACATTGATGAATTTGTAGCCAAATTACTATGCTCCTGAACCTGATTATGTTGTATTGTTTTTGTTTTATCCTTTTTTCCATTTCTCGATCACCTTCTAATGTTTTCCTTACACAATTTATAAACATATCGTGAGTTGAGAGGTGTGATTATCATTGGACTATGCTTACGACAACACATACTTAATATTAATGTTTTGATCAATCCATTGTAGATATATATAGCACGCTCGTGAACGAAACATAAACAGCTGAACCATTTGGTCTATATCGTTATCCAATGTTGTCCGATGATGATCGACGCTCATTTAGTCTGACAATGGTATAAAAATTTTCTATTGAAGATTTTCTTCTGGTGACAAAAGAGAAGTGATCCAGATTCTTTAATTTTTTTATTTTTATTTTTATTTTTATTTTATTATTTTTTTTGTGATCTACATTTGGATCTAATTAAAAGCTCATAAATGCAAAGGATGGTTTTTGCAACTACTCCACTGCCAAAAATAATGTATTGGTACCTACCACGAGTAGGGATGGGTGTTTCCCTATGGACCCCATCCCCCAGGGCCCCATAGGGTTTTGAGGGCAAAATTTGCCCTCAAATGTATTTTGGGGGTGGGGGTGGGGGTGGGGGTGGGGGTGAACTTTGCCCACAAACATATTTTGGGAGAGGTGGTGGGGGTACCTCCCCCCAAACCCAAAACCCCATTGGGCCTCCCAAAATAATATATATTATTATTATATAAAAATTTTAAGGGAAATTATTATTCTCCCCCTGTAGTCTGCCGTATTCTCCAGTCTCCCCCCTCTAGTTTCAAAATTCTCCAATTTCTCCCATCTCATGCGTATTTTTATATGGTGAGATTGGTTGTATTTGTACATGGGAGGGGGAAAATTATAGAATTTTGAAACTAGAGGGGGAAGAATAATAATTTCCCAAATTTTAACAATTAAAACAAATTATAAATTATAATATTATATTATTAAAATTAAATGTTATGGTTGTTCATTTATAAGGTGTAATTAACCCCCAAAATAATATACATATGTATTATGCAATTATTTAGTACTGTATTTTTATTATGTTTTTATTACTTTTCGGATTGAAAAGAAAATAAAATGGGGGAAATGGGTTTTGGGGGTGGGGGTAGGGGAAACTCCCCTCAAGACGTCCCCCCCGTTGGTCCTCCCAAATGGATTTTGGGGGAGGTGGTGGGGGGAGGTTTGAGGGGTGGGGGTGGGGGTACCCTCCCCCTCCTCCTCCCCATTGGGCACCCACACCCATCCCTAACCACGAGGAAATCATAGAGGTTGCATTTAATTCTTAAATTATTTCTTTGTTTATTCATCAAATTATGGATCGCTAATGTAGAGAAATAATGGAATCAATGAATTACACACAACACAACGAAAGAAAGATTTTAGTGTATGTTTGATAGGGTTTTTGTAAAGGTCAAAAAAGCTGATTTGAGATTTATTTATTTATTTATTTTTTTTTTTTTTTTGGTTATTTGGTAAAACTCAAAACAGATTTTTTTAATATATTAATTGTCTCATTTACCCTTTATAAAAGCTATTTTATATCTATTAAAGGAAGCCTAAATTTTGAGCTTTTCCAAAAAAAAATTAAAACTTATGAATTGTCTCAACTACCATTTATGATTTTAGATATTTCACCATACAACTCTTTCATTATAAATACATTGTCAACATTGTTTTTGTAATTTAAACAACCAAAAGTTCATTTCATTAAAAACTCTACCCAATAAAAGTTATAATAGTAAAAGATCTACTTCAGAATCACTACTTCAAAAGCCATACCAAAAACACCCTTACTTTGATGGTATAGCTAGCCTTTTAATCTGCCTTTCTAAGTTTAGAGGTGATTTCAATTATTACATTCTTTCAAATATTTTTTATTTTAAAATAATTTAATTTGACAAGCCTATTATTTTGTTGAACTAAAAATAGAATCTGATATGCTTCGAGAGAAATCAGAATATCTCAGTAAAATGTTAGCGCACTTACAAAAATTGACCATATACCGACACATCAAAAATGACTTCAAAAATGGAAAAGACAGATTTGTATTGAGAATTTTAGGACAAGAATCTTAGGGCCCGTCCTGCAAGCCGTTTTCTGTTTTTGTTTTTCGAAAATAAAAACAAAAATGAAAACAGTGTTTTTGGTTTCATTTTTGAATTCCGAATACGCGTCTGGTAGCATTTATTGAAAACTGTATTCTGAAACGAAAAACAGTAAAAACGCGTCTGGTAGCTTCACTGAAAGCTGAATTTTAAAAATGAAAACAGTAAAAACGCGTCCGGTAGATTGAAGTCAGAACATAAAAAACTGAAGAACTTTTACATATTTAATTGAACTCTCCCATCTCTTTACACTATTTTCATAAGGTTGTAATATTTATTTTCATCCACTTAAATTTATAATTTAATATATATATATATATATATATATATTAAATAATTATACCACTATTCATAATAATATAATAATTTAAATTTAATCATTATTTACAGACCATTCAATCATTTTTAATTAAATTATAAAAACGATTGTATGATATTTGATTTTTTAGCATTAATAAAAAATACATAACTATCAATTTCCATAATTTTAGATTACCTGTAATATTTCATTAAAATTCTGATAACATAACATTGACATAATCTAATTATATAAAATCACGAATAAATTCCAGAATACACCACCTCCTATTACAAGACATCACCTCCTATTACGTGAGCAATCTCGCCAAATCCAGTGTGTGAAATCAAATCAGAAAACACACGATGTTTTGTGCGCAATCGATTAAATTTTGACTTTAACTGTAAAACCGTAAATCGCTTTTTGGTTTGTTGGAAAACCTCATCTACTATTTGTGACCAAACCCGCTTATGGAATGTAGATGTTTGTAAATCGCCTTTTTTTACATGGTCATGCAATATGCGAATAAAAATGACATCATTCCTTGTAAACCATTTGGCCTTGTCGTCAACATCGACATCAACATCAACGGGTTCCATTATATTTGCTGTTTTAAGAACATTGAAATAAAAACAAACCCTCAAAACAGAACAATAGAACAATATAATCAAAACAACACCCAAACAGAGCAATACAAACACTTAGATGAACTATAGTTGTTTGTATAGGTTGGTTTGAATTATATATATACTTGTAGTAGAATTTTATTATTGATAAATTTATCCTTAATTAAATTTATTAAAGAAGACCGAAAAAAAAAAATTCTAAACACACCATATACAAATTTTTAGACTTCAATTTTATTATATTTATTTCTTTTGCGTTTTAATCTAACGAATTATCTTACATGTACATAATCACAGGAAAGTTTTTAAATTGATCCATATGTATCATAAAATTTTAATCATAACTAAGATAACATCAATAAAATCTACTCAATTTCCCTATTATTTAAATCAAAATTTCTCAAATATTTAACTCATTGACAATTGAATAAGTCCATCACAAATTCACGATTTTGATTTTGTTGAGATTTCATGAAAATAATATCATTGGTAAATTCATAAAACATCATAATGAAGTAATTAAACCTTAATTTTATATTTATCTTTTCATAAAGTTATATCACGTAGACTAAATACAACTTTATTAAGTCCAAATTTGGTCTAAAAAAATAAATAAACCTAAATTCAATCTAATTTTTTGAAAAAATCTATAAATATACCATGTACCTCAAGTTGATTGTGAACCTAAGTACTTATAATTAACCATATCCACAGAATAGTGGTTGAAGCAATAAGAAAATTAAACAAAAAAACAGATTTTCTAATTAAATGCACATGGAGAGAGAACAGAGAAGCCGAGATTGATCAATTTGTTTGTACATTGTACATCATATTTTTACACAATAGTACTACTCATTTTCTCATTACAAACTTATAATAAACACCGTAAACTTTACTTTAATCCTTATAAATAACCACATACACTTATCCTTTTTTTAAAGCCTCAAAAGTCTATGAGTTAAGCCAACAAAAAAATAAAAATAAAACATTGTACATATGTATATTTGTCAAGTGTACAGTATAATATCTACAAAACCATTCAACACTACCACAATACCCACCACCATCCAAGCCATTTATATCCAATACCACTATACCATCAGCTGTCTAGCACCACCCGCAATATCACAACGCCTTCACCACCTTCCTGCCCCTATTTACCGAAACCAAGGCCAACACCACCACCACCACCACCACCACTAACACCAATCGTTGCATTTTAACTTGCAGCCAAACATGTTTCCCACCAAAAATACTGACTCCTGTCCTAGTAAATTAAAAATAAATGGCAATGTGACAACCTCAATCAATGCCCCTGATTCAAGAACCCTATATACCATCTGCGTTCAACGAATCAAAAAAAAAAATAACCCGAATCACATCACATCACAGCTATTATAAAAATAAACCATTTCGAAATTTTCAAAATAATAGTTTCATGAGTTCCAAAAGAAAAGAGAATTGAACACATGGATTGATATCCAATGTGAATGGTTTTGATAATTGAATATAATAATCAGTTTAAGCTAAATTAATCAAAACAAATAAATTAGAGAATATACAAGAATTTGGTGGAAATTTTAATAAATAAAAGGAGTGTGAAAGGAATAGAAGAAGTTGAAAAGCACATCTCTATTATTTAAGCTTTCAATTAACATCACACTTTACAAGTTACAACTACAACGAAATTGCAAGGAAGTTCCATAAAAAGTAGAGATGGAATTACTTGCAAGGGGATGCAAAGCAAAATTCTCATAGAATATCATTAATAGTTCAAAATTCTTAATCCACACATCCATGTTTTTACTTTTTTTTTTTTTTTTTTTTTTTTACACCATCGTGAATCAAAGGTCTATCAGGATCTAGCTAGATTAAGCTCCACAAGTAAAACCCGAAATACCGGAATAGAACTCCCAACTCATAAAAATACATTCATGTGATGGGTTATTCTGCATAAACCAATCTTTACAAGATAATAAATCAACAATTTGAGATACGACGCCTCTACGGAATAATTTAAAATAATCTCAACCTGAACCAACTATATGTGAGGTTATAAATAAAACATGCATATAAAATACACTCCGATTTGCACAAGTACAAAATGAACTTCGCATTCATTTTTCCAACTAAACAAGATAATCAAGGGTTATTTATTTATTAAAAAAATGATAATCAAGGGATATGTAACAGAGACAGAGATAATGTAAATTTTTATTTATTTATTTTTTTAATAGAAACAAAAGGGAGCTTATTTTCAACACCTTGCAGGCCATAAAATTTTTTATCAGAAAGGTGAAAATAAATGATTTTACAGTTCATCAGTATTAGTTAATTTGATCTTTCAGTTGCTGCAAAGAAAATTAATGCACTTTGCTCCATGTATCTTTCTTCTATTCCTCCTAATATTACAAATCAATGTAATTAACATAAAGCACTGCACAATATCCTGGATTAACTTGGATTAACAACAGATTGTGTAAACCTACAGATGTAAAAATTGAAAAATTCATGCACGCATATAAACACAGCTAAAGCACATTAACAAAGTGAATGACTAGCTGTAAAACTATCCAGAAATCAAACACCCAAGAAATAATACATAAAACAGAAACATAGCCACCAAATACATTTCAACCCATCCTGAAAACCCAACATTGCTTCACAAAAAACTGAACATGAAGAAAATTGCACCTCAAACCTTAAGGAAAAAACTCCATATGCCACCGGGTCAACACAAAAACAGCCAGCAATACAAGGATACACAAACATGCTTTGCAAAAAGAAGCCCTACTCCAAACTGCCATCAGACCAGAACCAACTCTACTCTGGAGATCACCCCAGTTATCAACAATGCCTTGGGCCAGAAAACAGAGCAAGAATACAAATCCAAGTTGCCATGATCCACGTCTATATACATAAATTTATATAAACCCATAACCAAAACCATTTTTTAACATATCAAACTTGCCATGATCACTCATATTGACAACAAACCAAAAAAAAAATCATGAATAACAAAAATAAACACTGAAATCCTGAGATAAGTGTAAAGAAAAATAGGAAAATCACCTTAATTGAGTAAGTTGAAGTGCTCAAAGCTTCTAAACCAGATTTTTGCTCAAATCTTCTACAGCTGCCTTTGACAATATCAAAATTTCCCCAATAATCACTACAAAATAAAAATTAAGATTACACATAATAAAATCAGCAACAATTAGTATAGATCTACTATAGATCCAACTAAATCTACACTAAATTCGGTTTAAGAAACAAAAAAATTAAAGAAGAAGAAGAAGAACAACAACAACCAGATCTGCTGCAGATGAAGAAGAAGAACGACAAGAAGAACAACAAGAAGAAGACGCAAATCTGAAGAAGAAGAAGAAGAAGAAGAAGAAGAAGAAGAACAACAACAACAACAACAAGACCAAAATCAGAAGAAGAAGAACAGCAACAAGAAGATCTGCTGCAGAAGAAGAACAACAACAACAAGAAGAAGAAGACAAAAATCTAAAATTTGCAAGATGAAGATCGAAATCAGAAGAAGAAGAAGAAGAAGAAGAAGAACAGCAACAAGAAGATCTGCTGCAAAAGAAGAAGAAGAACAGCAACAAGAACAAGAAGAAGAAGACGAAAATCTGGAGAAGAAGAAGAAGACCGAAACCAGAAGAAGAAGAAGAAGAACAAGAACAAGAACAAGAACAAGAACAAGACCGAAATCAGAAGAAGAAGACCGAAATCAGAAGAAGAAGAAGAGGAAGAAGATGTACCTTGTCGAATGTCATGGAGGAAGAACAGCTGGAGGAGTGAGGTCGGGAGTTGAGAGTGAGAGTGTGAGTGATTGAAGTGAGGAGAAATTTTGTTTTTAAAATTGTATTTGGAATTCAGAAAACAACTTTTTTTTGTATTTTAAAAATTTCCACTTTTAACACTGGTTTTGTTTTTCATTTTGTTTTTTATTTTGTTTTTGTATTTTGAAAATAAAATGAAAAACGATTACAGGACGCGAATTCGAAATTCTTTTTGGAAAACAAAAACAAAAACAGGCTGAAAACAGTCTACAGGACGGGGGCTTAAGGTGATTGCATTAAATAGAAATTAAAAAAAATGGAATACCCATGTGTTGGATTAGGTCGTTTTATGTCTAAAATCATGATGATTAGACTTTAGAGGTTGTTTAAGTACATATAATTAGTGGATTATGTACCTATAGCTAGATATTTCCTAGAAACCCACGTTGTACCTTGCAACTTTTATTCTTCTATTATCATTATACATTTATACTATAGATATTTATCTTTGGACCATATTTATATTCTGATTTTGTAATATATTTTCAGATAATTAATTTCAAGAATGTTTTCACATCCACCAAGTACAAATGAAGACCCTCTCAAAAAAAAAAAAAAAAAAAGTACAAATGAAGAAAGGCCTAAACGAATATTGGGCCTCTCAGAGACCCAAACTTGAGGAAATGGAGCATCCACCTCAGCTTTCTATCTGCCTGGAACTTGTGGGCCCCCAAAAAACTCAAGTCCAAAAGAGTGACCATATTTGTACCCATTTACAGCTAACACTTCAAAGTTCAAATCATTATAAATTTAAAATCTCAATATTACCCTCGATTAAAATTACAATAATGTACAAATAGTTGTGAATATATGATATAACACCCTCTTTCTTAAATCTCAATATTATCCTTAATTAAAATCACACACACACATCATAAATTCAAGTCTAAAAGCAATGAAATTAAAGCTGTTTTCCTTTATAACAGCAAACCCCACCACCCCCCCCCCCCCCCCCCCCCCCAAAAAAAAAAAAAAAAATCACATACAAGTTTTGGAAATAACCAAGCTAGCAACAAATTCATCAATATTTTTATCAGAACTTCCACCTTCAACCATGGCTTCTCTGGCCAATCTCTTCCATTTATCAGCATTGTTTTTGATTTCTTTGCCTCTCTCACCTTCCAATATTTCTCTTATACAATTCTCTATTGCTTCTCTTTTAACGATTTCTTTCTCACGATCAGCTTCAGGTTTCAATCCCATTTTCCAGACGTCCATAATGTACTTGGCATTAGTGGTTTGGTCGTGAGATTGTGGCATTGCCACCATTGGAATTCCAAAACTCAGAGCTTCCAATGTTGAATTCCATCCACAATGTGTAACAAAGCAACCTATTGCTTCATTTGCCAAGACATCTAATTGTGGACACCAACTCACCACCAACCCCTTTTGTGATACAAAGTTTTCTGGTAGCTTAGCCTGTTCAGATGCTCTCACAACCCACAAGAAGTGCTTGTCACTTGCTTTCAGACCATAAGCCAGTTCCTCCATTTGTTCAGCTTTTGGCTTTACTGCGCTCCCAAACGACACGTAAACGACAGACCCTTTTGCCCGATCGTTTAGCCATTTCATGCAAGCATCACTATTTGGCTTGAAGATGTTGAAACCATAGCCTTTATCATCTTCAAGTTGTTTATCCAAGTACATAGATGGTATTGTTGGTCCAACTGTCTTCAATAGTGACTTGAACTTCCCCAACCATTCCACTACCTGCACAAATTCACATTACTAAATCTAATTAGCTATTGGTGTTTGATTTATAATTAACCAGGATCTTCTTCTGATACTTCACTTCACTGAACACATATTAATCATACTTACCTCTTTCTCCAACTCATAAAAAGTGTTGAAAAGAACCCAATCAGCCTCGTCGCTGGTAGAAAATTGACCATATACAGACACATCAAAAATGACTTCAAAAATGTCAGATTGTGATCCATAATTATAAATGTGACTAGGCATGTCTTGAGGCTCAAGTGGAGGCAATCCAGGCAGTGATGAAACCTGATTCTCTGTAAGTGGAAGTTTGAGCAAACCCCTGTACACATGGTAAAATATGCAATCAACAGCACATGATTGAGTGAGAAAAATTGCTCCAACCAAACCAAACTTTCTTGCAACACTAAGAGCCCAAGGCAAACATGAATCATAAACTATGCAATCAACAGGAAAACCTGAGCCATTCATTTTCTCAACAAGCTCACTAAGAGTTTGAGATCCAACCTGTCCAAATACGAATTCTCTTGTCAGAATATGTTTTTTTTATATATATACTATGTAACGTTACATAATCAGTTTAACCTGTAAAACTGCAGGTTTCTACAGACATCTGCACTAGAGAAGAATTACCTGCTCAAATCTCTTCAAGTAGACCGGAAAGCTTTCTGCCTGATCAACACCACCTTCATCGTAGCCATCGGAGATTGTTTCAAGTGCAATAGAGCCGTTGGAAGAAGCTCTATGGATGGTTTTGGAGATGAAGCGAGTATTGACTAGAGTGACTTTGATTCCTTTGTGTTGTAAGCGCTTGGAGAATTGAAGCAATGGGTTTATATGGCCTTGCATCGGGTAGGATAAGACCAAACAGTGAGCTTTGCAGGAATCATCACCCTCTAAATTCTCCATTGTTGCTTCAAAGAACTCAAGCTCTTTTTCTCTTGATCTGGTTGTATAATAAGTGTACAATTTTTACACCTAAGTCAAATAAACTGTTGAATTTAATTAGATTGTTGATTCTGATTTGGAACTAAAGTCAAGTGCAAAATTTGAGGCCGCCCACTACTTTTTGGATGCATATATATATCTTCATGTCTTTTAGCTTTTGTCTAATAGTACCTAATAATAACATAGAATATCTCCATTGAATTAATGGATGATCTTGGTTATATGTATGTAGTAGTTCACAGACAGCAAATTGTCAAGTCATGATTGTCTACATAGTTTACTTGTTGTATTTGGCTTGCACATGCCAAGTTTTCGATAATTTTGTTGACTACTTTATATTGTTAAGTTTTGAGAAAACAGAACAACTTTTGTCATATTTTAGACAAATCATAGTAGAGACACTTTCTCTTCATTTTGGTCACTTGTTCTGTTTTCTTGATCTGGTTTAATAAAAATTAATGGATAGGGAGACAAAATCCTGCAGAGATCATGTTCCGATCTGAGCCTCCCATACCCATCTCCCATATATATAATATGTTTCAATTTGCTTAACGTTTAGTTTCAGAAGAGACAATCGAAGCCACATTAGCAAATAGCAACCACCATTTGTTTATTTATATATCCAAGTCCATGCATATTATATGTTGATCCTTAATGCTGATCAATAGCTGTTGAATCAATCTCTGATAGCTAATTGGCTACCATATATGAGCTTGGCGGAAAGACCGAGAGCTCTGCCTGAATTGTGAAAACAAGTTGTGGAGAAGTGCATTAGGAAGTTATTTGAGAGAGAGAAATAGAGTTGTCGAATGGGCCTTGAGGGCTAAGTCCGTTTAGGGTATGGGTCGACCTTGACTATCAAGTCCCGTGGGTTGGAGGGTAGGGTTGGATTTAAGAAATGAAAAGAAAAAAAAAAAACCAATAGTATAATTTATAAAACAAGGTAAAGCTCGTCGGATCGCCCAAGGCCCGAAACCGGTGCAGGCAATCTCACTTTGTATAGGGCTCATGGACATGGCCGGATCTTATAAAAAAAATTAGAACTCAGTCCGTACCCAGCCCCTTAAACCCGGTAAGACCCACCTTGAAATTTCCAACCCGACCCAGCCTGGCCGGCCCGGACGTTTGACACCTCTAAAGAGAAGGGCAAGAAAATGAAAGAATAAGAATTTGGCCAAAGAAGTCATTGGTTAGGTTGATAGTTGATACTTGTCAAAGGTCAAATATTATATTATATGCAGGTAAATGCATATGGTGATACTTTTTTTTTTTTTTTTTAATTTATTTATTTATTTATTTATTAATTTATTTATTTATTTATGGAAGGGCACCTGTAAACCTGGAAAACCAGATCCAGGGCAAAGATACAATCACAATTGGGACTCCACAGATAAACCACTCGAACACAAGCCCAGAATAGAGTCCCATAACGGGAGAAAAACCCACTCACAAAGGTGGAATCACAACAAGGAAACCAAATGGTTTCGCCAAAACCAAACTATACAAACACAAAACCCAAATAAAACGGACGAAACCCGAACTGGAGGAGGGACCCCCAGGTTGCCGGAGAGGACCCACTAGGACGCCGCCGGCAAGGAGCGACAACACCGGAGATGCCGATCGAAACCCCGTGCCACCTAGCCAAGTAAAACCCCACCAAGATCCGTCGTCCTCCGCCGAAAGCACCGAAAAAATAAAACTACCTCACAAAGAGGACTAAAGCAACCGACTGAACGGAGCACCGATCGGAATAGAAGACCCGCGGCTGCCGGCAAGCGTCCGATGGAGAGGTTGGGCGTACGCACGCCGAAACGTAGCAACCGCCGAAATAATTAACGCTTTAGATCTGGCCGGACTTCATAGATCGGGCCGATCTAACAGCTGCCGGAGTCTCTTTTATATATATACACTTTTTTCGAGGCAGGAATGATATATGATAATTGTGGAGAAAAATTAAATGCAGCTTTCATGTTTGCTTCATGGATAAGACAATATTTCTCATTTCATACCATTATTTGTTATGTACTCGTTTGTAGATGAATAAATATTAATAACAACTTGTTTTATTTGAGATTATATCGTATAAGAAAATACTATATTATAAATTTAAAATACAAATTAAGATATGAGTTGTTGATGTTTAACATATTACTAATTTCTGATTTGTAATATATTAATATATAGGCTAATTAACACTGATACCCCCCTAAACTCTTCCAAAATATGTATTATGCCCCATTATACTTTTTTTTTGCCACTAAACCCCCTGAACTCTCACAAATTGGTAAATACAGAATGTAGATACCCCTCATAGGGGGCAAAAAAACCCAAGTAACTAAAAAACAAGAGTTTAGGGAGTTTAGTGGCGAAAAAAAAAGCATATGGGGCATAGTGCATATTTTGAAAGAGTTTATGGGACATCAGTGTCAATTAGCCTAATATATAATATCAAACTATAATTTGTTCATGAACAATGGACACATAATTAATTTATCTTATTTATCATATCGGATTTTTTATTATCAGTTCGTCCTGACAATAAATATATCAGAACGAAGAATATGGACCACTAGATTTACATGCTTTGACTCAAAGTGTATACACTTGTCAAAACTTCTTTATAATCTGTGGTCCATATTCTTCGTACTGATATATTTATTGTCAGAACGAAGTGACAATAGAAAGACTGTTTATCATATATCGTATAAATTAAATAATTAATAACTTAAATGAGTTAGAGATTTGAGAATTATAGTATTATTACTTTGGTTGACTTTGGTTGACTTTTGTTATAAATTCTTGTCAGTTGACAGGACAAGATCCATGATCCATGACTATTGGTATTGGATGAATAAAAAGTTTGTGTTATACTCACATGCATTTACAAAACTGAAAATTATTCAAAAAAAAATAAAAAAATTCAACCAAGAATTTAATGCAGCTCTATCATATACATATTCAGCATTGGTGAAGTTGATCGAAAAACTTGACGATGCTGGTGAACCTGTCACTGCCATTGTTCATGATTCAGTATTTCCTTGGGTGCTTGATGTGGCCAAGAAATTTGGGCTACTCAAAGTTGTGTTCTTCACTCAAACTTGTGCTGTCAACAGCATTTATTATCATGTAAACAGGGGACTTCTTCCGCTGCCGCTTTCGAAGTCTGATGATGTTTCCATTCCTGGATTGCTTCAAGCTTCCGATACACCGTCTTTCATTCATGATATGGAATCAACCGCGCCAGGTTTGAGTGATTTGTCTGTGAATCAACTTTCCAATATCGATGAAGCGGATTGAGTACTTTCTAACATTTTCTACAAGTTGGTGGAGAAGGTAAGCTTATTTGTAATACGTTAGGCATAAACGTTTTATTGAGGAGAAAATACAATGCCATCCGTAGCAAAAGAGTGTTGCAAAATACTATCATGGCAAAAAGTTTTACCGCACATTATAAGTATTTTGCAGCAAAAGACTTAAATCTGCAGAAAAAAACTCAAAAGTTTTTAAAATTACAAAAAGGTCGCGACAAATATAACATTTTTTTTTTTTTTTTGTTAACAGGACTCTGTTTTTTCAGATTCTGCAACGAATATATTCTTGTTATCTGTTTTTTATTTTGTCAGGAAGTGGATTGGATGGCTAAACGCTGGAAAGTGAGGACAATAGGACCAACTCTTCCATCTTTTTACTTGGACAAAAGACTTGAAGATGATAAAGTCTATGGAATCGACTTATTTAAGACAAACAGTGATTGCATTAGTTGGCTGAATGATAAACCAAGCGGTTCAGTTGTTTATGTTTCATTCGGGAGCGTTTCAAATCAAAACCCGGAACAAATCGAAGAGTTAGCTTACGGATTGAAAGCAAGCAAACACTACTTCCTGTGGGTTGTGAGAGAGTCAGAGGAGAGAAAACTTCCAAACAAGTCCAAACATTGATGAATTTGTAGCCAATCTGTTCTAATGATCATGTTGTGTCTCACTTAATTTATATGTTTCAATCTACTTTCAATAACTTTAATTAGAATTACCAAAAACTTGATTGTTGTCTTTCAATCAATTTGTAGTTGGCTTTACAATTTATTATCTCTTATAATTAAGTGTTCTAACTGATCATGTATTTGAAAAATCCACCAAATTAAAAGTTCACCGATAAAGTGAAACAATTGTCTAATTATAGGATAATAGAGGATTTAGAAGATAATAACCCAATAATAATCTGGTTGCAAAAAATTCAACCCAACCCAACCCCACATTGGTTGGGTCGGATTGGATTGATCGGGTTTAATCAACTATGTCAAGCAAAAAAACCAAGTATCAATAATAAAATTACACGCTTCCCATATGCACCATGCAGATTAATAATTCAATGAGTAAATGATAAAATAATTTTTTTCTTATTTGTATGGAAGAATGATTCTAGCATCTACAAAGCTGGAAGTTGAAAATTATTAAATAAAGCTTTCATGCTTTCCTCATGGTTGTACACTTGTAATATATTCCATAATCCTAATAATATATGTTAGATGAATAAATTAATTAATACGAATTCATTGACATGGTAATATTTATATTGCTATACGGCGTGATGTCCGTCTCTGGTCAGACCGATCCTGAATTCGAAGTTACACAACGTTAGTTAAAGATCCAAAAACTTGGATTCCCTTCCCAAATTGTCTTCTATTCATATTCTCTCTTCATTATTTTGTATTTGAAATGGAGAACAAGTCCTCCTGCAAATCTCATCCTCATGTTCTGGTCCTTCCATACCCAGCTCAAGGTCACATTAATCCAATGCTTCAATTTGCTAAACGTTTGGTTTCTAAAGGGATCAAAGCCACATTAGTAACCACCATTTATCTATCCAAGTCCATACTTGTTGATCCTGAATGCTCAATAGCTGTTGAAACAATCTCTAATGGCTTCGATGATATGGAAAACAGACATCCCAAGAGCCCTGAAGAATTTTTGGTGAGTTTCAGGACCGTAGGATCACAGACATTGTTAATGTTGATGAAGAAACTAGAAGATATTGGTCAGCCTGTTACTGTACTTGTCTATGATGCACTGTTTCCTTGGGCACTTGATGTGGCCAAGCAGTTTGGTGTACTCAAAGTTGTGTTTTTCACTCAAACTTGTGCTGTCAACAACATATATTATCATGTCAACAAGGGACTTCTTCGGTTGCCAATTTCCGGGTCTGATCATGTTTCCATACCTGGATTGCCACTGCTTCGAGCTTCAGAGACACCCTCTTTTGTCTATGAATCAGAATCAACACCCCCAGCTGTGCATGATTTCATAATGAATCAATTCTCAAATGTTGATGAAGCAGACTGGCTGCTTTTCAACACTTTTTACAAGTTGGAAGAAAAGGTTAATTAATTAGCATCTAAAAAGTTCTTATTTTGAGTCATTTTGATCATTTGATATAGGGTCCTTCTCCGGTCATCCGGTCAAGATCAGACCTGAAATTTTTCATGCAGCCTTAAGGATTCATGTGATAATCCTGGAGACGGTACGAAAAATTTCAGGTCTGGTCCTGACTAGAGAATTATTCTTTGATATAATAAATTTCTTGTTCTTTCTGGTTTTCTTTTCATCAGGTTGTAGATTGGATGGCCAAAATCTGGAAATTGGGGACAGTTGGACCAACTCTTCCATCTATGTACTTAGACAAAAGACTTGAAGATGATAGAGACTATGGCATCAATCTATATAAACCAAACACCAGTGCTTCCATGACTTGGTTGAATGAAAAGCCTAGTGGTTCAGTTGTTTATGCTTCATACGGGAGCGTGACGGATATCAGACCGGAACAGATACAAGAGTTAGCTTGGGGATTGAAAGCAAGCAAGTGCCACTTCTTGTGGGTGGTGAGAGACTCAGAGGAAAAAAAACTACCAAACAAGTTCAAAGAGGAGACATCAGATCAAGGTCTTGTTGTGAGTTGGTGCTCTCAATTGGAAGTCTTAGCACATAAGTCAATAGGTTGCTTTGTTACACATTGTGGGCTGAATTCAGTTTTTGAAGCACTGAGTCTTGGAGTGGCAATGGTGGCTGTGCCTTATTGGGCTGACCAACCGACGAATGCCAAGTATGTTGAGGATGTTTGTGGGACTGGAATTAGAGCTCTGCCTGATGAGAAAGGCATTGTGAGAAGACAAGCTGTGGAGGAATGTATCAAGGAAGTCATGGGGGGAGAAAAGGGGAAAAAGATAAAGGAGAATGCAAAGAAATGGAAGATTTTGGCTAGAGAGGCCATTGATGAAGGTGGAAGTTCTGATAAGGACATTAATGAATTTGTAGCCAAACTACTGCAATAGCCAAAAACTTTTACTATTACCTAAACATCCTCGTTGGAAAGTAGTGAATTTTCGTTTTATTTTGATCAATCAAACTCCGTAGGTTTTTTGTTTTAGATTCGAAGTTACACAACTTAGGACATGTTTGATTTTTCCACTTAACACTTAACGTGTTCTATTAAGTTTTTTGTTTGATTTTTGAAGCACAAAAATCACTTAAATAACTCTTTAAATCACTTTTTAATTAATAAAAGTGAAAATTTTCCACTTTTCACTCAACTAAAAACAACTTAAATTTATAGTAATTTTATATTGCCAAAACTATCCTCACAAATAAAATATATTTCAAGTTTTTCATTCTCTCAAGACCCTAACCATATTAATGTATTTTTTTTCTTCTCACCTTTAAAAAAAAATTAGCAGCCATAAAACCTAGTTGCTTCGGAACTCAAACCACTCCAATGGACTTCCAACTTTATTATGTTAAAGACTTTTATTTTTTTTTTCATAATTTGATTAGTTTTATTAATTTTATTTTAGAGTTTTACATTTCTTTTACTCGTACAATATAGGATGAGACCAATCATTAAAATTATCAAAGTTCTACACAGTAAAATTGATGTGAGGGCCTCAAACTATAAATGTTTTAAAAAATAAATTAAATTACTTATTTTTTAACTATTTGAATTACTTATTACATATTATCTTTTAATATATTAAATGTAAATATATAGCAAATAATAGTTTAAATTACTTGCTAGAGTTGTCTTTTAATATATTAAAATGTAAATATATAACAAATAACATTTGAAAGGGTATAGATGTAAAAATATTTATTTTCAAATATTTGTAACTTTAAAAAAAAAAAAAAAAACAGACATGTTTTTCGGTTTTCAGTTTAAAATCAAACGCAACCTTAGTGAAGATCCAAAAATTGAGTCTATTCGGCAGTGTTTTTGTTTTCTATTTTCTATTTTGTATATTCTCATTTGAAAACAAGAAATTGATTTTAATGTTTTTAAAACTTGAAATCACTGTTATGTTAGCAATTATTGAATACAGGATTTTGGAACGGAAAACTGTAAAAATACGTTCAGTAGTAATACTGCAAAGTAAAAAAAATGTGAAAAATATTATAATAATTAAATAAAAATAAAAATTATATTAGGCCTAATATTTTTCTTTCACAAATATTTGCTATTTATTATTTTATTATTCCAATGAAATCTAGAGAGAACCATATTAACATCGCCAAATTCTTATTTCCTATCGAATATTTTAAAACTGATATCTTGGGCATGGGTTCCATCAACAAATTGTAGATGCTGGGTTTTTTTGTCTTGGTTTCACCAACAGATTGCAGGTGGCTTGAGTTCCATGCATCCACAAGTTTGCCTTTCATGTATCTCACCATTATTGAAATACAAATTGAGAGAAAAAGTTTTGAGAATAGTCAAAACATCACTTTGTTTTCTTTTATTGTCTTCTATTCATATTCTCTCTTCATTATTTTGTATTTGAAATGGAAAACAAGTCCTCCTGCAAATCTCATCCTCATGTTCTGGTCCTTCCATACCCAGCTCAAGGTCACATTAATCCGATGCTTCAATTTGCTAAGCGTTTGGTTTCAAAAGGGATCAAAGCCACATTAGTAACCACCATTTATCTATCCAAGTCCATACTTGTTGATCCTGAATGCTCAATAGCTGTTGAAACAATCTCTAATGGCTTTGATGATATGGACAACAGAAAACCTGAGAGCGCCGAAGAATATTTGGAGAGTTTCAAGACCGTAGGATCACAGACATTGTTCATGTTGATGAAGAAACTTGAAGATGTTGGTCAGCCTGTCACTGTACTTGTCTATGATTCACTGTTTCCTTGGGCACTTGATGTGTCCAAGCAGTTTGGAGTACTCAAAGTTGTGTTTTTCACACAAACTTGTGCTGTCAACAACATATATTATCATGTCCACAAGGGACTTCTTCGGTTGCCAATTTCCGAGTCTGATCCTGTTTCCATACCTAGATTGCCACTGCTTCGAGCTTCAGAGACACCGTCTTTTGTCTATGAATCAGAATCAACATCCCCAGCTGTGCATGATTTCATAATGAATCAATTCTCAAATGTTGATGAAGCTGACTGGCTGCTTTTTAACACTTTTTACAAGTTGGAAGAAAAGGTTAATTAGCAATTTAGCATCTAAAAATTTCTTATTTTGAGTATTTATTTTGATCATTTGATATAAGAAATTTCTTGTTGTTTATGGTTTTATCTAATCATCAGGTTGTTGATTGGATGGCCAAAATCTGGAAATTGGGGACAGTTGGACCAACTCTTCCATCTATGTACTTAGACAAAAGACTTGAAGATGATAGAGACTATGGCATCAATCTATATAAGCCAAACACCAGTGTTTGCATGACTTGGTTGAATGACAAGCCAAGTGGTTCAGTTGTTTATGCTTCATACGGGAGCGTGACGGATGTCAAACCGGAACAGATAGAAGAGTTGGCTTGGGGATTGAAAGCATGCAACCACTACTTTTTGTGGGTTGTGAGAGACTCAGAGGAAAAAAAAATACCTAACATGTTCAAAGAGGAGACATCAGATCAAGGTCTTGTTGTGAGTTGGTGCCCTCAATTGGAAGCCTTAGCACATGAGTCAATAGGTTGCTTTGTCACACATTGTGGGCTGAATTCATTTTTTGAAGCACTGAGTCTTGGAGTGGCAATGGTGGCTGTGCCTTATTGGGCTGACCAACCGACGAATGCCAAGTATGTTGAGGATGTTTGTGGGACTGGAATCAGAGCTCTGCCTGATGAGAAAGGCATTGTGAGAAGACAAGCTGTGGAGGAATGTATCAAGGAAGTCATGGGGGGAGAAAAGGGCAAAAAGATGAAGGAGAATGCAAAGAAATGGAAGAATTTGGCTAGAGAGGCCATTGATGAAGGTGGAAGTTCTGATAAGGACATAAATGAATTTGTAGCCAAACTACTGCAATAGCCAAAAACTTTTACTATTACCTAAATATCCTCGTCGGAAAGTTGTGAATTTTCATTTTATTTCGATCAATCAAACTCTGGATGATGGTTTTAGATATTCACTAATCACTATATATGATGATTGATGCATCATTAATGTACCAAATATCCTTACAGATAATGAGAATCTATTTCTCTCTTATATATGCTACTTCAAGGTTCATTAATTAAAGACGTTCTATCACTATGTTATATTTGGTATATTTGCCTCTGTTGTACATTTCCTGTGTTATGAACAAAGAAAGAATCATATCATTATAAAAGCAGGAGGAATTCTACTTATTTGGTTACAAAGTGAAAGATGATTGATCATCACTCTCTAGTTTATATGATTGTGTTGTGTGTTTGTGTGTTTTTTTTTTTTTTTTTTTTTTTGCTATCGAGGACCTCGGATTTCGTCCAGACACTTATCCGCCTGTTCTCCCCAAGGAACTTAAAATCGACATATCCACCGATATATCCACCGATATATCTATATTTTGGAGGGACCGATATCGAAACAGGGACCGATATATCCACCGATAGAGAAGAAATTGGGGTAGATCGTGGAGCTACTGTTAGCAAATCATTTTTTAAATTTTTTATCGAATATCCACTGATATCGATAATATCCCCGATATATCCATAAATTTAAAAGCCCGATATCGATACCGATACCGATACTTTATTCCTTACTCCTCCCCCAACTGTATGACTCGTCATGGGCTGTATGTTGGAAGCAAGCCCCCAACTACGTGACCTGTTGTGGCCTATATGTTGGCTTTGCGGAGTAGGGCAGATAAGAAACTTCAGCCCACACCCCTGGCCCCACAAGGATGCAAGCGGGTAAATCAAAACTCGCCCCCACCTGGGTAGGATTCGAACAGCTGATGTTAGCCCCATACCCGTCCTTCAACCAGAAGAATTAAACGCCTTGAGGGATGGCTATAAAGGGTGCGTTTGGTACGGACATGGGATAGGACAAGATGGGACGAGACATGACATAACAGATTGTTTTGTATTGTGTTTGGAAGGCCTATGACAGAACTGTGGACTGTACTATTATACGTTTGGTATGGATGGGATAAGACATGACAGGACAAGAGGTTCAAATGACCAAAATGCCCTTCTTGTCTTGTCCATAATATTGAAATTAAAAAATATTTTTGTATAGAGTTAGTTGGATTTTACACATAATTGTATGGAATTATGAAGACCTGGGTTTTGTCAAAATATTTTTGGATTTTACAAAATAAAAAATTAATGAAGAAAATGAAAATGAAAATTAAATAAATAAATATATATATATTTATTTTTTTTAAGATCTGGAACCTAAATCTCCCAATTTTTTTTCTCTCATGACAAAAAATTGAAACTCCACCGATAATCTCCACATGACAAATTGCTGTTCCACAATAATTTTTTTCAATTAAAGCAAAACAATCTCTTTGCAATTCGGTTCCACATATCGTTGATCTTGTCCATCAGTGGGTGTGACCTATTACTAGCTACAAATTTATGGAAGATGCCATTCAAACCAATTGAGTTTCAATTAAAGCAAAAAATTGAAACTCAAATGAAAAAATTTACACAGAAAAATTGAAAAAATTGAAAATTGATTATTATTTTTTTTTTTTTGACAAAGCATCAGAGAAACAACTGGAGCTGCTTCCTTTTTATCACACAAATCGATCATCACTCTCTTCCGAAGCGACGGTAGCAGCGGTGACAACAGCAACGGCAGGCGACGATCTGATGCGCGTCGGCGGCGAGTTCACACGACCCCGACCAGGATGGATCTGCAGCTGTTGGGTGTGAGAAAGAGAGAGAGGAGCGGATCAGCTGTTGGGTGTGAGAAAGGAGTGAAGATGAAATGAAAACCTAATTTGAAGATTAGTTTTTAATTTATAGTTGGTATTTTTGTAATTTTTTGAAGTTATGAGGGCAAAAATGTCTTTTCTAGACTTGTCCCATACATGGGACAAGTCTGGCCGAGGGTTTGAGGTGGGACAATTTTTCATGGTTTTTGTCCCACCTTGTCCCCGTTCTGTCCCGTCCCAAGCTAATGACGTGCCAAATGCAGGATAAGAGAAAGTTGTCATATCCTATCCTGTCCCGTCCCGTCCCGTTCCGCGTACTAAACACACCTTAAGGGAATTGCCAAGAGTAGAACCAAGGAATTGGGTTTCATCCCCGAGCCTTGGGCCACCAAGGCAACCTCCTTGTGTTGTGTCTCATTGTGTGTTATTGATTGGTCATTCACACTGCTTTGAAAAGGGTTGTGGCTAGAGGTGTCAAATGGGCATAACGTCCCGCACCCAGCTCTCAAATTGAGGGCTAAGCCTATGTCCAAGCCCGTTGAGTGAGTAGGCATGTCCGGATTTTCACGGGATTAGCGGTAGGGTCATGCTTAAAAAATGAAAAAAATATTCAAAGTATATTACATATAAAACGAGGTAAACGTAAAACCCGTTGGATCGCTTTAGTTCAGGTTGCAAAAATAATTTCCGTTGCCGGGACTTGAACCCGGGTCTCTCGGGTGAGAGCCGAGTATCCTAACCAACTAGACTACAACGGAAGTTATTACACTTCTCTTATATAAACATCAAAAACAAACACAAAAACATTTTTGGACAGGTCAACGAAGCTTCAAGTCTTCCCACGGTTACGGAGGCAAAGTATCTAGATAACGTAATTTCTGAGTTATAAATCACGTTTATTGACTACACCAACTTTTTTATTTTTTATAATTCATGCCATTTTCACCACAAAAACCATCATCAAAATTCAAGCTTTGATCACAGATCAATCAAAAGTCAGTTTTCCCAAAAAAAATGGAATTCAATTCTTCATCTCCCAGAACCATCCCTGTTGTCTCCACATTTGCTTCTCCATTTGACAGCTCCTCTTCTTCTCCGGTCAACAGGAAGCCCATAAGTCTATGGCCTGGAATGTACCATTCTCCAGTCACAGACGCTTTGTGGGATACAAGGTCAAAGGTCTTTGAGAGACTCTTTGACCCACCAAAAGATGCACCACCACAAAGTGAGTTATTAACCAAAACACCCTCTCAGAGCAGGACATCTATCTTCTACAACCTTTCAAGTGATTATATTCTGAGGGAACAGTATAGAGATCCATGGAATGATGTCAGGATTGGGAAGTTGCTCGAAGATCTTGATGCTTTGGCTGGTACTATTTCGTTCAAGGTACTGTTTATCTGCTTTTTATTTTTTAAAAATTTTACTTCTTTTACACTTTTTTGATGATTTTTTCTTAATGGGGTTTGTAATTATTATGTGTGTATTGCTTGAAATTCAGTTATCTGAATTGGGTTGTGACTGATTTTGTAAATGGAGTTGTGAATTGTTCTTGTGTGCTAAAATTTTGGTGATGACTGAGTTTCTATTTTGTGTACTGTTTATAAAGCTTTGATTTTGAATTTTATATTTCATTGGATGAGTGCATGTTAAAATGTGCAATGTTTTTGTGATGTCCTAGAAATGATAATTGTTGGTTATAGAGACAGTTGGTAAACTATTAGCTGTCTATATCTGACCTGGGATCCAATCTTCCTTGCACAAAAGAGAGGGCTTTATGAGTTCTAGCTTATGCTTTGAAAGTTTATCAAAAATTATTTACATCTCTTGTGCTTGCTTGCCTTTACTGATCTTTTGTTTGTTGGTGAATTAGCATTGTTGTGATGATGATAGCATGACAAGGCCACTGTTACTCGTCACTGCTTCTGTCGACAAGATAGTCCTCAAGAAGCCGATTAGTGTTGATATTGATCTAAAAATAGTAGGTTCTGTCATATGGGTTGGGCGGTCATCAATTGAAATTCAACTGGATGTCATTCAGTCCACAAAAGGTACTTAATTTGAAACAGACTGCATTTTGTGGAGAATTGCATAATATTCTTTTTTAGAGTTATAGCTATATGGGTGATACTACTTCGTTTCTTATCAAACGAAAGAAAAACTAGTATGCAATACCAGAATTCGACTCTATTGTTTACGTGGAGATATAATAGCCTTTTAATTGAATCTCAACATAATTATTTTTACTTGTATATGGAGATATGATGGCTTGCTAATGGAGTTTTTGGGTCTGTAAAATATAAAAGTAGAACATAATTCTATGAAGCTTAGAGTTATTCAGATATTTAGTGGTTTGCTTATTTCATTTAGGTATGAAAGGTTGACTTGAAAAGATTGTCTCTTTTTGCAGAGAGCAATGATGCCTCAGACTCAGTAGCTCTAACAGCCAACTTCATATTTGTGGCGCGTGACTCTAAGACTGGAAAAGCTGCTCCAGTGAACCGGTTATCACCCCAAACTGAACGTGAAAAGTTTCTTTTTGAAGAAGCCGAAGCCAGAAGTAAATTGAGGAAAAGGAAGAGAGGAGGAGATAGAAAAGAATTTGAAAATGGGGAGGTAAATAGACTCGAAACATTGTTAGCTGAAGGACGGATCTTCTGTGACATGCCAGCCTTGGCGGATAGAGACAGCATTCTTCTAAGAGATACCCGACTTGAAAACTCTTTGATTTGCCAGCCGCAGCAAAGGAACATCCATGGTCGAATATTTGGAGGGTTTTTGTTGCACCGAGCATTTGAATTAGCTTTCTCAACAGCTTATGCCTTTGCCGGAATGGTTCCTTACTTTCTGGAAATCGATCATGTTGATTTCCTAAGACCTGTAAGTACTACCATACAAGTGTTGTAAACTGTTTCATTTGTCAGTGTCAATTTCACCGATCTTTATTTTATCTAATGCAAAGAATATATTCTCCTGAGCAGGTAGACGTTGGAGACTTTCTGCGTTTTAAGTCTTGTGTTTTGTATACAAAACTTGAGAACCCTGATCAGCCTCTAATTAACATTGAAGTTGTTGCTCATGTTACGAGACCTGAGATCAGGTCCAGTGAGGTAGGCTTCTGCAGACTGCACCTTTGAAGGGCCAAGAATAGCCATTGATTTTTACTCTTTAAAACTTCTTTCCATTTTCCACCAGTTTCTCAGATACGTTATTACAACTATTATATCCATTTTTTTATTTTATTTTTTTGTATCTATGAAACAGGTATCAAATGCATTTTATTTCACATTCACTGTACGTCCAGAGGCAAAGGCCAGCATGAATGGATTTAGGATTCGGAATGTGGTTCCAGGAACCGAGGAAGAAGCACGTCGTATTCTAGAGCGCATGGATGCGGCAGCCTTGCAATCAGGCAAATGCGTGAGGATGGAAACATAATATTCACACGTAGAACAGTTAGCAATGAGGCTTCTAATAGTTGTTGCAAAATTTGGAACAAACAAATTTTGTAATGGCTCAATAATATTGGATTACTTCTTGAATGTCTGGAGAGCTTAACACCTCCATGATAATTGAATAAAGGATTAAACTGATTGATTGCAACTGATCAACTTCCTAATTTAAGATATGTTTAGCTATCTTGTTGCAATGAAGTTTCCCGTACATAATTTTCGTGCAGTGACAATCAGTGATCCCTGTGAGAATTATGTACGGAATCACGCACCTGAAACTTAATTGTTGACATGTATGCATCTAGATTTAAGCTTGAGTTGAATGCAACAATGTAACATTGATTCAGGTCCTTATGCTTGTAACAGGAAACTAAACACTAAACAGCACTCTTTTTAACATAAGATTTTTACAGGTTTACAAGACAACCAACTAATTTTACAGAGTTGCCTTATTTTCTCCAACGAAAATCTCCTCCTGTATTTTTATCTATAAGACAAAACAGTTCCCAAAATCGTTTACATGGATTTATACATATACAAAAATGAAGAAAAATAAATAAATAAATTACATAACCTGGCACCATTTCGATTTCCTGCAGTTTCAGGGCTAAATGCAACAGGGATTTATCCTAATACAGGCAATACATTGCTAATGGGATGCACTTTCATCATCAGAGGAACTATACTGCCGCCTTTCTTGGGATCCGGTGAAGGCTGCTTGTAACATTGGATTCACCGGAACTGGGAATTTATGGGCGGAACTAATTATTGTTCGCTCGTTTATCATACCAACTTCTTTGCATACCCGATCAAGAGTTGTAACAAAGTCTCTTACCACCAAGAAGATCCTGAATGGATGCGCTTCTTCCTTAGCTGAGTTTCCGTGGAAGTACTCCGTGATCTCCTTCACTAGAGACAGGGCAACACTTTCTAGGGCTTGAATCCTAATCATGTCCTCGTCAGCCATTCTCATAAACCGGTTCATTGACTCTGAAAATTTCTTGGTGCTGTCGTCTAACCCCAGCGTTTCATTCAACCGCACAACCTCAATGATGTTACCAAGGCCTTTAGAAAGTTTGGAGACATCACTGCTAAGCACATCAGAATCCATGGCGGCAGCTTTCTTCACATTGGTGAGCTCTGAACTGAGACCAGAAACAACTTGCAAGCCAAGCTTCCTGCACTTGGCATCGTCAGTTGACGAGGAGTTTGGATTCTGATTTGAAAGACGGGCACCTTCTGTTCTAATCATTTCCTGCACAACAAAATGAAGTAGTGTGGTTTTTCCATCTGCACCCTTGACATCAACAAGCTTGAGGAGCGTATCAAGTTTGAAAGCATGGGCATCACCACGGTTTGTCCCAACATTCATGCGGTTCCCGGTCTTGAGCACAGCCTCTAGAAGCTTCAAAAACATCCTACTATTTCTTAATTCTTCACAGGCAGCCTGTATAGAAGAAAGAAAACACCGTAAGATTACACCAAAAATAATTGATGAACCCAGCAACAGCAGTGTTAATCTTAACCCAAAATAAAGAATTGAATGTTACATCATGTACTCATTTGAAATGATGAAGCAATTCGCACTTGCCTTTGGCTATATCTATGGACATGGACCGGACAGTTTTCTAAACATCACAAAATACATTCATGGGTTGATTTCATTCATTTTGAAGATAACAACAATAGCTTGATAGAAGAGTGCAAACTAGCAAACACAGATCGAAATGCTAGGCAATCTGATTTCTAAACTGCCAGTCATCTAAGAACAAACACGAGAACCTAGGCCTTTTAAAAACTTCTCTCTCTTAAGCTGAGAGACAACTGAGACAAAGTACAGTTGAATTAGCTAATCATTTACACTATTAAGAAAAGCAGAAGTATAAACAACCAACAAGAAGGCTAGAAGTACAGAGAGACGGAGCAGACTGCAGAGAACAAGTAACTTACCTCCAGAGTTTCAAATGACTTTTTGAGGTATTCAACCTCGGATTCAAAGTTGGTCATGTAAAGCATTGCATCAACCCTTTTAAAGGCAAACGGTACATCAAGTACTGCCTTCAAAAATTTCTCAGCAGAACAAAGCTTGACTGGTGAGTCATCTCTGTAATCTTTCAACTTACGTTCTTCTTCTTTGGTTGGAGCCATCTTCAATAAACTTTCAAGAAGTTCAGTTCCAAGTGTATCCGCATTACCTGTATACAAATAGATATTGGTTTAGTTGCACCCTTGATAAGTAGAAAATATAAAACTACTTGGATGATAGTAAAATGTGTTTACAGAAAGTGAGCCTTTTAGTGCAACAAAAACAACAATGGGTTAGTTTTCAAGAGATATTTCAAAGACATACATTTCAAGATAGTGGTGAAAGCCAACAATACCACAACCAACTAGAATGAATTGAAACACCATCCCAAAATCAAACAAAACCAGTCTGTAACAAAGAAATATTTAGTAGAAACTAAACTCAAAACCACCCAGCTTAACGTTTCTCTTCAACTTATAAATAACGGTCCGCCAAGGTAACAGCTAGGTCAGTGTAATCAAAGAGAGAACCCTTCATAGCATCTAAAATTTATGTCAAACATGAAATCCAAAACGTTACTCAAAGAACTACCAGCATTAGATTCTTCCAAATTACACATCAAATTTACATGCTTTATGCAAAATAAACCATAGCAAATTCATATTTATATGAATTAGAACAAAAGGGCCCATACTAATAACTCTAAAGCTTCAATATACCTTCTAAAAGGGCTTCGCAAACTTCCTCTATGGTGACGTGCAGTGCCCTCAGCAAAATTGCAATGTTTTGCGCTTTTTTGGGGTCAAGGACTCTATTATCTTGGTTTGGAGAAGGAAGAACCAGGCGTGGAGTTGCTTGGTTTGGTTTCGAATTTGGAGTATTTACAACAAACAGTGTTTCAATCATCTCCTCATTCAATCTGCAATCATCATCACAATTCAGTAAACTTAATCAAATAATCAAAACAAACTTAAAAATCAGCTAAACTATGTCAACACAATATAAAAAGAAAATTAAAACAAAATTCAAATATATAGTATGACTCGGAATCTTACTTAAATGAACTTGATCTAAGATGATCCCAAACCATTTCGCGATCAGAGCTAGCTCTCACTTTATCCCAATGTAAAGGTTTCAACTTCGGTTTCGAAGCCTCCTCCTCAACACTCTCCAAAGTATAAGAACTTGATGTCAACTCAATTGGAGAAACTTTAGTTGGATTTTGGATCACAAATGGCTTTGAAGGCGGTATTAGTGGAGGTGGCTGTGAGATTGGCTGACCAATAGGTGTTGTGACCACTGGTATTTCCCACTGTCTTCGTGTAGGCCGCGAAATAGCCGGAGGAGGAGGAGGTGGTGGGGGCGGCGGTGGAGCCAGAGCCGATATGGGCTGCTCTAAAGCATCGTTAAGTCTCACAGGAGATGTAATCGAAATTCTCGGTGAGGCATCTGAGCTTCTCACAGGTGAAGATGACAATGAAGACTGTTGTCTACTTTGATTCGAAACATTAGATATTCTCGGAGAAGCATTTTGACTTCTCTTTGAATCTCTTTCTGGTGATGTAGAAGCTGAAGAAAGCGACGATCTTGACAACACATCTGGACTCTTCTTCTTCTTCTTCTCCGGTGATGAAGAAGCCGAAACTGAAACTGAAACCGTAGACCCAACAGCATTTGTATCCAAAAGATTCAATCTTTTTGAAACTTCATCATCTGGGTTCTTCTCCAACATCTCCAACTCTCTGTCTGGAGATGTAGAAGCTGAAGAAGAAAGCGAAGCCTCGCTCAACATTTTTGAAGACACATCTGGGTTCTTCTTCTCCAAGTTGATATTTTGAGTAGTCATATATTCTCTATCAGGCGTAGTAGAAGCAGTAGTCGAAGAGGACAACACGTTTCGATTAAAAACATTGTAAGTTCTTGGTGACAATGTTATATCTGGCGATGTAGAAGCTATTGACAGTGACGGGGATCTTATGTTTCGATGGTGATCCGGGGAAGATGGCAGAGGCGACAACATCGCGAAAACCGACTGCGGAAGATGCTGCGACGGAGCTGTATCTGAAGATTTCAGGTCCGATCTTATCGGACTCGGACTGGCCGGAGGAGAAATGCTCGCCGACAGAGACCGAGAACTTGTAGACGAACACGAACAGCCACTCGATACACTGTTTCTCCTCCCTCCTCCTCCTCCTTCGACGTCGTTCTCTTCCGAGACCACCGACGCCACCGTCGTCGTCGCAAACTCTCTTCTCGAACCCGATCCCAACGAGACTCTCGGCGAGTAAAACTCTTCGTCTTCTTCCTCCTCCTCCTCTCCCGTCGCAGCACTCGACACCGCCATGGCAGCATTCCCAGGATTCTCTTTGAAACTAGCCTGTTGAGTGAGAAGCAACGGCGGCAACGGCCTCAGCTCCGGCGATTCGCAGTGCACATGCGAATTCGAATTCGCAATCACAGCAGCATCACCACCACTACCGTCATCACCAATCGCGCCGCTTCGCGAATTCACAATAGTACCCAGATAGAGAAACTCGGAGCTTGAAGAAGTACGAGTAGCTCTCAGCTTCTGACTAGTAGTAGCGCTAATGTTATTGTTACTACTGCTTCGCGTGGTCGTCTCACCATTCTGAGAATAAAAGTTATCTTTCTGGTCAATGAAACTCTTGCGTCGGCGTTTACGGCAGTAAAGGAAGACCAAGATGGCGGCTACAGCGACAGCGGAGAGGACGGAGGCGAGAGCGAGGATGAGAAGCTTCTGGGAATTGGGTTTGGGTTTGTTAGTAGAATGCGGGAGGATGAGGGAGGAGATGTTTGCAGGGAATGACGCGAACGTGGCGGGTCCCGGCGGCGGAGGAGAAACCGGGTAGGACGGGAAAAACGGTGATTGGTTGGGGGTAGAACCGGAAGAAGAAGAAGAAGAAAATGGGAATTTGGGGTTAGTTGGCGGCGATGGAGACGGTGGCGGAGACGGCGGAGGAAGAGACGGAGGTTGAGATGGAGGGAGGGAATTAAGAGGTAAAAAGGGTTGATGGAGGATCCTACGATTAGCAATGGAGGTGCAAGTTAACTGGAGAGGTGCGTAGGTTAAGATCAAGAAGAAGAAGAAACAGAGCATTGTGTGTTTTGAAGAAGAAGAAGAAAAATGAAAACTTGTTTACAGTTTACAATGTTGTCAATCATCTATCTACCTCTCTCTCTCTCTCTCTCTCTCTCTCCGTCTCTATTCTCTATACACACAGATGAAGAAGAGTGAGACGGTAAGTGATGAGATTTGTGGGGACTTTTTTTGTTTTTTAATTTACTTTTTTGTTTTAGATCTTTTTGTTAATGAATTTTTAAGATTTTTATTCAGTTGAAAAGAAAGGTGTGGTGTGGTGTGGTGCATCCAGCTAAGATTCTGCTGGTGTCTAGTGATCACTCACTACTTACTATTTTGTTTTTTAGTTTTTTTCCTTTTGGGTTTTGGGAGAATAGTTACTCCAAAGTCCAATCAATGTTAAGGACTATTTTGGGGAAATTTGTTGATAGCTTTTTATGTTTTAATACAAAATGCTATTACTTATATGAAAAAATAATAATTCTATATAATCTAAATAATTTACTTAAATTTTAATCCAAATGATGTGACAAATGAGTTGTTTAGTACTCTAATATTAGTGAAAAACAAAATATATCCATCAAAACAAATTAGCTTCAATAAAAGTCAAATTAAGTTTTAAAAAAATACAAGACTTCTAACAAGTCCCATTAGAAAGATATTAAATCTTGAGTTTTATTTATTTATTTATTGTGTTTTAACGGTGTATTTATTAAAATTGAAGTTATTAAATTAGTATCAGTTACGCAAAACATGTTTGCTGTTAGAAATTGAAAGAGACCCAAGTGTATTTATGTTGAAAATCGATTAAAAAAAGATGTTAGATGTGCACGTCTTATACTAAAGTCGGAGAAAAATTAATGAAATTTTCAGTTATATTTATGGAAAAGTAAATAGAAATGATAATTGGGACCCACAAAAAGCCTGTTTATAATCAATTAATCAAAGATGAATAATCCTAAATCCTAATGATTTAAACTACAAATGATTGATACATATTGTTAAATATATATATATATGATGAAGACATTGAGATGGATAATTACACAAATGATGTGAAATCAAAAAACAAAATTTTAAAAAAAAATTGTGTGAATTTGGTGGTGTTAGTTGATAAGTGAGCAGGAATTTGGGTTTTTGTTTGCCGAAAATTGCGCCGGTCATTCAGTCAACAAAATCAGTCTTCACTCAAAATTTCAGTTCACATGACATAAACCCTAATAATTGTCAAATTTTCAAATACATATTATACTGACCGTAAATATCGATTTCGGTAGAAATATACTGTAATATTTAAAAAAAAATTTAAAAAATAGATGAGATGAGATTGATCCAGTCGTAAAACTTCTCACACCTGTATCACGAAGTTGCAGGTTTGAGTCATTTTATCCTAAAAAAAACTATTTACTTTCTTAATTACATATTCTGTTACCGTTAAAGTATATATCGATATTTACTTCCTTAATTACATATTTTGTTACCGTTAGAGTATCGTAATATTACAATTTAATGACTATAGACCTATAGTTGCAGTTTTGATGGTAATGTTATTGGTAAGTTAGCTTAATTATTTGTATAAGCATGCAATTTAATAGTTTATCTACTCTTATTACATTTCAAATTCAAATTTTTAATGGGTAGAATATATAAATCAATTAATATAATTTTAAAAATTAGAAAAAAAAAAGCAAGTGACGCAAAGTATACCATCATAAATAAATAAGAGTAATTGGCATAAATCCCCCCCAGACTATACCAACTTTTGCATGTTGCCCCATAAACTATTTTATTAGACACTAAACCCCCTGAACTATCGCTTATTGGCAATCCTTTGGGTTTTTCCCCCCTGAGAGGGGTCATCTTTAGTCTTGTTTTGCCAATAAGCGATAGTTCAGGGGGTTTAGTGCCTAATAAAATAGTTTATGGGGTAACATGCAATAGCTGGTATAGTCCGGGGGGATTCGTACCAATTACTCAATAAATAAATATCAGTATAATTATGCAAATAGACAATAGAGAAACTCTTGCAAGGCAAGTAAAAATCCGGGACCAGCTAGGCAGCTACTATTCCTAGCACCAAAAATTGAAAATAACTTTTTGATTAATTTTAATTTTTAACGCGAGAGGCCGAGAATGGTTCTAAAAAATCTAAATAGTTTCTAAATTTAAACGTAAACAGAATCAAGTAGTTATGATTAAAATAAAGTGATTACTCAAACAACAGTTTACCGGGTAGAAATTACATAACTATTAAAACAAAAAGTTGATGTGAAATTTTCTTTTTATATCAATTTTTTCTCGGTCCAGGATCCTAAACAATTCTCTAATGTTAGTCTCTATAGAGAAACGGTTCTCTACTATTAGAGAATCATGATCTCAAACACATAACGTTAGAGAATTATAATCACAAATATAATTATGTTTAAAATTCAAACTTGAGAAGTGTTATATATTTTTCTAGTCGGGACCGGACTTAAATTTTTTTTATATGATCTTAAAAATTATTAAATGTGATAATAAGTATATGATAATCCTTAAAACCGTATGAAAATTTTCAAGTTCAATTTTATCCGAAGAATTATCAAAGGGTGGCACTGTAGAATAAAAACTTATACATAAATAAATAAATAAAATAATTTAATGGAAGTCCACTGTGGAATATGGTTTGGACTATCGAGCACCGACACTTTGATTGTGATATAAAAACAATAATTACATGCAAATTAATATTAAATATATATATTCATGGTTCATGAACCATGAATACGCATTGTTTGTAACTACCAAATTTTGTACTTTGTAATTCAATTAATGCTTCTCACTTGCAAATTTGGGACCACCCCAGATAGAATCACTTCATGATTTTTTTTTTTTAATTTTTTTAGCATTCTTTTATATATTTCATTTAAAAGAAAATTAGTTTTTTTTTTATTTTTTTTTTTAAGAAAAGTTATAACAAAAAATAATTTTAAATGCCACTTACAGCATTTCGTATAGGTTGATTCCGATATAATCGTAATCCTATGTCGATTTCTGAAAATACCCTACTAAACATGTGCTTACTAGTCGTTTTTTAGATCTACCTAATGATAAAATGTATTTTAAAATAATTATTATAAAACTATTAGAAGGAACAATAATTGATGTTAGATTATTAGTATTAGTACTATTTATAAAATATATGGTAATAAGAAGAAGAATTAAGTGAGGTTGTGACTTGTGAGAGACTATATGGAGCCGACTTCGATTAAATAAAAAATGAAAACATGTGAATTACTTTAATTATTTTATGTTTAAATTTAATTAAAGAACAAATTGAGTCAAATTTATTCATGTTCACGCATGACAATGTCACACGGTTTTTCGTAATTTGGGAAAGTTTAGAAACTTGTCGTTGGAAAATAAATAAATATATATATTAACATAATAAAGTGGTATAGTCAATAGTGGTATCCAATTCCAATTAATTATTGGATCATCATTTTGTGTTTTCTTTTATATATATAATAAGAATTCAATCTAAATAATTATTGTAAATGAGCATGATCATCTATTCCATTTAGACCTGACACGGTTCCGGTTGGAACCGCCAGAACCGGCCGGAACCGGAACCGGAAAAATTGGATTTCTGGTTCCGGTTCAAGAACCGGAACCTGAACCGGAGGAGGCCGGTTCCGGTTCCGGTTCCGGTTCCAGTTCTATGATTTGGTCGAACCGGCGGTTCGAACCGGATTGGAACCGGCAGTTCCGGTTCCGGTTCCGGTTCGAACCGCCGGTTCGCACAATAATTTTTTTTTTTTTTTTTCTATAAATACCACCCCCCCTTTCATTTTTCCTCACACCAATTTCTTCTGAATTCTCTAATTCTAATTTCTCTCCAATGAGAGAATAGAAAAAATTTGCCTCGGTAAATTTTTTTTTATATATGCCTTAAACTTTGAAAGGCCATAACTTTGTGCTCGGATGTCCGAATCAGGTAATTTGTTTTTTGAAATCACATAGAATGATGCAAGGAATGCGATGGGAGCAGGACCAGAAGGCTTGTGGCCACTTTTCGAGCCCTAAAAACCCCTTTTTCATAAAAAAAAATGTGTTTTTAAGTGTTGTGTCTATTTCGAACCTCGTTTAAACCTAGTAAGAAACCTTTTCCTCCCGATCCCACACCACATCCGTGCCCGTCTTGGTCCGGAGAATTACTTTAACATCGGGCCTTGTGTAAATGGACACGTTTTTAAAAAATCCTTTATACTACTTATAGTTTTTGTTTGAAATATTATACAAGTACTGAATGTGGCTTTAGTGGCTAGTTTAGTTTGTGTTTTTCTTTAGCAACCATGGTTCAAGCATCCATAAGAACCCATAAATTGTCATTTGTAATTTTATTTTATAATTTAATTTAATTTTGTAATTTGTCATTTATATATTTTATTTTATTAGAGAAGTCTTTTTTTTTTTTTTTTGTAAAAACAAAAAAAAAAAAAAAAAAAAAAAAAAAAAACAAGGTTCAAAACCGCCGATTCCAATGGAACCGGAACCGGAACCATCAAACCGCGGAACCGGAACCGGAACCGTGTCAGGTTTACTTCACATAAATAATGACGTAATTTACCAATGAGATGTGCGCAAAATGATAATCAAACTAGTGGTTTGTTCCGATAACATCTGGTGTTTGAGTTTTCTGGTAAATACTTACATGGTCAAAGATCATAGTTTATTATTTCTTAAAAATTATAAGATTTAATAAGAACCCATTTTTGAAATTGAATTCGCTAAGTGAGGAATAATAATAATAATAATAATAATAATAAACCATATGTCAAGCACAATTTCAATAATCGAAATGCATTAATAGAACGATCAAAATTCATGATAACACAAGGTTATCGAGCATACTCTTTTTAAATAATTTACTATAACATGTATAGGAACTCTTTATAGTAAATTATATATGTTATATAGGAACATATATAGGAAGTCCTTAACAAAGCTGGAATAGCTCAGTTGGTTAGAGCGTGTGGCTGTTAACCACAAGGTCGGAGGTTCGACCCCTCCTTCTAGTGATTAATTTTATATTTTATTAAGATATTTAATTACAAAAATATCCTAATAGAAATTTACCAATAATAAAAAATTACATAAAAAATTGCTTTAATTAAAAATAAACTAAATATTATATATATTTATTAATTACACTCATATCTTCAACTACATTTCTTTATTATAAAAAAAATAAAAATAAAATAAAAAAAGCACTTACTTTTCAAAAAATAAATAAATAAACTTATGATAAACCCTAATTTTTATGATAAACCTTAATTAAACTCTAATTTTATTTCAAGTATCAAACTTTCTCATCATCACATGATTATTATATTGTTTTTGTCTTTCTTTTATGTATAGTTATGAACTCTATCAATATATATATATATTTTTTAAGATAGCCGTAGATATCAATAAGTTTTTTTTTTTAATTTTAAGATAATTGTATAAATAAAAGAATTTCAAATTGAAAATCTCGACCCTATATACGGTTCAACATATTCCCTTTTATAAGACTCCTGTATTCGAGATATTTCCAAAAGTAAATTGGACCATCATTACAGGAAAATTTGATTTCAAAAATAATATGATTTTTTATTTTTTTATTTTTTTATAAATTGGGTGTGATAATAATTTAAAAGTGTTTATAAACAATATGTATTAAAAAGAATATATTTCTTCAATGAGGTTACTATTGATATTAGGATGAGTGCTTATAGTAATATTTATTTTTTTAATTTTAGACATGGGTGTACTAATAACTTTTAGGGATAATTACCCCGGTGGCTATCGAATTGATGACACACTATCAAAATGGCCACTGAATTGGGAAGTTGTTCCAAAATGGTCATTTTTGGCGAACTTTGTGACACCAATGGCCATTCCATCCAACTCCATCAAATTCCATCCAATGAGTGGCATTTTGGTAAATAAGGGGATACCATTAATTTAGAGATTTTCTCCTTACAATCCAAGTTTTTTCTTTTCAAAGTTTTTTTCTAAATAAACTTCATTATAAAAACTTAAATTTAAAATAAAATAAAATATAAATACACTTCATTTTTTTCCAAAATTATCCTTTTTATCTTTTGACATTATTATTATTGTTTAATTAAATATTTCAATGATCATTATTTGAGGGAGAAAGTCATTCATTCATTGTCTTGTAAAAAAAAAAAAAAAGTCAAATAAACGGGCTGTTAAGTTTTTGAATTTTTTTTCTTCATTTTACTTTTTTTCTTCAAAATTTTAAGAGTAAAAAAAAATTTGCAAGGTTTTTTTGTTCTTGTTGTCTGTGTATGTAAATAAAAAATCAACAAAAGTCACACTTTAAAAAGATTTGTTTGTTTCTTGTTTTAAATCATTCTCATCACTTCAAAATCAAATAAAACTTTAATGGTATTGAAAAAAAAATGTTTTAGGGTTTGAGAAACACAATAAGATTAAAAAATAAAAATAAAAAATCGAACTCTAGCAAAATTGTTCCGTAGTGTATTTAGAATTTCTTTGTAGTTGTTAGTAATTTTAATTAGGATAAATTTGTCATATAATAAAAATAATTTAAAATGGAGTGTAATAAGAAATTTAATGGATTGTCAATATCATCACTCTTAATTTGTTTTAGATGTTTTTTGGAAATCAATTTTTTCAATGAGTGACATTTTGGTAAATAAGTGGATGACATTAATTTATTTTAGATGTCTTTTGGAAATCAATTTTTTCTTTTTTGAAAAGAATAATTATATTTATTCCCTAAATATAATTATTCTTTTCAAAAAACAAAAGAAATGGTTTAGATCAATACACGTGTTTCTTCTTTGTTTTTTAGATTTTTTAGATTATATATATATACACACACACACTAAATATAATTATTCTTTAAAAAAAAAAAATTGATTTCCCAAAAACATCTAAAATAAATTAATGGCATCCCTTTATTTACCAAAACGCCACCCATTGGATGGAGTTGGATGGAATGGCCATTAGTGTCACAAAGTTCGTAAAAAATGGCCATTTTGGAACAACTTTCCAATCCAGTGGCTATTTTGATAGTGTGTCATCAATTCAATGGCTACCGGGGTAATTATCCATAACTTTTATGGGTGTCAATATCCATATCCAAAAGAAAAATATAAGTATAATAATGCATTCTTTTGCCCTAGATGCACCCAAATCCATACAAAAAAGAAAAGGAAAGCAATGAAGGGATTAAATATTAATGTTAGTGAATTAGGTAAATATGTTTAAATGTAGGTCCCAAATCTACAATATCTTTTAAAATGGAATATATGCATTTGGAAGGTTTATTTGTTTGTTTCTCCAAATAGTAGAACTAACTAGCTTCTTCTTTTTTTTTTTTCCTTCAATAATTAAAAGAAATTAGGGTTTTGCTAATTGAGGGCTATCCTGAAAATGGTATCTAAGAGCATCTCCAATGTACACACCAAACACTTGGTGGACACTGTTCATCCACCAATTTTTTTTTTCTTTCTGTAAATATGTCAAATCATCATTTACTTTTTACAAAAATTACTAATTTAACCCTTTTACACTTAATTTTAACAATATATATTCCCAAAAAATATACCGTTAGAAAGATCTCGTTGATATCTTTAAAATGATACCCACTTTGATATATATATATATATATATATATATTACATCATTAAAATTATTGAATATTGTATAAATTAATTGGTATTGTATAAATATTTATTGGGAAAATATTCTTCAAATATGCTCTTTTGGTGTAAAAATTTGGTGTGATACATTGGAGATGAAAAAAATTTGGTGTAAGAAAAATGTTTTTTTTTGGTGTTTTTGATGTAATATTTGGTGTATTGGGTTGGAGATGCTATAACATATTATAGTAAATTTATAGAGAGTTTTCCAAATATATATATATATATTTTAAAAAATGTTATTTTTCCAATGCAAATTGCTCTAATTTACTTGCAAAATAGTAGAAAGTTAAATTTCGTAGGACCACCATCTAATGTGGCTTGGTATATATTTTATATCAGTTCGAACTGACAATAGAAAAACCGTATATATATATAATCTTTCTATTGTCAGTTCGTCCTGACAATAAATATATTAGGACGAAGAATGTGGACCACAAATTATGGAGAAGTTTTGACAAGTGCATACACTTTGAGTAAAAGTATGTAAATCGGGTGATCCACATTCTTAGTCCTGATATATTTATTGTCATGACGAATTGATAATAGAAAATTTATATATATATATATATAATACCTCTCTAATCATGACCTTTATAACTTAATAATTTGATAACGTTAAACCACAGCCACACATTCACAGTGGACCCACAGCATCACATTAATAAACACCCATACCCAATATGAACGTGTGGATGTAGTTGGACGTTTTTAACTTATAATTTCAGGACGTTCTTATTAAATAACCAATATATATATATATAATTTTTGATACAGGGATCTAGACTAGGGTTCCCACCTGTATCCTCTTTTCATCTTTTGGTGCACATTTCGTGATATATAATGAAAGGAGACTCTGTCCCTACTCAATACTAATTATCATTGTAATATTTTTGTGATCCCACACACATTAGCTTTCTTCCATTCAGTTGTCAAATCTTGATGACTTTATTTGCTCATTCTTTAGGACTCATAGAAAACATCAAAATCTTTAAAAGTTGTAACATTTTAAAAAAATTTCAAAAAAGCACTAGCCAAAGATATGATTTTTTTTGCTCATCTTTAGGTAGATTGTTTTATTTTATACCAAAATTTTCCATGCTTAAAGATGATCAATACTGTGCTTTTCACACCCTTTAATAGTTTAATTTTCTTGCTTGTTTTAAAAGCAGCTTATCAAATAAAAGTACTTTTCAAAATGCAATACATTATATATATACATGCCATTGCATATTTGCATGCCTCCTCCTGCATTTTGTTGCAGAAAAAAAATACCAAAAACAGATTTCAAGAAACAAACAAACAAACAAAGACACAAAAATCCAACATAGCAAATAATTCTTACTTCGATTGAGATGATATGTCTAGTGATGATGTATTATTCAGGCAGTTGTTTCGATTTTGGAATCTATTTGGCTTGCACTGTCTATTTTACTTTTTACTTTTTATGTAGAAGTGAATTTTTTTCATCACTCATGCATGTATTTTTTTTTTTTTTTTTGAAATGTGAAGGCTAGAGGGTATGTTGTAAACTAACAAGATCAATCACAACAAACACAGTTTGAAATGCAACTTTGCGAAGTGATCTCTCCACACTGAGGGATTTAATGGGCAAAGGTGTGATTTTTTCACCACTCATATATATATATATATATATTTATTTATTTATTTTGTTTTTTGAAATCCGACACTAATTGGGTTAGAGGTCTGCCTAAGACCTACCAAAATCAACCACAACAAACATGGTTCAGAATATAACTCCCACTGCAACGAAGAGATCTCCCCGCACTTAAGGATTTAAGAGTGGATGTGCTTCTCCATTCATATATTGATTGGTAACAATAGCATCCAAGAATATTTAGTGCTTTTGAAGGATAAAAAAATAAAAATAAAATAAAGAAATAAAAATAAAAAATAAAAAAACTTTATAGGATACCTTCTTAAAAGAAGAAAGAAAGTGAAAATAAAATTAAAGCAACAATGAAGTTTTTGTACCACTAGAGAATAATTCTTGAAGCTGATTTACAAAAGCGCAGAGAAAAAAAAAAAAAAAAAAAAAAAAATTGCTGCCCAAAGAAATGGATATCTATTGCATGAAAAAGAGCAAATGAAAAAACACCAAAAGGAAATAAAGAGAGCTATGACATTGGTGTTCTTTAAGAGCATGGATAATGAGCAATTATATAATTTATAAAGCAGAAAAAGAATATTCAATATTTCTCAAAAGATGAAGTGGGGTGGGACCAAATTTATGATTTTTGCCTTTGAATTTTGCTGTTTCTTCAACTAAATTACTAGGTTTAGATTGGGTAGAGTTTATTTTGTTAAGGGAGAAACTCAAAATCCATTTAGGTTGGACCAAAATTGAAACATAACTATGTTTTCAAAATTAGATAAAAAAATATCAATGTTGTTATCCAAAAAATCCAAAAAGAAGTAGTCATAAGTCATAACTCATAAATAGCAAGCAAGTAAATATCGCTAATATTCGTGTCTCCATGATGTATTGCCAATATATTCGATATTTTGATCAATTTAATCTATATTTACTTTCTTGATAATCCATGTTAGTCAGCCAAAAAGCTGGAATGGAATATCATTCAATTTGTACAGTAAAAGTAAAAAAAAAAAAAAGGTAGTTAGTCGAGTGAACTCTAGTAGCAACCACAATCAAATAATAATATTGTTTCACAAGTTTCTTCCAAGCTATAATGATTAACTTACAAGACTAAAATTGTGAATCTTTCATTATTGTAAAATAAAAAAAGGTGTCCTGTTGTTAGTACTAAATGCATGATGATATTGGTGGTGATGGAGATGATGAATTCTTGACCGTTAATTCCTCACTAACATTAAATACCAATCATGAAATCTCTATATCAAAAGGTTTCAATATGTGTCACATGGGTACCAACTACCCTTGCTTATAATAAAATAAAATAAATAAATAAATAAATAAAAACATTTGTCTCTTGTTTGTTGTTACATACTTCACTAGACCTGCCCTCATATGGTTTGCTACCTGGAGATGAAACACACACAAACTTCCAAGAATGTATATATAACATTTCAGGCTTTCAAGAGCTAGCTTGCTCACCACCACCGTCCTCGTTTGACAATAACAACACTCATTCGATAAAAAAATAAAAAAAATAAAAAGACAAGAAAGAGCTACCTCGCTCTTGTATCATTACTAGATAATTGATATCTATTGAATATCAATTCAATGATTTAAACAGGATATAATTTTGTATCATTTGGTGTTCCAAGTGTTTCCAGCTAAGGGCTATTCATGATTTGAATAGCAGTGGTACAAATTTGAATTCTGCCAATCTCTGAACTATTTTTCATAAATTCAAAAACGATAGCAAAAGTCAAGAAAGTGGTGGGACACGAGATTGACTATGAAGGCAACACGAGATTGTCTATTGTTTCAGTTTCTTTGCCATAGTGTGAAAACGATTCAGACTCCAGTTTGGCAAGAAACTGAGCAACTACAAGTTCAAACACTAGAGGTATAATGGAAACCAAAATGTATACTTTCCATCAACGTCAGTCAAGGTAAGCTATTCAAAACACTAAAACCATATCCGTATCACGTGTTGTGGACAATGGAAATTTCGAATGAACACTAATAATTGGAGGTGTACCCTATAAAGAGAGCATCTGATCTTCTGGGACGGTCATTCCAGAAGATCTTAAAGATGTTGGCAGTGTGATGTATATGTTACATCGTTTCACTTAGTGCAGATCTTGCGAAATGAATTACTAATAGAATAAAGAAAGCCCTTTACGGGACATATAACAGCAGAACAATTCTACACCTCATAATGTTAACCGGGGTAACAATGGTGATTCCCCAGAATGACATTCATAAAGAAAAGATTCCCTCAATGACAAGATTATTTTATCTTTCTTCCATATTTACAAAGAATGTATGTTATATAGAATTTGGGATTCATCATTCACGTCAGTAATCAAATATAACCCAGGCCCTTACAACCATTTCGAGTTAACTCGGACATGTTAGTCATGCTACGACAAATGGGAGAAGAACAAGGAATTAATATACATTTTCCCCTTTCTTGACCCGTTCTACCAACATCCGAAAGACGCCGAAGCCCAATTTAAACCGATTATAAAACTAAGCTTTGGACTTCTAAAAGGGTAAAAAAAAAAAAAAAAAGGTTACAATAATTCGTAATGCTGAGATATCCAATGCGCCATAAAAACTGAGGAAAAAAAAGGATAAAGTTTTCCAGGTTACCAGCAATTATATCAGACCATTGTTATGATACAAAAAGTTTCATATTCAGACATTTTTTTTACCTTGCATCCAAACATTTTTTTCCCTGGTGAATTCACCTTACAACTCTTACTCAGTTCAGAAGCAACTCTGCAGCAAAATAAAAAGGTATTATATAAGTCTCAATCTTCACAATGACGACAAGAGTAGTAATAACAACGATGATGACAAATTCTATAATGATAATCCATAAAAATCAGAGGAATTAATCTTCTAGAATGTTATGGAGTAACTTTGAACGTGCTTTTGCGTTATAGATAGGCAACTTTGAACATCATTTTACATGATAAGACAGGAAACTTTGACCATTTTATTAATAACGATGAATCAAATTTGCAACTTGCATATATCAAGAGAGGAAAAATGGGGGCAGGGAAGACTAAGTAGACAGAAAAAGCAGGATATTATATTTTAAAATATCAGCAAGAAACCAATGTTACCTCAAGCAATTTGACATCATGTAAGTGGGAAACCCTTCCAAACTCTAAAACAACCATCTGAGACAACAAATGAACTACAATTTGCCACCATTCAGCCTGCTACCTTTATGGCACCCATTTCATCAATTTTCGAGCTCTTATGCTGCAATAAATGAGTATTAAACAGAGGTCTTGATTAAGTAGTATAGCATAGACAGTGACATAATCAACTAATTCATACAAGATTCTACTAATATGTGACAAAATCACTTGAAAGTTCAGATTGATCGGTATTACCTTACTTTTTTTTTGCCTGTGAATGTCATTAAGATCTTCATCTCCATCATGCTTCCTTTTCTGAAATTGTATGTAATAAAGAAAGATTTATACAGGGGAATCTTCATTGAAATTTATTTACATCTCTGAATCCAAGATTTACAATTTCTCAACCTTTTCATGGTGTTTCTTTGACTGATCAGCACCAGAATCATGATGTCCAGATCTATCTTTCTTCTTCTCCTTGTCTTTGTCTTTACTTCGATCTTTATCTTTATGACGATGCTTGTGCTTCTTATGCTCTCGGTCCTTTTCCTTGTCTCTGTCTCTGTGCTTTTTATGCTTTCTCTCTTTGTCTTTAGACTCACTTTTCGATTTCCCAGCAATGGTAGGGATCCCCTTTTCCGCCTTAAGGAAATAAAAAAGGGAAATATATAATAAAATAAATTCAATGAAGAAAGCAAAACATTGCAGAGCATGCTAATATTAACACCCGTACCACTACCAGCCAGCAGAGAAACATACTAAAGCAACCGGAAAAAAAGTAATCCTCGAGGAATTAAATTTCTTACAGGTGGCAACTCAACAGGAGAGGTTTCCCTCAGTTGGAAGGCCTCTCTGAGGACATCCAGGTCAAAAGGCTGTATCCTTGCATTAGTATCTCTGGAATTTGATGTATTCTGAATAAGTTGATCCAATTGCATCCCTTCACCTTTTCTGATTTCTGTGTCCCCCACCACATTGTGAAGATAATGTGTGTCCGAAATTGACAAAGGAAGTGACCGCTTGCAGAAAAAATCATGGTGGGCCAACAACTTGTAGTGACTTATGAGATCAACAGCACCAGTCAGTTCTCTAGGTCCTGAAGATCAAAGGGCAGTCTCTCATCAGTAAAATGTAATAAAGAGTGATGAAAAAAGACTGGAACAAAGTAAACCCAAAATTGCGGGGTTGGGTGGCAGCGGGGGGATGGGATATAAGAAAAGGCAATAGAATTGGATCATATCAACTTTCAGCACTTCCCCTCCAAAAGATCCCGTGTTAACGAGAATTACATCCAATAGACCCGAAGCTTAAAACCATCCAATTTGTTTGCAATAGAAATTCTCAGCAGAATCCATTAATTGATCACTACCAATCATTTTGCCATTTCAATTTAAATGTGCTATATTGAAGGCGCTTATATAAGTCTGCTACTCATACTAGATCTATTCCTCAACACATACAAACAATTCTCTTCTTTTTCTAAACATAAAAAAATAAAAATAAATAAAATAAATAAAAAAAGTCATGTATATCTTGTATTGTCTTACATATCAATGGGAAGTAAGTAATATGCAGTTTAAGAAAACTTATAATATATTCTATAAACATTCTGATAAAGCCATTAAGCTATGATTTCAATGCGACACAGCTAACACGAACTGATACATCCACTGTGCTCTATAGATACTATACTATACTTACCAACACTATAAATATTGACCTAAACCAAGTCACTTTAGGGAGACCCTCTCAAATAAAGTATAGAGAGCTATGAGTAAGAATAAGCAGGAAATTTCCTACTATGGGAATAAAGTGAACAATTTGAAGCAATGCACGTTTAGGTGGGACGTGTTTGCACACACATAAAAACACATTTATGTACAATTCATAACAGACACAGCAGTAAGTAAAGAGAGATAAATGATACATTAAGGCATTAATATTCAAAGCATCTTTTACCTCTTCCGTAATTCTTGCCTTCAGGATCCATAGCTAATTCTTTGTAAAATGATAAACTGTTATCAACTGCAGTGTACAGACACAGAATTAATATGATAAAAGAGTAAAAAAGATTGGATCCATGAAAAGAATACAAGTAATTCTAATGACAAAGTTGGTGTTCAACAATTTATAACCGAGGTGGCGAGGTTAAGCATATACAGAAGCATACATAAAGTGGTATCACCAAACTGCACAATAGGGAAACATGTGATTTAACATGGGAATTGTGTTTATACATCCACTGTTACCTACGCGTCATAAATCTGATATCATCCACTCTGGATAGCAGCATTAGTGTCAATGGCCTTATACTTTTGTTCATAAACATGCTTCGATGTAATTTGATTTAAGATGTTACACATATTCCCATGTTCCAGAGCATCTTAGCTTTGCTCACTTCCTTTCTTGGGAAGGGGGAAGCAGATAAAGTAACAGTTCCACATATTTTCAAGGAAGAATGTATACAAGTGTATTTAGTTCCGATACGGTTGAAAGGGGATGCAGATAAAATGATAGTTCCCCGTAATTTCAAGGAGGAATATATACACATGTATTTAGTTCCAAAACTGTCAAAGGGGGATGCAGATACAGTGATAGTTCCCCGTAATTTCAAGGAGGAATGTATACTCATGTATTTAGTTCCCATAACGTCCAAAGGACTGGGTCCATAATTCACAAAAAAGCAGATAAGAAAACACAATTGAAACTCTATGAAACTTAAGTCGGTGAAAGTATTGCAAAATATAGTTTGAATTCAACAAGAACAATAACCACTCCAGAGATTATGATATCCTCTTCACATATGCAGTAACTTTGAATAATAACCTTAAGTAGCAGGTCTTTAACACCGGGTAAGATTTCTGACTAGGTAATCTCAAGCATATAAAACAAAGTGAAACCCGTTATGCAAAACTATATAATCATATATAAGTTTTTTTAATTCTAGCAAAAACATATAAACCTAGCCAACAAGTAAAGCAAGCCAGTAAATTTCATTTCGGTGTCTCACGATCATGTTTCAGTAACATTATACGAATTAACAGTGCTTAAAAGCATTTCGCAAGAAACAGTCTAATACACATTATTCAATTACGAACAGAACCATCCTCCAACAACAAAATTAGAAACTTTTAACTATAAATTCAAATTCACGTACACTGAAAACCCTAAAATGCATAAAAAATAAAATAAAAAAAAGCGAAACGAAACGAGAAAACAGTAGAACGAAAGCAAAAAGGAGAAACGAATTAGGTCAAAGTTAACAATCCAACCTGTGACATGAATTCAAGATTTCTTCTTGTTTACAGATCACAAAGTCACTTAGGCGAATTCAAACTCTTCTCTTCTTCTCACTCCTCCTTCTCCTCCTCAGTTGACAGACAATTGGCTCCGTCGATATCCAAACAGAGGTGTCGAAATCGCGAAATTGAACGGATAGAGAGCAGCGTCGTGTAGGGTTTATGATGAATTTTGACGGATCAAAGAAGGTTCGAGAAGGAGAAGAAGAAGCAGTGAAAAGAGTTGATATTGTTACTAGGGTTGGAGAGACTTTTATTACTCGAACGACGAAGGATTGGTCTCTGTCGTTTGTTTTTCGTCTCCCTTTTCTTTGCTTCTCTCTCTCTATTTATATACACACACACTATATTATCATTTTTATTTTTATTTATAATTATTATTATTTTTTTTTTGGAAAAGATTTATAATTATTATTATTCCTTTATAAAAAAAAAACAATTACTATTATTTCAAGAATTTTTATTATTATTTCCTATTCAACCAATCAATAGTGATACCAATTTTGTTAATATATATATATATATATATATATATATATATGTAATTTATGTGTGGAGGATCGATAATTAGTGAGAGTTTTTATGTGGGCATTTGGACTATTTTTGTTTTTTGTTTTTTTAGTTTGTACACATAATTGGAAAATAAATAAAGGTACTCTTTGAAGTTATGGTCCTACCATTTTTACTTTGTGTTTGGAAAAATAGAAATTAGTTTTCAAAATTGTATGACAATTTTGAGTCTTTGAAAACGATACAGATTCTGATAATGAAACAATTAATAATGCTTTTAAAACCAATTTTTAGAAAGCATTTATGTAATATGTCATCCGTCTAACGTGTTGAATATAAGTGTAGTTAATTAAATCTTTTCAATCATTTAGAGTGTGATTTATAATGTACTTGTGAATTTTTGTTATGAAGATTTGAAGTTTGAAAAATCAAATAAGTGTGAACATGTGATGAAATTGAAGTTAAAGTGTTAAACTCATGATTGCATGACCTAATTGGCAAATTGCATGACCCAAAATAAATACATAAAGATAAAATTAAAGGAGTTGTAATTACCTTATTCTCTTTAAAACCCTCACAATTTTCAAATTGGTCGAAAACTCCCCTTTAAAAAGCCCAATTTACAAAAGGCCCAAAATACCAAAAAAAGCCCATCCAAGTCCAAAATAGTAACGTCAACAACTAAACCGTTTGTCCTCAGCACTCCTCACATGTCCAATGAAATGACAATTCTAACCTCACATCTACCTTTTATCTATTATAAAAACCGTTGAAGGACAGCACGCAACTCCAAAAATCAGGTACCACTAGTAGCTCTCTAGAGAAGAGGAAGAAGGAGGTAACGTGACGGGAAGAATTAAAAATGGCATCTTTCTCACCTGCTCAATCGCTGCTCGTCGCGTTGCTTCTAACGGCGTCATTTTGTCAGATTTACGCGATCAACAACGGCGACGACGCAGTTAGCAAATTTAGAGAGTTCGATTACTTCAATTTGGCTCTGCAGTGGCCTGGTACTGTCTGTGGACGCTCTCGCCATTGCTGCTCCTCCAACGCTTGTTGCCGAGGGTAATAATAATACAATTAACAAAAACAATCTCTCTGCTTTATTATTATTATTTTATTGTTTTATAAATATATTATTTGAATAAAAATGTATTATTTGAGATAAAGATATTAGGTGATGGAGGAATATTGTTGAATATGCTTTTTCACTTTTCCTGATTGTGAAGTTATTTCAAGTTTCAACGCATGGATTTTTTTTTCTTTCTTTTTTATAGTATTATTGTATTAATTTATGTATATGTTGCAAAACGTGTGGATGTGGAAACTTAAATATTATTATTTTTTTGTTTATATTTTTGTTTTTCAGATCGAATGCTCCGGTTGAATTTACAATCCGTAAGTATTTTAAGGTTTTGATTTGTGATATTTGATTATTTGTAGGTTGATTTTTACTTGTAAATAGGTCTCCTCTCTCTTTTTAAATTCAGTGAGTTTGATTGTGATATTTAAGAACCTAAACTACAGTGAGAAAAAACATGTTTTGGTTAAATTATTTAAAAATATAAAAATCTGGCAATAATGGTGTTATGTGTTTTAATGGAGCGACCCATTTAGGCATTTACTAGTAAAAATCAACCTGAGAAGGGTGGATTCTCTATGCCTTCATCATTTTCGAATTCGTTTTCTGAATACGATTTTCAATAGTTTGTTTTTGGATTGAGCATCGATTTCTGCTTCCCTAACTTTTGTTTTGGGAAGCAACTGTGTTGTCTTCTAGGTTTAGAAGTAACAGAAAGAGATAATAAGCTCATTTATATTCTGTACTGGTATGGCAGATGGACTGTGGCCTGATTACAATGATGGAACCTGGCCTGCATGTTGCATGCGGTCTGAATTTGAGGAAAAGGAGGTATATTATCACGTTCTGTAGTTTGCAGTTATCTCCAATTGTGGGTTGTGTCTGAATTGTATATGTGGGAAGACACATATGCAATGAGGGAACAAGAAGTACTCTTAGAATGAATGACTGAATATTCTACGCCTTATTATGCTGCTTTATGTTATGTATAGATCACAACGTTGCTCGATCCTCTAGAGAAGTATTGGCCATCTTTAAGTTGCGGTTCACCATCAACTTGCCATGGTGGAAAAGGGTCATTTTGGGCTCATGAGGTAGTTATCGATTTTTTGGTTTTTATTTTTATTTTTATTTTTTTGTTTCTAAATCATCCCTCACCACGCTTTAGAACTCATGGCTTTTTGTTTGTGTTCTTATGATGGCTGAATTCGTGGACATGCATTGACAGTGGGGTAAATTATCTCCCACTTTCCCCCCTATTTCATGATATAGTTGATAATAAAGTTCATTATCTACATTTTCTCTTTTGTTTAAACTGGAAAAATGTGATTCATGGTTAAGAGGTGTCCATTTTTCAATCTCCTTTGGTTTGTTGTTTTCAAAGGCATGCAAGTGTGATATTCAATGTATACCTGCTTGGAAACAGGTTACAGATAATTGCTTCCTTCTCTATATAAGTCAAGTTTCTTTCTGATTTTTCATTGTTACTTGCAGAGAAGCATGGGACTTGTTCTTCTCCAGTGGTTCGAGATGAATACAGTTACTTTTTAACTACCCTCAATGTGTACTTCAAATATAATGTCACAGTAAGTTCGGAAAGTTGATTTGCTTGTTAATCTTGAATTTTCCCTGTTTTTAGATTTGGCTCATAGCTGAAATAATTTAATAGAAATAACTGCATTGTTTACTATAGTTTATTCTTATATTTGAATTTATTGGATGCAATTGGTATGGCATTATTTGGTTACTCCATTTGGCTAATATTTCTTTTTGTATGAAAACTTGATGCCAGAGAGTATTGAGTGATGCTGGATATGTTCCTTCTAATTCTGAAAAATATCCTCTTGGAGGCATCATCTCTGCCATCCAAAATGCTTTCCATGCAACCCCCAAGCTGGTTTGCTCGAAAGGTGCTTTGGAGGAACTGCATTTATGCTTTTATAAGGATTTCCAGGTTAGTATCCCACTTTCTATGCCAGAAAATTATCCTAATTGTGTTCCAGGCTCTGTGTCTAAGCTACTTGGCAGTTTCCGATGTTAGCATAGGTTTTTTTTGGGATCAAAGTTAGGGGTTAACAATGCAACCTTTCAATTTGTTAAATCTTTGAATCTTTCTGATCACAGTGGAGAACAAAACCGTGCTTGTTGTCTTATGAATTATTTGAATTGAAAAGTTTATCTATGTTATCTGAAAGTTTACTGTCATTTCAGCCTCGGGATTGTTTAGCTGGATCAAGCATTCAAAATAGCAAGTATTCCTCTAAAAGCTCATGTCCCAAGTATGTAAGCTTGCCAACATATGTGTCACCAGGTAAGATCCTTATATATGTATGTTATCTTATATGGATGCTCGAGTACAAATGCTTTGCTTAATGTCTTATTATATCATAGAACTTTGTTGAATATCAGTTACATGTTTGATATTGTATGTTTGGCAAATGCACAAGCATTTGTTTAAGATTAGTATAAGCTGGAAACACTTTTTTGTCAACTTCTTTTGTTTGTTGAGGTTTCAGGAACACCTGTTTTCAAATTTTATAAGGAATGTTTTTGCTTGATATCAGTTCACCTCTTTGATGGTTCTTTTACTTCCCGAGCTTTATTTATATGTACTTATTAGTGATAGAAGTAGTTCTTTCTTTCGATAGTCCCTACCGATAGTCCCTACCAAAACTGAATTACATGGCTGAAATCCCTTCGTTAAGTTCAACATTTACATTTTGGTTTATTTCCTTTTGTTGTAGGGCTTGATGCTAACAAGGCTACCATGTATTTCTAAAAATGAAGCTCCCTGAGATTGCGGAAGGGTTCACATGTTGTACATTATTCTGAAATAATTTGCTTCTTAATCATCAACACAATTGTTGTAAACATCACAATTGTTATGAACATCACGATTATTAATGCATAAACTGCAAAAAAAAAAACTTTGAAGTAATGTCCTCAATTATCTATATATTAGTATTTTGTGCATTTTGTATTTCTGTTTTAAGTGTTTATTTGATCTACAATGCTTTCATGACATGAATATGATTCCTCCACAACTTATAGTCCACATGAATATCAGAGGAGACTAGAAAGTGAAGATAAAAGCCTTGCCTGCAAATTGCAATGTTTTTCTCATTACGCAAAGGTTATTTCTATTGGGTTACACCATGGACAAGAAACATTTTACATCCATAATGATAGAAAAAAAAAATAAAAAAAAATCAGTTTTACATTACGGGAATGGTTAGCATCAAAGCTGAACACGATGTGACAGGGTTCATCAAAAGCTTGAAAACCTTGGCTTAAAAAGAGCATTAAAAGCTTGAGGAAACGATTAGCGACCTCTGCTGCTCAGAGCCCTGGCTATCAAAATTTTGAGTTCTACACATGCCACTATGCCAGCTTCCTCCTCGATAAATCACTTAGCGATTCTGTTGTCCCAAACCCAAGATTGGCATGAGAATGACACCACGGATGGCACCCCATTAAAACAAAGTGGCAATTACAGAGAGAGCATAGAGGTTGATGCTACGATATTGGATGAAGCTGTAAATCAAATCAAATTTAAGTCAAATGAATAAACAGACCATGCTGTCAAAAGTTGAAACCCCAAGCTGAAATGGGAGTTAACATGTCTACGTACCATCAACAGCTTCAGTTCCATCATGAAATCTTCAAGTTCACCGGTTTCAACTGAATACACAAAACCATATGGAAGACTTTCCTCAACAATTGCATAAACTTCTTGAAAACTCTGAAAAACAATGTGATTTATCAAATATTAAAAATGAAAATATCTGTCAAAAGTTAAAAACAAAAATCGCCTCAGAAAAATGCGAAGGCAAGAGGCCATACCTTTGAACTTATGGCCGATAAAGTTATGACAAGCCAAATTAAGCCACATTATTCCACTTGGAGACAAGCCACTTCATCCATGTAGACAAGCAATGCATTGAGAGGTGTTCCGGTAAATCTGCCTACAAAACATTACAATGATCAGTACAAAAGTAAACAATACTGCATGCACTAAGAACGATAATCTTCAAAAACCAAATTATGAGATGGAGTTTAACAGAAGAATATCAAGAAATAAGTTACAACTAAACAGAAAACCATAAAAATAACATAACTACGGACAATGAACATGCTTCTTCAGCAAATTGGTAGAATCACTATCATAGCACGATAATTTAAAGAATCGAGACATAAAAAACACTTTGCACTTTGATAGTTTGATGTAAAGCTTAACAAGTTATAACAGGAGATGAAAAGTAATCAACTTACACTAGTCCATGATGCAGAAAATCCATCAGTAGAGAGCAACCAACTAACAGCCTTTGATTCCAAATTTAGCCCACTATTTGAGGTGTTGAAATCCAGCAGCTCATTGTCATCGGTGTCATCATGATCATACTTCCTTCTCCTTTTCTTCTTACTTTTTTTCTTCCTCTTTCGCTTAATTCTACTTGATGTTCTGTTATCCAAGTCTGACTCACTTTCTCCCGACACTCCATCATAATGTAGCAACACGTATTTATCAGATTTGCGAAATTTTATTTCATTACTTGCAAATAAAGATTCCCATGACTCCAAAGTCTGGCATTCCTCTGATAATCTATAATAAATGACCCAAGAAAGCATCCCCAACAATTTAATCGCCTCAGTGATATTTAACTTTAAGCACTCACAAAAAATCGAAGCTAAGCTGTTGACCTTGAGTGAGGCTGTGCGAATCTGCAAAATAATATCTTTAATTTTCAATTTTTCCTCCACGTACTCCTCATCTTGTACAAACCAAATAAGCCGGCGTCTGTGATTGATGACCGCATTTAACAAAAGTAGTTGATCAATAGAATCACAAGCACTACACCTACAAAGTATAATCTCAAGCCAGTAAGATGAGTTACTGAAATCCTTAGGTTCCCTTCTCGGATTAATATATTTACACACTGACTCCAGGAAAATGCGGAAGTCATGCTCTTCAAGAATAATAAGAAGGCGGTGACACAGCGACGAGAAAGATTCCTCCATAAGAAACTCATCTATAACCTCCCATACATCTCTTGAATCCTCTTTGTACATCAAATCAACAAAAAAATCTATAAAGAACTTTGTATCAATTAACAAAATCTCACCATCTTTTACCGAATCAGCAAACTCATTGGATGACCAAAATTCAGGCACATTGTCGATGAAATTTTCCACTGTTCGTTGGACATCTAAATCAAGAAAGTAATGGGGCTTGGTAGCAACCATTGCAGGCGACTGCCCGTGTTTCCCCTTCCACTCAAGCTCCTCCCAACAGATATCCCGATTAACAAAAGCAAATTGGGATAATGCTTTAGCACCCTTTTGGTGCCCCGATCCACCACCATCACAAAAACTAGAAAACCATTGTGATACGCGCCTCGGGTTTCCTGCTTCATCCAATAACAGCAGCACAATTAGAAATCTTTAAAACCTCAAATCAAACATAAATATCTCTTCATATGCAATATAAAATGACATTAACCGAATGCACGATGAATAAAACCGACTTGCCTTCAAAGAACTTCTCAAGCCTGTAACTTTTCTTGGCCAAGACATGTCCTGCCTTCTGAGGCCTCTTCTCAAACATCATTTGCAAGAGTTGGGATGCCAAACCACGACTAACTCGCTTGGACCTCAACAATTTCACAAAAAGCTCGCGATGCTGTTCACGACTGATTGAGCTGATCCCAGACAGAGTGTTGCAGAGCCATAACCGAGCCTCTGATCGACCTCCAGAGGTTATCAGTGACCAAACAACCGACTCCAACCGATTCAAAAGCGATATTATCAGCTTGGCAGAGTCAATATCTCCATGTCCATCACCATCCCACTTCGGTTCAAACAAAAACAACTCAACCATTGTTTTATCTATGATATCTACAGATTTCAACACAAGAGCAATCAGACCCACCAATAATATCAAATTCTACAAGTAACTACTGCATTTTCACAATAAATTAAATTCTAACAAAGCTTAGAATCAATAATTTTTCTCAACAAATACCAAAAAACTAAGAAAAAACACTAGGTTTTCACATATCAACTAATCAAAAAAAAGGGAAAAAAAAAAACCCTTCTACTATATGTCTATAATCAAAATATGCATAAAAAATAACAAAATAAATAAATAAAGAGGAAGTTCACCATTCATCGACTTGACCTTCTCTTCGGAGCTCGGGTTGTAAACAAAACGACGTGCCGTTCCAGGTCTGTTGTGTTCAGTCTGATGAGAAGCGAGTGAAATAGAGGGATGGAAGGCTGATACGGTGCGTTTTGGTGACGGGCTTTATAAATCAGCCCAGATATATTACTAAATACACCCAAAAAAGTCAAAAATCTTATGAACTACTCTACACACTGTGTTGTTGTACATTTATGTTGCTTTTCCAAGTCTGATCAAAGTAGTCGTCTATCGTCTCTACAACTTCTCTGATTTTTGATTGATTTATTGATTGATTCAAAGAAATGATTACGTATTTGTCAATCGATCTCGAAATTTTCTTCTGAGAAGAAATCGCACTTTCTTGGTTTTATAATCAATTGCATTGCCTTGCATTTGATGGCTTACTCTGATGTGTTAACTCTGATATTCGCCGTCGGCGTCTGGTGCACCGCGTACATCGCCGTCGCGATTCTAGCTTCTCTTCGTATCTTCAATTCAATCTGTCCTTGTTGAAGTTTTCGGCAGTGAAGAAGGTCAGTCATTACTGTTGCGCTTGCCTTTGATATCTAAGCTTGGATGTGACTTTGATTTGAAATGTATATTTTCCATTTTGTTTTTTAATTGCGATTATCTGATTCTTGTAATTCTGTTGCTAAGGTTTCAAATTCGATGTTGGAGTTGAATCAATGTGTTTGCAAACTAAAACAAATCTTTGATTGAACTGTTGAGTAAAGACTTCCATTGAAATGAAACAATCACACAAATTAATAATTATTATTTATGTTAATAATATTTTTTAAGTCTCTATAAAATTCAATTGCATATATTGTTCGATTGTCATTTTTCTGTTAAAGAGTACCTATTTTGTTGTACTTTTATAATTGTCAATGGAGTTGGTCATGGTTTTTATTGATTGATTTGGTATGCAGGTAGGTTAATATGTTGCTGGTTTGTACACTTGCTTGTGAAACTAATCAATACACCTTTGTTTTACTTGTAAATTTGCACTCAAGAGTTTATGAGAAATTAATACATAGGTCATGTGTTGTGTTGTTGCATACAACGCGAATGCATTGTGATTTTCAGCCTCTACTGGATGGATATGATGATGTACCCCTTGTAAGGAGATGAATCAATCATCATACACGTAGCTAGAATCATTTACGACATGAATCACTCATCATATATGCAGCTTGAATCATATACGACATGAATCATTCATCATATATGTTGTTAGAATCATTTGAACTTTGAGGATTGCTTGGATTTCCTTCCAACTGTCTTATGTTTATCATCATGTCATGCCAGTTGACGCTCTTTGTTAGTTCTCATCGTATTAGTGATGAAGATGACAATAGTGTACTTGGTTTCTTATCATCTCCGTTTCATTGCTTGTATGTTTTAGTTATTCATTGCAAGCAGTTGCACATGTAGTATACATTGAGAGATGTCGTTCAAATTGATTCTCATCAGCTTCTTGATGGTCGGAAAAAATGTGTGTTTGTTTTAACTATAGTTTCAATTTTCCTATGAGAACAACACTTAGCTGGACATAAGTCTGTCTTCCTAGAATTTTGATGATCTTTTGGTATTATAAATGAACTTGAATTGATTTGTATCTAACCATCATCTCACACGATCAATGTGTAATCTTGGTGTGTTCTCTTTGCAGCGTATATAGTACTTTTACTATCAATGGGGCTTAAGCCTGAAAGAACTGCACCTGATTTGGTGAAGCTGCAGATTACAGAGTAGATTATGAGGCAAGTTTTCGGGTATGGCTGGGCTGAAATTTTGTGGTGCATAGTTGTCTTTTATTGAGGATTTGAGTGAAGTTTGGATTTAAACCAGAGTTCAACACTGTCAAAACAATTTTTGCTGGTGGTTTACAATGTAATTTTGTGGGTTTGATGAGTTTTACATACCTTTATATTCAAACACTGGTTTCAATAGATATTCTCAAATTTCATACCTCCAGATTTGTTAAAATTCAGCTAATAAATTACTAACCATTAGATATCAAATATTTGGAGTTTCAATTTATGTATCGTATGAAGACTCAAATCCACGAGGACCGTGATTGAGAATTTTTTGGTAAGAAAACGAAATGTATCTGGAACAGCTATTTGAAATCTTAGTGAACCATAAACAAAATAAAAAGACTCAATTTGCTATATCATGGTCTTATTTTAATGAAAGACTATACAAGCTGCAAGCTTATTTGAAGGATTTAAGACACAACTGAAACGAAAAGATAAATTAAATGCGCAGGTAATTCTTTTATGGTCCAAAAACTGAGTTTGCTAAAACTTTACTACCGATAAGAAACTCAAATATAACAACTTAGTGTTCAAACGATTAGGTCTTGTAATTTAACAAAAAAGAGAAAATGTCGGACCTCAACCTAATAAACAAGCAAGGTTCTTGAATTTTCAAGTAAACACTGGTCGATATAAGCAACAAAAATTCTAGTCCTGTTTTCACTCGTCATCCTCGCTATCTCCCGCTTCATTGAGAGCTGTCAACCTTTCGATCAAACTAGCTTTCCTTTGCTCGAAGGTTAGCTTCTTCAGGTTGTACCTGCAACACGAAATGAAATTGCAATTAGTAATGGTTGAAATGTCACCACAAACTAAATTATATGACCACATTGCCGATAACCCAACAAGAACGTCAACCACCCTCGAACATGAAAGTCAGACATACGGAAACCACAAATTAGTTTAGTTTGCCAGAAATTTAAAAGTTTCTCTGTACAAAATTTTAAACAGTTGGCCATACCTCTTGTGCTCTTTAGGAGGCTGCTTCTGAGATTTCTTTTGTGTGGGGTCAGCACGAATGGCTGCATGAACCTTCTTGTACATGGCTTCAATATTATCAGCCTCAAGACCCTTCTTTATGTACTCACAGAAGTGAGACTGGTACTTCTCAGGCTCATCTTCCATCAAAGTCTGAGCATATCAACAATAAAGTTAGAAACAAGAAATGCAACTTTCTTCAAATAGAACATTATTTTTCAATTGTATACACACTGAATGATAAAAATCAAAACTTACCCTCATGTAAGCAGCAACGTGGCCACCATAGATATACTTACGGTGTACTTCAGCATCAAGTTGCTTGCTATCCTTACTGAACCCAGCAAACCTCTTGTCACTGTGAGGGATATCAAGTCCACCATCCAATGCACCCTATAAATTAAGAAACAGACAAGGATTTATCAGCGTTAACGTTTGATTTAATTTTGAGTTTTCACTATAATTACTTGGGCTAAGCAAAGAGACCAGTTACAACCAAAAAGGCACACTTGAGAAAGAAAATAATAAGTAAACATCCTCCCTAAAACTTGTTAAACAAAACATATTGCCCAAAGCAGAAAATCATGTTACAAATACATTATAATTCGCACATAAAATCATGTAGCAGAGAGCATGATTAAATCAAAGGGAAAATATCTCAAGAAAGCTACAACGAAAGCATTCAGATAATCATAATTTGCATCAAACGAACAGATCATGGAGTTTCATAATACCTTGAGAGCACCAAAAACACGGTTACCAGTAGTAGTCTTCACAAGACCAACATCAAGGAGAGCACGGAATGGCCTCCTGGAATCTGCTGGCTCAACAGAAAAATCCTCCCCAGTAGCCTGCAAGCAAGAGATTTAAAAACATAAATTCCATAACCAAGTACAGTAGAGATGAAATTTGTATCAATAGAGACTAAACAAATTTGACATGTACCTCAACATTTCCCTCGTACTCCTCATCCATTTCAAGCTTTTTCAGAACTCGTCGGGCCAAGAGAAGTCCAGTGCAGTAAGCTGAGTTCATGATAGCAGCAATTAAAAACCATTTCAATCAGAAGGAATGAACATGCATTGTAAGACCAACACATGGATATTACTTTACCTGCAGCATAGTTTGTAAGGCCGACCTCAAGCCCATAGCGAGGAAGCTCATGGGCGTAAGCAGATGCAAGAACCAAGTCACCAGCAATAGTTGCAGATACAATTTGTGCAATTATATCCTTGTTGGTCTAATAATGACATTAAGGAAAAACTTTAAAGAATAATATACTCCCAGCCCAATAAGTTTAACTGCAATTACAGTTCCATCGGTAACACAAGCCAAGTTTATGGGAGTATGTGACTGCTCAATAATTTGATTTAGATATCATAATTTGTTCCTATCACAAATAACAAATTGAACTGTAAACCACACAGCAATCAAAACAATATATATAACTGACATTATCAATACATAAAACTAATAAATTAGGATACAAATCGTACAACAAAACGATATTTGGGAGTGTTGTACTTGTTCTTGTCCTGATTAATCAGACGAATCCTGGCCCGGTAGTCGGTCTTTCCCTCTACAAAATTCATCTGAATGTTAAAACCATCATAACGGAACTAATAAAGTTGCATAAAAATTAGCAAAAAAAACTAGAATAACACACCTCTTCTTCTCTTGAACTTGACTTGAAATCGCTTAAAGTAAGCTTTCGACTTTTGAGCTTTGACAAAGACCTGTGGTAAACACTCAACGTTCAGAGATCATACACTACACTAGACAACACGATTTATCCACGATATGATAGACCTTAAATCTTCAAATAACATCTACATAAACCATTCTACGTAATCAAAGTTTATTTGAGTACTACTGTCTAAGCATACAAACAATTTGCATCTATCTAACATGGAAAACAACCAAATTACACTATTACGATCAAAATCGGTAACAGCTTCAAACATTTGTACCAACATTATATACACAAACATTTGCACCTCTAAAAAAAAAATTAAAAAAAAAACCAACCAAACCATCCACCTAAAAAGTAGATCTATGAAATCCCCACAATCTAATTATCAAAAACCAGAAACACACACATACACAATCACCAAAATTGACGCCCCGACCAACAATAACACTTCCATCACATCCTCACACAACTTAGTGAAACAATTTCTTCTACTGGGTTTTGTCTCGGAAATATATTCGTATCAAACCCAGAACACAAAATAAAAAATAAATAAATAATTCAGTTTTCTAATCAACCAAGCTCGACAGCATAACATAGATCTAAAAGAAAAAAACTTTACTACAAATCCTTTAAACGATAAACAAAATCAAAGACATTACATACTTGAAAGTGTAAGAAGAGAAAGTACGTATGTACTTACCATTTTGTGACGCTCGAGTGTTGCAGCAGCAGCAGAGCTGAAGTTCGATGGCCGAGTCGTGAAAGAAACAAAAGAAACACACACCTGTTAATATACTTAAAACCCTAGTGTCGTTTTTTATGAGATGCAAATCAACGGCTGCGATTCATTTATATTTACATGCTAGGGTTTTATTGAGAGGCTACGGCTGTGTGTATCGCTTGGTGTATGGTGTAGATATGTACCCGGATCCTTTGATTGACACGCGTCATTGGTCATCGTATTAAACAATACTTAAAATTTATACCATTAAAAAAAAAAAAAAAATACTTCAAATTTATTTATAATGTTTTAAAAATATTATAATATATATATATATTTATATAAATTATCTTTAGGTTTTTTTTTTTTTTTTTTTGGGTACAGAAATATTTAGTTGTTTCGAAACTTTAAATTAAGATAAAATTTATAAAAAACTTATTTACTAAATCGAATGGATCTAAAGATTGATAAATGAGAAACCCACCTTAATAAAATCAAGTTCGTCCTCGAGAAAAAATGACTAAGTAAATTAAACACTAATAATAGATGGTGTTTGAAATTGAGGTTTTTCCCAATTTATCACATTATGTAAAATCAAACCATTAAAGCATCTCCAATGGTATAAGTAAATTTGGATCCTCAAAAGTTGACACCTCAGCATTTGAGGATTGTTTTTAGAGATTGCTAAATTCGATGATTGTATAGTCCACAATAGTATACTTGTATTGGTACCACAATGGAATATTAGTTTTTTTTGCTAAAAAATTATAAAAGACAAGATAAAGTATATGATATGGGTATTGATCAATTCGTAATGAAGAGATGAATTTTACCGGATTGAATTTTTTGGGGTTGAAACAATGATGAAATACATAGATGATCAGAGAAAAAAAGAGGAAAAAAAAAAGCCACCAAAGAGAGAGAAAGAATAAAATTACAATAGTTAATTTGGGTTAAGTTTGTATTTGATGATTGGAAGTCAATCTTCAAATTTGATTATTGAAGAGGCAATTTGATTATTGATAACTGTTATTGCTAAATTTTAGTGACTCCGTTGGACAATGTTTTTTGGATAAATAATCAAATTTTGATTACTCTCCAAATTTGAGGATACCATTGGAGATGTTCTTAGGAAATAAGAACTGGATTTTGGAAGAGTGTAAGAAGAAAGAAAAAAAAAAGGTTGCTTTTTGTGAGATTTGTTTTCTAACACTTTTTAAATTTGTTAAATGGATTTTACGAACTTGGATTCTTTAGGTTTTTTTTTTTTTTTTTTTTTTTGTGAATTACAACAACAACTGCCGGGACTTGATGAGATTATACTCTACAAGCACAGCTCGGAATACTACTCCCACTATCGGGGAGAGGGTACAAATGGATTACAACTCTCACAACGGAGAGAGGGTTGCTCCCAATAGAACTGGGAGAAAGCACCCACACTTAGGATTTAATAGCCAAGGTGGGATAAATTATATACATACCAAGGCAAGGCTTGAACCTTAGTGGTGGAGTATCCCTTGGAAACTCCAACTACCAAGGCAAGGGGCCATTGGTCTTTAGGTTTTTTTTATAAAAGTGATATTACATTAAATTTATACATGTGAGATCTTGTAATTGATTATCTAAAGTTAAATAAAATTCAACTATAATTTGTTAAACAAATTTGGGCCTGGAGGGGTCCCTCCTAGGCTCCTAGCCCAAAGTGGCTTTGCCACTGCTAATTATCAACCATTGAATATACTCCAAGCCCAAGGTGGCGAGCCCAAAGTAGTTGACTATATACTATTATATACTCCGAGTCTAAAAGTGGCTGCAGCCCGTTTTGACATATTATTGGAGGACGTTCATTTAACCCGTCAATATCTTTAAATCGTTGGAGGTGATATATAAATAAAGGAACAAAAAAAACCCAAAACAGCTATACTACACTACATATTAGATGCATAAATGTTTCCGGTGAAATAGTACCCGTTCGGTGGTAATTATCGAGGATGATCGGCTTTGAGTCTAGTAAGAAAAATCGGATGAAAGATTACCCACTAAATTGGGCACTTAAAATTTGTTCAAATATAGTAGTGAAAACCATAGATATAGAGAAGATCAACATGACACTTCGAGCAAGGACAACAAGCACAAACCAATAATTTACGATGGTCCAAAACCAAAAAATTGTCAAGAACTAATTAAATCACAATATATGGACATTGACATTGATTGAATTCACTTGACTTAATCAAAATGGCACGGTGATCGTGACACGTATTTGTTACAATAATTTTCATGGGGGTTGCTGACCTACTCTCTCACCAACTAGGCAACTACTACCGACTACCATTACCCAAATTTTTCTTACACATTTGCCGAGGTTGGATCACATTAACATCCCATTAATGATTAATCTAATCCATATATCATTTGCTCAATACGTACTCCAATTATTATATATAGATAGAAACGTGACATAATCTGGCTTTAATTAATTTAGACATATAAAATGGTGATTATTTCAATATTGTTGACTTTACTTGTATGATAATGAACATTTTTTTCAAAACATGTCAGATAGATTTGTAAAAGATCCATGAGCCTCGGCACAACTTGCTTCCACTAACATGCTTATACTTATATTTTAATTCCACCCTCTTAAAAAAACTTAAATTAACCTTCAAATTAGTTTCCAATCCGTACAATATTATCGTTTTGATTACTAAAGTTTACCATTGAACCATCTCAACCTATATTTTTTTTTTCTTTCTGGAAACTTCCCTTAATATATAAATTCTGGAGTCTCATTGTCACAATTTGACATACATTGAAGTAGCAATCTTCTTCTTCAGGAAAACATGGATCTAAGATTATACAAAGCTGCTTGTGATGGAGATGTTAAAGCTTTACTGGAATTACTCCAAGAAGATCCTCTCATTCTCTTCAAAGCTTCTCTTTCAGGTTCTTCATCAGAATCTCCACTACACATAGCAGCTTCGCTTGGTCACGCTGAGTTTGCTAAACTGATGTTAATGTCTCCAAGCTTCAAGGAGTCATCAAGAGAATTGAATCCAGAAAGGTACTTGCAGATAGCGAAAGATCAATCGAAATTCGACAAATTAGGGCTGTGTTTTTCGAAGGATCGAGAAGGAAGAACACCTCTTCATTGTGCAGCCATTAATGGAAATATACATGTAGTTCGTGAGCTGATTTTTTGCTGTCCTGAATCAGCTAAGGAGACTACTGTCAATGGTGAGACTCTTCTTCACCTTGTTGTGAAGAACAACAACCAGTACGAAGTTGTGATATCATTGCTTTCACTTCTCGACGAGATGGATCTAACCAATGAGATTATTAATTACATCGACAAAGATGGGAATACGATCTTGCACCTCGCCGCTGCTAGGAAGCAACAACAGGTAATTATTTTCAGATTACGCATCAAATGCATTGCGGTTGATCTCATCAGGTCTCGTCAGACTTTTGACCCAATTGTTAGATTTTTTTTCTTCTCTTTCTCAAGTTTGATTTCATGATTAAATCCAAAAGGGTACTTGTATAAATAATGATTGATTTGTTCTTGTCTCTATTCTATAATAAATTAATAATCATATATACAGGTTATAGATTTTTTATTGAGCCATGCTAAAGTCAACGTGGATGCTGTGAATGCTAGTGGACATACTGCAGCAGACATTTCTACATCTATGTGTTCTTCAGAATCTGATAATAACTTGGATATCAATGGAGATCACGATGATCATCAACGTCAGATTAATCTCATCACTTCAAGAAATGAAGAACAGGTAGTGGTAAATATCAATCATGGCCCTCCTCTAAACTCAATCAAGATGATCAAATCATATGAATTTGAATCATACAAGAGAGATTTGGTTTTATTGGCCTCCATGAAAAATGGAGTAATGATTTTGTGTTCACTTTTCGCAATATGTTGCCTAGACTCCTTACTCGACCTTCCAGGGGGTTATGTCACATTGGATCAGTACTACTATTTCAATATTTTCATCTGGGCAGACGTTGTGTGCTTCGTGACTTCATTGATAACGATTCCTTTAGCTATGCTAGCGACGTCGTTCGACAGTTTTTATTGGCGGGCGGTGAATGTGACGGCAGGGATGATGATTGGCTCAGCAGTGCTGCTCTACACAAGTGTTTTTGGTTGGGTTACGGATATCCAACAGGCCGCCACGTGGACCGCCAAGATTGCCTTGATAATGTTCATATTGGTTTGTTGTATTATTTGTCACAGGAAAGCCAATCATAGACTTGTCATGGGTCAATAAAATGTAACAATGCTATGCTGATTTGAGTTTTTAATTAAGGGATTATAATGATGATAGAAAAAGTCATATATGGCACACTACTTGTTAATTGGGATATTAAATCAGAATCTTATGTCTACAATTAAGTAGACATGTTTTGAACTTACCCAAAGAATGATATTTGCAAGAAGTTCATATACAGTAAAATTGTCTGCACATTTCATCTTAGCATAGACGATGGATGTATGTATATATCCCTTTTCATATCAATGGTTGGAAGTTCGAGTTTTACTATATATATTTTACAAGCACGTGTGGGTAATTTTATTATTGAAGTTGTAAGAGTATATATCTTCCGATTATGAAACTAGATATTTAGACTTTGACTGTAGTACTTGATATCAAAAGATGCTGAAAAATTCATGATACGTACTATATTGAAATTTTATATATATATATATATATATATATAATTAATCCAACATAGTATCAATTTAGATTGTAATTCCAAACATATAAATCCTGCAAGGCAGTTCTTTCTCAGTTGTTTTGCTACTAAAATTTTTCATTATCGAATTCCATCAAGAAATGCTTCTTCCGTTACCAAATTCTGAGATTACAATGGTAAATTTTGGAATATCTGAGGATAAAAATTTAAATCCCCACTCCTTCTACATGTAAAAAAAGGGTAAATTATACAAATGCCCCCGATTTTAGGTCTAATTGCAGCCAAATGGACCATTTGCTTATCATTGCACAAATATCCTATGTTGTTAATTGTACTATGTTAACTTTTAACGGTTGAAGGGAAAAATTGTCCCTTTCCCCTCTCAAATAAGACATACAATTAAAATAAAAACATGGATGGTGGAGATCTAATCTCCTCTTCTTTGTTTTTTTAATTAAAAATTAACAAAAAAATTGTCCTCCACCTCGACCTATTTGCTCGTACACGGAGTAGATATCTGCTCACATAGGAGCGCTCCCCTTCTCATAGATCTAGGACAAGGAACATATCACTTCTTACGGAGGAACATATCTACTCCTCTGCAAGAAGCATATCACTACTCACGGTGATGAGAGGATCTACTCCACCTCTGGTGGAGTTGGTTTTTTAAAAAAATTTGTTTAATATTATTTTCCGTTTTTTTTATAAATAATATGTATTAAAATAATAAATAAACTATCTCATTAAGAGCATTATAGTAATTTTGTACCTACGAGTTGGTCAATAGTTACATTTGACGGAAGTCAATTGATGGGAGGGGAGGTTTGTATAATTCAAGTGCAAGAGGTTTATTTAGTTGCAATTATGCCTAAGTTCGGGGGTATTTGTGCAATTTATCAAACAAACAAAAATCAAAACTAAACGTGAAAGAGGACGACTTTATCTCTTTAGTATCTCTTTTCTTGAAGGCAATAAAATAGAATATTTGTTTTTTAAAAATATAAATCTAAAATCTATATCAACAGGAAAAGAATATCCTTCCTTTCAAAAAAAATTAAAAAAAGCAAATAATGTTATATCTTCCATTCGTGTCAATAAAGAGTTGTGAGTTCGAGTTATGTTCTTTTATATTCTCATATTTTAAATTTGTAATTTGATATAATTTCTTACAGATTTGTATGGAAGAGGAGATTTAAACTCAAGACATCAACTATTAGTTGAAGACTTGAAGTGATGTATTTACCATTTGACTATGTTTGCTGCTGCTTTTCATATATAGATAGCTTTTACCAATAGAATTTTGAGTGTATAGTTTTTACAAAATAGATTTTTAATCAAACAAAAAAAAAAAAAAAAAAATCAAAGTTGTAATTTGCAATGATTTTTCACACAAGTTATTTATTTATTTATGTATTCTTGTTTTGGCGTGGAATAGGAGATTTGAATTTAGACCTCGATCAACTTAGTTTGTTCTTCTCTGTGAAAAACGAAATCTTAGCTTGCTTTGCTTGGCTTCCTCAACCTCTCGCTATTCTCTCTTTATATTTCGGCCTCTTGGATCCTTCTTCTATATATCACTCATTCACACCAAAAACTAAAGCACGTACAGGTTTCAATTTCCCTCTCTCTCTCTCTTAGGAACAAAAACAGGTGCGTAGGTAAGTTATAAGATTGATTAATTATTTGCCTCATATATATATATTATGAATAATTTTCTAGTGAGGTCTGGCTATACAGGTCCTAAGAAAATTCTTAGAACCTGATAAAAATGTCATGACCAGACTTGACTAGAGAATGACCATATACATTATATTACATTACATTAAAATCTAATATTATGAATCGTACGTGTACAGATGGCAAATATGTTGTCAAGAAAGACAAAAAGTAGTGGCCATGAAAATATAACTGATTGTGATGATGATGAAACATTATCAACAGACATTGCTGGTCCTTCTAATGGTAATAAATCATCAGGCTCTCGTCGTGTTGAAATGTCCTGGAAGGATAAGTTGGAGTCGTTGCAAAATGCGATTATCGTAATATGTTCACTGTTAGCAACATGTTGCTTTGATGCCATAATAAGTCCTCCCGGCGGGGTTTGGCAAACTAGACCATCAAAGGAAGTCTTCCAAGCCGAAACCCCAAAGAATATCTCAGCTTTTCCAAAAGCGTTTGTGAGTATGAATATTACATCAACGGATCTTCTGGCCCCGAACAAGGCTATGAGCCTGGTATTGCAACCAGATGAATTCCTTTTCTTCCTCACCGCGGATGCTACGTGTTTCATGGCTTCACTGATTACTATTTATTTAGCAACGCTAGCTACATTTTGCTCCAAAGAAATAATACAAACCTGCGTGCTTTTCTCAGTAGGAGTGATGCTGCAAATAGTTATGGTTTCGGCAGGCGTGTTGTACTATAGTATTATAAACATGATAGCAACCAATGCCTACGACATTGTTTATACGGGCTTGTTCATGATATTAGTGGGAATTGTAACTCTTTCCCTCTTGACACTACTTGTCTTCGTTTATGGAAAGTCGGTGTCTGAACTATTTGATTCTCATTGTTCTTGGGTTCGACAACAAATTTGTATCCAAAAAAGAAGATAGAAAAGTTGGTGTAGATGCTAAAACAACAATATGTTTTTTTTTATGCACTCAATGAATAATATATGTTATTGAAATAAATATAAATAAAAACCCTAATTAAAGCTTTTAATCCTAATTACATTTGTTCATTTCATTTTTTTAAGAGGTGATCACTACTTGTATGTGCTTTCACTTCTCGACGAGGTGAATCTAATAGATGGGATTATTAATTAATTACATAGACTAAAATGGGAATATATATGATCCTGCACCTGGCCGCTGCTAGGAAACAACACCAAGTAATAATTATTTTCAGATTATGCAACAAATACATAATGTCAGAATTAGCCTCCATGAAAAATGGAATAATAATTTTGTGTTCACTTTTTGCTATATGTTGCCTAGACTCATTACTTGACCTTCCAGGTTATGTCACAATGAATCAGAACTACTATTTCAACATTTTCATTTGGGCAGACGCGATGCATGTGCTTTAATTGATAACACGATTCCATTAACTATGCTAATGACATTCGCTCAACAGTTTTTATTGGCGGACGATGAATATGATGGTGGGGATTATGATCGCCTCGACGGTGTTGTTCTACGCAGGGCCGGCCCATGGAGGCAGTAAATCTAGCCATTTGTTGGGGGCCCAATTGGCTCAAATGCCCAATTTACTTCTTCTTTTATAAAATCAGGAGCCTCAAAATCCAATCTATTTAAGTGTAAACATAGCCCAATTCCAAACTACTTTTATTTATTTATTTTTCTTTTCAAATCAACGTCCAATGAACTAATTCAATTAATCAAAAATAAACTTCAAAGGCCCAATATATTTGTGATTCTGATTTATGAGACTATACTATTTAAAACAAAAACAAACAGTAAATTAATTAAAAACAACAATAATGACCTAAAGGCTAAGGTTCTAAACGAATAGAAAATTTTGATAGTAGTAGTATAATTAGTAAATTTGTACTTCAAAAAGTAAGAAGAATAGAAATTTAAACAATGTTTTGTTTTTATGTTATTAGATACGATAAATCTTTATTGTTTTAATTTATGTGGATTACATTGTATTTGGTAAATGAATAATTATTTATTTAATTTTTTTATGTTAATGATAATAATTTTTATTGGGACCCCGATTTTTGTTAATATCATTGAATGGATTGGGTTTTAAAATGTCTGGAGACGGCCCTGGGTAGCTGTTTGCTTAAAAAAGAAAGGAACGTTCCCGCTTGCTATAAAAGTGATGCTGCACTTAGTTATCTTTTCGGCAATCGTCTTATACTCAAGTATTATACAGTTGAAGTGATCGGGGTAGTAATTAGTTTTATTCTCCTCCCGATAATATTAACCCCGTATTTTATGAACCACTGCTGCCCTCCAATTTCTTCACGATTGGCTTCTTGTTATTGTAGGCTTCGACTGCAAAAGATGATAGCAAAGGTGTTGCTAAAACAACATGTCACTCAATGAATAATATTATTCAGATAAATAAATAAAAATGTACGATTATAGTTTTTATGTTAATTATCAGTTTTTTAATTTTATTTGAGGTAACATATTAATTCATTATTGATTTTGTTAATTTTATGATATATTGTTTTAACATTTATATATTCAGAATTGCTTCATATGAATTGGATCCATCGAATCAGATTATTTTACAACTAAATCAGATTGGATCAGATCTAATAATAATTGGATTGGATCGGATTCTGCTCTAAGATTGGATTGAATTGGATTGTAATTTTTTTCAATCCAATCCGATCGGATATTGAATTGTCAAAAATCGAATGGATACAATCTGCCGTACACCAATACTCACACGTGCCAGTGTGCCACCAAAACCAGTGATTAGAAAATCACATAAGCTTGCACTTGTTTATTAAAAAAAAGCCAAGACACAAAACAAAAGTATACCGAAGCAGTTCACAAAAAGTCAAAAGTTTCAACGGCACTTGCTAGAGAGATGATGGACGATGAAGAAGGTCGTTAGGTTTGAGGGAAATTTCCAGATTTCCATATCGTTTAGGAACAAAATCCCCTTCATAGAAATGAAAGAAAGAAAGAGAAAGATTCCAGTATCGTGGGTTTGAGCAATTTCAAGAGAGGTGGGTGATGAAGGTTGTTTGAGGGAAAAAAAATCCCAATTCTGGAATTGAATTTGATTGTAAGGTGTAAGGGTTGTAAAGTGAATTCTATGGGAAATGTATTTGGAGGGTAATCGAGTAAAATTGATTAAGTTATATTTAATAAAAAAATTAAGGAAGGTATTGAGGGAAATTCCGGTGAGGGGTTTTAACTTTTAAAGGGCAATGTGGTTGACAAAAAGTCTAAAAGTGCAATTACCTGGGCAATGAGCTATTTCCTAGAAACTAAACATTAATTCCCACCATGTTTCCCTTCCTTTTAAAGGGCAATGTGGTTGACAAAAAGTCTAAAAGTTATTTCCTACAATTTCCACCAATGTTTCCCTCCCTTTAATTTGTCTCTCCATACCAAACACATACTTTTCCATTTTCTTCTCCCTTTTCCATCCACCCCTTTCTTTCCTCTCCCTTTTCATCATTACCAAACACACTCTTAAAGTAACTTGTTATTCTCTGTGAAAAACGAAATCTTGCTCATTCTTCTCTGGTGTTATTCTCTGTTTTTCGGCCTCTTGGATCCTTCTTCTCTCACTCATTCACACCAAAAACAAAAGCAAAGGATTCAATTTCTCTATTTATTTTTTATTTACTACATTTAATTTGCTCGATCAAGTTGTTTATTTATTTTAGAGAAATATTGCAAGAGACATTCGGGAGCTGAGTGGTACACTCGCGCACCGCTCTGCTCTTTGTTTATGTAAACGCGTAGTTGTTTACTTTTGAATTCAATTTTTAATAATGGTAACCGTAATGTGGAATTGTTTATTTATTTGTGTGACTATAAAGTACGTACGCGTTTTCACATTATCAATTTCTTGATAGCTAGAGTACTATATAATATAATTTTTCATTAACATATATGCAGCAATTTAGCTTGGTGATCAGCTGATAGACATTATGGATCCGAGACTGCATGTGGCTGCTTGCAATGGAGATGTTGGAGCTTTGCAGAAGTTGCTCCAAGAAGATCCTCTTGTTCTCTCCGAAGCCACTCTGTCAACTTGTTCATCAAATTCTCCACTGCACATAGCTGCACTTCTCGGACACACTGATTTTACCAAGCTTGTGATGTCTCTAAACCCGGAACTATCAACAGAGCTGAATCATCAAGGATACAGTCCAATTCACTTGGCATCGTTCAAAGGGCACTTACAGATCGTCACTGAGTTGCTGAATTTCGACATGGGACTCTGTTTTCTACAGGACTGTGAGGGCAGGACTCCACTTCATTGTGCAGCAATCAAAGGAAGAGTAGAAGTCATCACCCATTTGATGTGTTGTTGTCCTGAATCAGCAATGGAGGTCACTTTCAAAGGTGAAACCCTCCTCCACCTTGTCGTCAGCAATAGCCAAACCAAGGTTATGATGCTGCTGATTTCGTCTCTCCGTGAGCTGAATCTACTGCACACGCTTATTGACTGCTACGATGAAGATGGAAACACTGCATTGCAACTTGCCATTGCTAGGAACCACAAACAGGTACGTACGTAATTTATAAGATTGATTGTTTAATTTGCCTTGCTAGCTTGTATATGTATTAATTAAAATCTAATATCTATCATGTATATATAGATGACAAAGATGTTGTCAAAAGAGACAGAGAATCATAAGGATGAAATAACTGATCAACAAGCAGTGCTAATAGACATGGACAGGAATAACCAAAATCAGGTACGTAAATAATTAATTAAAAGATTGATTATTTTATACATGAATTAGAATCTAATTTCACCAATCATCTCCGTCGATTGATCAGAAGCACGAAATAACTGCTGATGAAACAAATATACAAGCAAAAATAGACAATATTCCTGATCCATCACAAGGCTCCGTTGTTGATCATGATTTTTCATGGAAGGATAAGTTGGCGTCGTTGCATAATGGGATAATCGTACTATGTTCACTGTTAGCAACATGTTGCTTTGACGCCATAATCAGTCCTCCTGGCGGGGTTTGGCAAAATAGACCATCACGCCATGCCATCCACGAAGAAAACATAAAGAATATCTCAGAATTCCAAAGGTTTTTTTTGGATTCTAATACTACATTAAAAGATCTTCTGGCGCCGAATAAGGCTATGAGCATGGCATTGCAACCCAATGAATTCTTAATATTCCTCTTGGCGGATGCTACGTGCTTCATGGCTTCACTGGTGACAATTAATTTAGTGACGGTAACTGTTTACTTCGAACAAGAAGGAACGTGGCTGTTTGCGACATTCGTGATGCTGCAAATAGTTTTCGCTTCGGCAATCTTATTATACTTCAGTATTATAGAGTTGACAAGCAATGCCGGTAGATTCGTCACGGTGATCTTGTATGTAATTCTTCTTATTCCCCTCTCGATAACATTTCCCTCGTATTTTTTAAAGCACTGCTTGCCTCCAATTTCTTCACGATTGGCTTCTTGTTATTCTAGGCTTCAAGTACACATTAGTAACAGATACGAAAAGATGATAGCGAAGGTGTTGCTAACACAACATGTCACTAAATGTTAATTATCAGTTTTTAATTTTATTTGAGGTTACATATTAATTCATTATTGATTTTGTTAATTTTAGGATTGTTTTAACATTTATATATTCAGAATTGCTTCATATGAGTCGAATCCATCGAATAAGATTATTTTACAACTGGATCGGATCGGATCGGATCAGATCTAATTATAATTGGATCAGATCGGATTCCACCCTATGATTGGATCGGATCAGATTGTAGTTTTTTTTCAATCCAATTAGATCGGATTTGATCTTGAATCATCAAAAATTGAATGGATACAATTGAATGGATACAATCCGCCGTACACCAATACTCACATGTGCCAGTGTGCCACCGAAACCAGTGATTAGAAAATCACATAAAGCTTGCACTTGTTTATTAAAAAAAAAAAAAATTTAAAAATCAGCCAATTAAAAAAAAGCCAAGACACGAAACAAAAGTACACCGAAGCAGTCACAAAAAGTCAAAAGCTTCAACGGCACTTGCTGCTTCTCCAAAGTCGTGACTCGTGACAAGACAAGCAAATGAGTTTTGCCTTTTGTCTCTCTGTCTCTGCTTGAATTTAATTCATCAAAAACCAAACAATCTCTCGATTTGATAAGTCAAGAATCGTCTCTTTTACAAATGGAATCGAAAAACTTTCTCTGATTTCTCAGAAAGAGAATGTCCCAAGCTGCTGATGTCTCTTTCAGGTAAAATCTTCAATTCTCTCATTTTTTTTTTATTAACCCATCGCCTAATTTCATGTTTTCACTTCTGGGTATTTTTTGAATCTGGGTTTTTTCTTTGATGATCTGATTGAATTCAACGTTTTGGTACATTTTGTTCTTTTTAGTTTAGGTCAACAATGTAAAGTTCATTAGATATTTTGTATTATCTGATCATCCAATAAGTTGTGGGTATCAGTCGATTAGATCATGAATGTATATAAATCGTAGGAGGCAATGAAAAGGCAATATTGCATGTTAATGAAGATTATAGACACACATTTGAATTTATATATTTTTACCGTGAATTTTCGTATATTTTACAAAATTTTAATCTTTGTAATGACAATAGCAAGCGTAAGTTCTTATATATCAAACCCAATTTTTGTTTATCACTATCGAGATTTTCGCGTAAAATGTATGATATGATTTTGATATTTCTTCCTATGATCATGGCATGTTACTTTCCTGGGGTCTATAGCAATGTAGAAACTGATTTGTTTTGTTTTTTTCTAAACAATTTTAATGTCTGATGTTAATGTCTGCAAGCTGCAGCTTCCAGGAATCATCCAAACAATCGAATCCTGAAGGGTACTTGCAGACAGCAAAAGATCCATCGAAAATCGACAAATTAGGGTTGTGTTTTTCGAAGGATCGAAATGGAATAACACCTCTTCATTATGCAGCCATTAATGGAAATCTACATGTAGTTCGTGAGCTGATTTTTTGCTGTCCTGTATCAGCTAATTAGGAGACTACTGTCAATGGTGAGACTCTTCTTCACCTTGTTGTGAAGAACAACAACCGGTACGAGGTTGTGATATCATTGCTTTCACCTCTCGACGAGATGGATCTAATCAATGAGATTATTAATTACGTCGACAAAGATGGGAATACGATCTTGCACCTTGCCGCTGCTAGGAAGTAACAACAGGTAATTATTTTTAGATTACGTATCAAATGCTTTACATTTTGGATCGTGTTTGTAGCGGTTGATCTCATCAGGTCCCGTCAGACTTTTGACCCAATTGTTGGATTTTTTTTCTTCTCTTTTTTAAGCTTGATTTCATGATTAAATTCAAAAGGGTACTTGTATAAATAATGATTGATTTGTTCTTGTAAGTCTCTATTCTATAATAATCACATACACAGGTTATAATTTTTTTATTGAGCCATGCAAAAGTCAACGTGGATGCTGTGAATGCTTGTGGACATACAGCAGCAGACATTTCTACATCTATGTGTTCTTCAGAATCTGATAATAACTTGGACATGAATGGAGATCATGATGATGATCAATCTCATCACTCCAAGAAATGATGAACAGGTAGTGGTAAATATCAATCATGGCCCTCCTCCAAACTCAATCAAGATGATCAAATCATATGAATTTGAATAATACAAGAGAGATTTGGTTTTATTGGGATATTAAATCAGAATCTTATGTCTACAATTAAGTAGACATAGAAGTTCATATACAGTAAAATTGTCTGCACATTTCATATTAGCACAGACGCCCTTTTCACGTCAGTGGTTGGAAGTTCGAGTTTCACTATATATATTTTTACAAGCACGTGTGTGTAGTTTTATCATCGATGTTGTGAGAGTATATATCTTCCAATTATGGAACTAGATATTTAGACTTTGACTGTAGTGCTTGATCTCAACAGATGCTGAAAATATCATAGAAATATTCATGATATGTACGGTATCATATTGAAAAAATATATACATATATATATATATATAATTAATCCAACATAGGCTGGATGATGATCGTGTCCAGAGGGAATACCGACCTTTTGCAACTCGATTCTTTTCCAAATATCATCCAATATCACATAAATCTGCTTCTCCTTCTTGATTCTTTCCCATAACGAACATGCTCTCACTCTAATCACAACATATTAGCAACATCTTCTTGAATCTTGATGATGCTTGGGGTACAGGTCACATCTGCCCACACGTCTACTACATTACATACCTTCACATTCTCTGCTGTTATTTCCTTCACTAATGTGGTCTTGCCTACACCCCCCATACCGCATATTCCAATCATTCAAGGCTTCCATGACTTGCTTCTTGAGTGATCTTCTGGATTCATAAGCGTCAGAGGAACCCTTAGCCAACGAAAGAGTCCGCGGGGTAGGAAACAGTTTCGAATTCACCCACTTTTGCTAGTCTTATCTTCCTCAGTGCTTCCTTGCTGAACCGGTAACATAATCTGAAATTGATGCACCACCCTTTGAGGCACTTCTTGTTTGCTTTGTTTTCATCATCTAAAAATGTTTTCAATAGTCATGCTATCCACATCTGCTATCCAACGCTGAACGTCATCGAAGATGATCTCTCCTTTTGATTGAAGTTGAAGTTGATGAATGGATGAAAGGAAAAACTTGAAGTTGATGAATGGATGAGTTAATGATTGAAGTCAGAATCTTTGTTGTGTTATCAATAAAGAAAGCAAAGCATAAAAGCATGAAGAGTTTTGGCATAATAAAACAAAGAAAGCAAAGCAAAAGACACCATATCAAATTATAAAAAATAAATTCCATATTTCTTGAAATGGTTTCTCAATCCCTGCCTTGGCTACAGAGGCTACTTGATTCCACCAACAACATTCTTCTGTTAGAAATTCATTAAGATTTAAGACGTTACCTTTAACATTACCAACACTGGAAAAAGACCAGAGGCCCGGAACTGATTAACTTGTTCACCATGAAAGTATTCAAAAAGTAATCAATCATCTTTAATTTGAACCATACATTAGATTTTAAAGGAAATTGAAACGTTAAATTCAACTGTACAACACTAGGAGTTCAAACAAAAGGAAAAAAAAAATGTATATACAACACTTGGGAGCATAGCAGTTTTGCTACAAATAAATCAACTTCCTTATCGGAACTTCCACCTTCATTTGGCCAAATCCTTCCATTTCTTTGTATTTCTTCCATGAGAGACTGGAAGCATTAACATCCATGGTTCTTCCTTGTCAGCCCGCTTCTTCAATTCTACAAAGCAATCATTAAAACAACTCCCGTTGCCATAAAACATGAGAAAGAAGAAGGGAATTCAATAAATCATTTTAAATAATTCTGATTTTACATGCACAATTCCAGTTCAATCTAAGAGTAAATTGTATGTGGAGACATGTTTGTATGAAGATAATGCGCAGCCCAGAAAAACTTAAACAACTAGTATATGAACCTTAAGGATTCTATATATGAAGAACTTCATCTATCAAGGGAAACAACATAGAAATTCCATGCAATCAAACACTCGCTCCAGATAAATACACAAATAATTCATTTCTCACCAAATGTAAAAAACAAAAAAAATAAAACGATCGGTCAGACAAAATATAAGTAATGGGATGTTGTTACAAAATGGTCAAATTTAAATTTCGGGACAAATCTTTGAAATAATCAAATTTCGTGACAAATCAGAATTATTTTCTTGACAACAGGATTTGTCACGATATATTTAAGTTTCATGACAAATCTACCAAAAAATAGATTAGTCAAGAAAATAAAAGATGTCTTGAAAAAAAGATAAATTTGTCACAAAAATAATTAACGATCCGGATTTGTCACGAAACAGTCAAATTTATAATTTCGTGACAAATCCTTGAAATAGGCAAATTTAGTGACATCAAGATTTGTCGCGATATATATATGTTTCGTGATGAACCTTCCCAAAAAAAAAAAATTTGTCACGAAAAAAAGAAGCCAAGAAAATAAAAAACAGATATAAGTGTTTTTCGTGACAAATCATTACAAATTTTTCATGATAAAACCAAACATTTTTCGTGACAAATCAAGAACCATTTTTCATTACCAATCAGTTGGATTTGTCACGAAGTAAGCACTTTTCGTGACAAATCAAAACATTTTTCGAGACAAATCGTACTTCGTGACAAAATCTACGAACAAAAACAGATGTCACGATATTAAAAAGATTTGTCACGAAAATAATAGATTTAAGCTTCATGACAAATTTATTTATTTATTTTCGTAGATTTTTCACTAAAAACGATTTGTCACGAAAAGAAAAACGATTTAAGCTTCGTGACAAATTTACAAAGAAAATAAATTTGTCACGAAAAAAACTATTTGTCACGAAATAATAGTTTTGTCACGAAAAAAAAAAAAAAGTAGATTTATGGTTCGTGACAAATCTTTGTTAAATCATTTAGATATGTCACGAAAATAATTGATTTATTTCGGAAAAAAAAAAAAGATTTCAGTTTCATGACAAATCAACGAAGAAAAATAGATTTGTCACGGAAAAACGATTTGTCACGAATTTATTTTTTTCGTAGATTTTTCACTAAAACAATGATTTGTCACGACTCATGAAAAGAAAACGATTTGTCACGAAAAAAAAAAAAGTTGATTTAAGGTTCGTGACAAATCTAAATGATTTAACAAAAATAAATTTGGAAAAAAAAAAAAAAAGATATGTCACGAAAATAATCGATTTATTTCGAAAAAAATGATTTCAGTTTCGTGACAAATCGACGAATTTATTTATTTTCGCAGATTTTTCGCTAAAAAATGATTTGTCACGAAAAGAAAACGATTTGTCACGAAAAAAAAAGTAGATTTCAGGTTCGTGACAAATCTATGATTCAACAAAAATAGACATATTGTTTTTTTTAAGAAAAATAATTAATTTGCGTGAAAAAAAATAAATTAAATTAACGTGAATTAGAAGAGAGTAGGAAAATGAAAATAAAAATAAAAATAAAGTAGAGAATTGAGGAAAATACCATTTATAATTTGTGGAAGACCAAAGTTAACTTTGTTGGAGGTGTGGTGAACTGGTAAATGGTAATGGTATTCCTGTGAACGCAGAAGAAGAGAAGAGAAGAGAGAGAAAAACTAATCAAATCTGTTTTAGGGTTCCAATGTATTTATATACTTAGTTTTTATTCCGGGTCGGTTTATCGGTTCTATTTATTGTACCCGACTCGACCCGATTTGAACAGCACGTTTCCCGAGCAAAATTTTAAAATTTGTAACATAATAATAATCTTGGAAATTAAAACATACAAACATGAACCACCTCACCTACTGACGTACTCTAGTAAACATACTCTTATTCATAGTGACTACTCTAGATTCTACGGAGTACCATCATTAATCACATTTATTGGTGACATTACTACTCAAACAATTTTTTTTTATTTCTTTAATACGGTACATTCAAGAATCAGAATTAGGAATAACAATAGATCGGGTTCGGGTGGGTTTGGAAAAAACCAAACCCAAACCCGTAAAAGAAAATGACATCCAAACCCATCTACGAACCCATGAAATGTAGCGGGTTCGAGTTCGTGTTTCACCCGTGAATTTAAGCAACATCCAGACCCACCCACGAACCCGTGAACTTCAGAGGATTTGTGGATGGGTGTGGCACTCGTGAACCCGTGAACATTTATCATTTTAAGCTTAAAAGTATAAATAACTTAAAAAAAACTGGAATAGAAAAAAAAAAAAAAAAACGTTGTTTAAGTTCTAAAATTCTAACATAAGTACATAATCCGTAAATTCAAGTTCTAAATTATAACACAACACAAGTTCATAATCCATAAGTTTTAAATATTAAAATTACACACAAACACAAATAAATAAGAACACGATATTAAAATTACACACATGCACATAATAACGGGTTCGCGGGTTCGGGTATGGTTTTTTTTTTTTTCAAATCCATACTCGAACCCAAAGCCGCCCACGGGTACAATTATCCCAACCCAAACCCTCTTTAAGCGGGTTGGGTTCGGACGGGTCCCACGGGTTCAGGTTTAATTGTCATCCCTAATCAACACCATTTCCATTCATAAGAACAAAGTCAGCACGTTGCGTGCTGACCCCATCAATGAGATGTAACATCTAGCCCTTTTGTGAAAAATATAAGAAGATAAAAATAAAAAGTAAAAGAGAAAATGTCACGTGCTACACCCATATTGGTAGAGTCAGTACCTTGGGTGATGACTGACTAGTATTCCAACAATTTCCTATTCATAATATATGCACACAAAGTAGATCAATTTTTTTTTAAAGTATTGTCTATGCCAAGCATGATTTTAATATAAATATTCCTGAATCCTAATAAACATTAATCAATTATACTTCCTTGAATAAAATACTCAAACTCTTAAAAACACTTATTTTATAGCTATTGAAGGCAATCCATTGGAATTCATCCCAAGATGAACAACTTGCTACATGAAAAGTAGAAAAATTTTCAATTAGTACAATTTTCTTATTAATATGATTTCTAATATTTCTGATAATATATCGGTAATCTATTAACAGTTATATAGTAATATAAATAAGGGCAAATTGCACTGCACTCCTTGAGGTTTGGGTAAGGTACACTTAGTTGGAAAAGTTTTGGTATTATACACTAACACCCCCAAAACTTAAATTTGACTTTGAAAATGCCTAAAATGCCTATAGTTGTATTATTTTATACTTTTTTTTCACCTTTAAACCAAAAACTTTATAAACTTTAATAAAATAAAAAAATTAAATAAAAGATATGATTCATTAAATAAATAAATAGTTAAAAAAAATTAAATAAACAAATAGTTTAAAAAAAATCAAATAAATAAAATAGTTTAAGAAAATCAAATAAATAAATAGTTAAAAAAATCAAATAAATAAATAGTTACAAAAAATAAATAAATAAATAGTTTTAAAAAAATAATTAAATAAATAGTTAAAAAAAATAAAGTTTAAAATAATACAACTAGGGGCATTTTAGGTATTTTTTAAAGTCAAATTTAAGTCTTAGGGGTGTTAGTGTATAATACCAAAACTTTTCTAATTAAGTGTACCTTACCTAAACTGCAAGGGGTGCATTGCAATTTGCCCTATAAATAAATACGTGCTTTCAACACAAATGAGTTGTCTTGGTAAGGTAAAAAGGGTTAGCATTGAAGAAGCTGAATGAGTTGGTTGTTGCGAGGACCATGAGAATAGATAAAATTCGGAGTCCGAAGAAATTGATATGGTTGAATATTGACAGAATTAAATGACCGTTAATTACCAATCCATGAAATCTTTGTAAACATTAAGTATTGAGTGAGATGGGTGGTTGGTTCAAATCCTTTTAACTCATGGTGCCAGTTGTAAAATGTATAACCATAGTTCTATTTGAATATTTGATCTACATAAAGACATTTGACTGAAACCAGATAATGGCAACCATGTAAAATTATTTGTGGCATATTACATTGGATGATGATGCTCCCTTTTGTTTCATTTCCAATTGCAGAATTTTAAATATGGTTTCTATTTTGCATTCTCTGGTATTCTTGAATTTTACCATATATATATATAATCTTATCCTTATGTATATAGGGTTTATGCCAAGACTTGCTTGGAATTTTTGATTTAAAAAAAAGTTGTTTGGAATTTCGGGAAGAAGGCGATCTAGACTTTACAGCTGATTTGACATATCAAAACACATCATCTCCCATGTCTGAGACTCTGAGCCCACCCACCTATGAAAAGAAAAAGACAATCCCATTTAATGACCTATGGGCTATGGCTATGGTGGTGGTTTCTTGAGTGTACTTCGTCTGAGACTGACATTTCTTGAGTCCAATTCACATGGCATCAATAAAAGGGCGCTTGCCGATCGTCACCGACTTGCTGAATTTCGACAAGGAACTCTGTTTTTTAAAGGATTCCGAGGGCAGGACTCCACTTCACGGTGCAGCAATCAAAGGAAGACTAGAAGTCATCACCCATTTGATGTCTTCTTGTCCTGAATCAGCTATGGAGGTCGCCGATAAAGGTGAAACCCTCCTACACCTTGTTGTCAACAATGGCCAAAAGGAGGCTTTGGTGCTGCTGATTTCGTCTCTTCGTGAGCTGAATCTGCTACACAAACTTATCGACCGCATTAACGAAGATGGAAAGACTGCATTGCAACTTGCCATTGCCAGGTACCAAAACCAGGTAATGACTGTAGGGGAGGTTATTGTAAATTAATGGTAAAGTTGTTTCCGGTTGTCAAGAGCAAACCTCGATCAAGGGTGGTTAGCTGCAATTTGTTGATATATATATATATATAAAGATTGATTATTTGCCTTATATATATTGAAAGGTAACATTAAGTAAAATCTAATATGATGAAATCATGCATGTACAGATGACAAAGATGTTGGCAAGAGAGACAGAGAATGGGATGAAATAACTGATGATGAAACAAATAAACAAGCAGTAATAGACATTGACAAGAACCAAAACCAGGTAACGTAATTTATAAGATTGATTATTTTAATTTACCTTAATCTAATATGATGACATCATGTACAGATGACAAAGTCGTTGTCAAGAGAGACAGAGAATGATCATCAAATAAGTGATGATGAAAGAAATAAACGTGATGAATTGTCCTGGAAGGATAGATTGAAGACACTGCATAATGCGATAATAGTAGTATGTTGATCACTGTTAGCAACATGTTGCTTTGACGCCATAATCAGTCCTCCTGGCGGGGTTTGGCAAAATAGACCATCAAACGATGTCATCCACAAAGAAAACATAAAGAATATCTCAGCATTCCAAAGGTTTGTTTTGAATTTGAATACTACATTAACAGATCTTCTAGCGCCGAATAAAGCTGTGAGCATGGCATTGCAACCCGATATATTCTTACAATTCCTCTTCTTGGATGCTACGTGCTTCATGGCTTCACTGCTGACAATTTATTTAGTGACGGTAGCTGTTTGCTTAGAAAAAAAAAAGGAAATTTGCTGGTGATTCTGCAAATAGTTATCGTTTCGGCAATCTTATTATACTTTAGTATTATAGACTTGACAAGCAATGCCAGTAAGTTCATCCCGGTGATCTGGTTAGTAATAATTATGTCTATTCCCTTCCTGATAATATTTCCCCCGTATTTTATGAAGCATTGCTGGCCTCCAATTTCTTCACAATTGGCTTCTTGTTATTCTAGGCTTCGTGTACACATTAGTAACCGATATGAAAAGATGATAGCGAAGGTGTTGCTAACACACTAAATGAATAATATTATTCAAACAAATAAATAAATAAATGTACGATTATAGTTTTTATTTTTTATGTTAATTATCAGTTTTTTAATTTTATTTGAGGTAACTTATTAATTCATTATTGATTTTGTTAATTTTAGGATTGTTTGAACATTTATATATTCCGAATTGCTTCATATGAGTCGGATCCATCGAATCAGATTATTTTACAACTGGATAGGATCAAATCAGATCTAATTATAATTGAATTTGATCAGATTCTGCCCTAGGATTGGATCGAATTAGATTGTAATTAGATACAATCCACCGTACACCAATACTCTCACGTGCCAGTGTGCCACCGAAACCGGTGATTAGAAAATCACATAAATCTTGCACTTGTTTATTAAAAATAAAATAAAAATCAGCCAATTAAAAAAGGGGCAATTAACTTAGTGGCCATCAACTTATACCACCACTATCAAAATGGCCATCAGATGAGGAATTGGTTTCAAAATAGTTATTTTTGGCAAACATTGTTACACTAATGGTCATTCCATCCATTTCCATCCATTTTTATTCATTTCCATCCAATTCCATCAAATGAGTGACATTTTGGTAAATAAGTGGATGACATTAATTTATTTTAGATAGTTTTTGAAAATCAATTTTTTCTTTTGTTTTTTGAAACAAATAATTATATTTAGTGTGTGTATATACGTATAACATATCTCAAACATATATATATATATCGAAAAGATTAAGGATACAAAATCTAAAAATTCTAAAAAATATATTTGAAATAAGTTGAAAAGAAATATATTTTTTTTCTTTTTTGAGAAAATTAAGGCTACAAAATTTAAAAAGTATATTTGAGATAAGTTGAAAAGAAAAAGAAAAAGAAAAAAAAAATATATATATATATATATTCTTTTTTGAGAAGATTAAGGGTACAAAATCTAAAAATTCTAAAAAATATATTTGAGATAAGTTCAAAAGGAATATATAAATATGTTTGAGATATGCTATACGTATATACACACACTAAATATAATTATTTGTTTCAAAAAAACAAAAGGAAATTTTGATTTTCAACAAATATCTAAAATAAATTAAGTCATCCCTTTATTTACCAAAATGTCACTCATTGGATGGATATGGATGGAATTGGATGGAATGAGCATTATTGTAACAGTGTTTACCAAATATGGCCATTTTAAAACAAATTCTCAATCTAATGGCCATTTTGATAGTGGTGGCATAAGTTAATTTTTTCTTTTTACAATTTTTTTTAAACATGTATTAAAATAAGTAAGGGTGCATATATTTTCACCTAAAGAAATTATTTATACACCCATTTTTTATGTGCAAATTACACAAACTTACCCCCAGTTATATGCATAATTACACTACAACCGGTAAAAAAATTATTGTAACACTAATTTATCCTGACCTGTTAACTAATAGATGACTAACTCACTAATCATTGACAACGGTTAGTCACTAACTAGTGAAGAGTAATTTGGTATTTTTCAGTGTTATTAAACAAATGGAAAAAAGAAAAAAGAAAAAAAAAATGTCCAATAACATATCGCCACATTAGCCTAACAATTTATTAATTAAATATAATATTAATAAAAAAAAATCTGCATCATCCTCTCCTTCAATTTCTAGAGACCAAATCGCAACCTTAAACTTAGCAAATCGCAATCCAAAATAATTATGCTTCTTTTTTCTCCACACTTCATCTTCTTCTTCTCCAACCTTCATCCTCTTTACCATCACAATTTCATCCAAAACACAAACAATAAAAAATATTTAAAAAATTTAGAGAGAAAATATATAATAAAGATTTTCCATGGAGGAAATGTAGTTCCAGATCTCCTCCATTTTTGTTGGAGAATTGGAACAAAAATCTTCATTGATGGAGAATGTGGATCTCCTCCATTTTTGGAGGGATATTTGGAAACAAATTCTCCATTAATGGAGATGTGGAGATTTTAGATTTCCTCTAATAATGGAGATCGAGTTCTCCTCCATTTGATCTCTATGGAAATTTGAAGAGATCAATTTTTTTTTATATATATATATTTTTATAATTTTTGTTCTGATTTTGTAATAGTTTTATGATTTCTTTTAATTATTTGATTTTTATATCTTTCTTTTTTTTTCAAAATTTTCAGATTTTTTTTATAGTTATTTGATTTTTATACACATATTTTTTCTGATTTTTAATTCATTAATATATTTAATATAACATTTCGAAATACTAGATCAAGAGCAAAATGGACATTGTCCCTTTCCATGATTGACTAATGATGGTCAACGTTAGTCAACAGGTTAAGGAAAATTTATTGTCATTATGATTTTTTTTATTGGTTTTAATATAATTATTCATATAGTCAAGGTAAGTTTATGTAATTTATCCATAAGAAATGGGTACAATTTCTTGGGATGGTAATATCTACACCCAATAAATAAACTATCGCATTGGGGTATTATAGCCATTTTGTACGTAAGAGGCGGTCAATAGTTATATTTGACGGAAGTCAACTGAAGGGAGGCTATTAGGCCTAAATTCCGGTGAATTTGTTAAAAACAAAAATCAAAACAAAATGTGAAACACGGCGACTTTGTCTATTTAGCATCTCTTTTCTTGAAGGCAATAAAATAGAATATATATATATATATATTTAAAATAAATCTAAAATCTCTTTCGAAAAGAAAAGGATATCCTTGCTTAAAAAAAAGAAAAAAGAAAAAGGAAATTGTTGTAAATTAAAGAATAAATAACAAAGAAATAAAAATGAGAGAGAGACGAGAGAGAGAGCAGAGCATTTTCTATTATTGATATTCGATAATTTTTCTCAGCAACCATTTACAAGAGAGACAAACCTATATATAGGCAAACAAAAGAGAGAGGGCAAGTGGGTGATATCAGGTGAGTGGGAGAGGCGGTGGAAGTGGGTGGAAAAGGGAGAAGATATTTTGGTGAGATATTGTGTGATATTTATATGGGATATTTGTGTTTAACACATGTGGTAAAAAGCCACATATATTATAACAGAAATAATGTTATACCTTATGGCCACGTTTGGCCCATAGGATAGGATGGGAAAGGGGTTATTTTTATTTTTTAGTCCCTTTCTTGTGTTTGGCGCTGCTGTGGGATTGATAAATTAATCCCATCAAAAAAATTTATCCCATCAACGTGGGATAAAATAATACCGAGTAAAATGATGGGATTCAAAATAATCCCATCTCATTTCATCTTCCATCAACATCTATCTCTATTTTCTCTCCACTCCGGTTCATGCTTCTCTCCACTCCAGTTTCCACACGCCATCGTCGTCGTCCTCGTCCTCCTCCTTTTCCCTCCATGGCAAGAAGACCCATCTCCTTTCATCTTTCATCAATACTTTTTGTGGTCTATGAAGGAGACCCAACCAAGAAATCTGGGTCATCTCTCTTCAATTTTTTTTTGTTGAGATTTTTTGTTTTTTTTTTTTTGTTGGGTGTGATCTGGATTTTTTGTGTTGGACTCCAGCAGCTTTTCTTTTCTAATAAAAAAATTTATTGTAGAAAATTGCAGATCTCCATTTTAGTAAGAAATCTGTTCACGAAGAGATTTGCAGATCTCTAGTTTTTCTTTTGAGAAAATTGTTGGATTGATATGAGATTTTTTTGTTTTTTTTTTTGTTTTTTTTGTTTTATATATATATATAAAAGAAGAGATGTGTTGAATATTTTGGTCAGATATTGAATTTTTTTATTTTGTTTGATGAAATCTGGGAATTTTCCAGATTTGTTCAAATCTTGAAAATTTTCCACATTTGAAGGCTTTTCATTTAAAACAAAAAAAAAAAAAAAAAATTACCTTGCTTTGATCATCCACGTCACCTGCTTCATCGTCTTCTTCTGCTTTAACTTTATTGAAATCTTGATCAGATTTCTTCATGGATTCTTCCATGGCATGATATGGGATATGAGTAGCAAGGACTCTTGATTGAGAAAAGTTGGAGGGGTCAGGGACTTGGTTGTTTGCATAGATTTCATACTCGACCCACCAGAGAACGAATTGAAAAAATTGAAAAGCTTAATAGAAATCTGGCAAAATTCCCAGATATCTTCAAACAATTTTTTTTTATAAAAAAAATAAATTAAAAGCTTTTCTGTCTGTATTGTCCAATCCCACGGTATACCAAACATAGAATTACTTTATTTTTAATCTCATCCTATATTTCACCAAATATGAGATAACATTAAAATTAATCCAATCCTATCCTATCCCATCCCGTGAAAATAATCCTATCATATCCCATGGACTAAACAGGGCCTATACTTATATCAATAAAGTCGTGAGTTATATCTTTATACTCTCAAATTTAAAATTTAAAATCTGATATATATAATTTCTCAAACAGTTTTTTTCTTTTTTTTCTTTTAAATTTTTTGTTTAAACTTTAGACATCAATGATGTATTTACAACCGTACTATGTGCTTTTATGAATAGATTTTTAAACAAAAAAAATCTAAGTTGTAATTTGCATTAATGATTTTTCACACGTTTTTTTTTCTTCTTCTTGTTATGGCGTGGAATAGGAGATTAGAATTTTAGCCCTCAACTTACTTAAATAAGTAACTTGTTATTCTCTGTGAAAAAGAAATCTTGCTTAATTTGCTTGGCTTCGTCAACCTCTTGCTATATTCTCTCTTTTTCTCTCTTTATATTTCGGCCTCTTGGATCCTTCTTCTCTCACTCATTCACACCAAAAACTAAAGCACAGGTTTCAATTTCCCTCTCTCTATTTTTTTATTTATTTACTAGTTTTAATTTGCTCGATCAAGTTGTTTATTTATTTTAGAGAAATATTGCTAGCTAGCTAGAGACATTCAGGAGTGGTACACTCGTGCACTGCTCTGCTCTTTGTTTTGTTATCTATTTCCTCTTTGTTTACGTACACGCGTAGTTATTTACTTTTGAATTCAATTTTTAATTAGCTTCCATTTTTTTTTAATGTTTTTTTAATGGTAATGGTAATGTGGAATTGTTTACTATACAGTACGTGTTTCACAGTATCAATTTCTTCATAGAGTACAATATAATATAATTTTTCATTAACATGTGCAGCAATTGAGCTTGGTGATCAGCTGATCATAGACATTATGGATACGAGACTGCATGTGGCCGCTTGCAATGGAGATCCAAGAAGATCCTCTTGTTCTCTCCAAAGCCATTATGTCAACTTCATCAGATTCTCCATTACACTTGGCTGCACTGCTTGGACACACTAATTTTGCCAAGCTAGTGATGTCTCGAAACCCGGAACTATCAAGAGATTTGAATCAACAAGGATACACCCCAATTCACTTGGCATCGTTCAGAGGGCACTTGCAGATTGTGACCGAGTTGCTGAATTTCGACAGGGACTCTGTTTTGTAAAGGATTCTGAGGTTAGGACTCCACTTCACTGTGCAGCTATCAAAGGAAGAGTAGAAGTCATCACCCATTTGATGTATTGTTGTCCTGGATCAGTTATGGAGGTCACAGATAAAGGTGAAACCCTCCTACACCTTGTTGTCAACAATGGCCAAAAGGAGGCTATGGTGCTGCTGATTTCGTCTCTTCGTGAGCTGAATCTGCTGCACAAACTTATTGACCGCGTTAACGAAGATGGAAAGACTGCACTGCAACTTGCCATTGCCAAGAACCAAAACAAGGTAATGATGGTAGGGGAGGTTATTGTAAATTAATGGTAAAATTGTTTCCGGTTGTGAAAGAGCAAACCTCGATCAAGAGAGGGGAACTTTAGTCTCTATAATGGATTGTTTGTTAAAAACAATCAACTTACTAATTTTAGCTAAAATTAGAAAAGCCCCTAATATTTTTGGATAAAAATGGATATTTCCTATATATTTATATATAAAGATTGATTATTTGCCTTATATATATTGAAAGGTAACATTAATTAAAATCTAATATGATGAAATCATGTACAGATGACAAAGATGTTGGCAATAGAGACAGTGAATGGGGATGAAACAAATAAACAAGCAGTAGTAGATATTGACAAGAACCAAAACCAGGTACGAAATTTATAAGATTAAATATTTAATTTACCTTATATATATATATATATATATGAATTAAACTCTAATATGATGAAATCATGTACAGATGTCAAAGATGTTGTCAAGTATGACAGAGAATGGGCATGACGATGAAACAAAAAAACAAGCTGTTCCATCATCATCAGGCTCTGGTGGTTATGAATCGTCCTGGAAGGATAGGTTGGAGACATTGCATAGTGCGATAATCGTAGTATGTTCAGTGTTAGCAACATGTTGCTTTGAAGCCATAATCAGTCCTCCTGGCGGGGTTTGGCAAACTAGACCATCAAACGATGTCATCCACAAAGAAAACATAAAGAATATCTCAGCATTCCAAAGGTTTTTTTTGGATTCTAATACTAAATTAACAGATCTTCTGGCGCCGAATAAGGCTATGAGCATGGCATTGCAAATTTGCAACCCTATGAATTCTTGCTATTCATCTTCGCGGATGCTACGTGCTTCATGGCTTCACTGGTGACAATTTATTTTGTGACGCTAGCTGTTTGCTTAGGGGAAAAAGGAACGTCCCTGCTTGCGATTGTGGTAACAGCGATGCTGCAAATAGTTATCGTTTCGGCAATGGGCTTATACATAACTATTATAGAGTTGACAAGCAATGCCGGTGCGTTCGCCGCGGTGATCTGGGGCATCTGGACAGGCATATGGACAGTAATTGTTGTTCCTTATGTTTTAATATTTGCCCCGTATTTAAAAAAGCGCTACTGTAACCGGCCTCCAATTTCTTCACCATTGCCTTCTTGTTATTCCAGGCTTCGAGTACAAATTTATAACCGATATCAACAGATGATAGCAAAGGTGTTGTCGTGTTGCTAAAACAACATGTCACTCAATGAATTATATTATTCAAATACATAAAGAAGTAATTACTACGAACCTATCTGAGGTTTGACAATTGACACTTAAAAACAACTTTATCAACTATTGACACTCACCTCCCCTACTGTTAGTGTTGACCGTTATATTTAACTGTTGACTTTTTTAAAAAACTAAAATGATGAAATTACCCTTGACACCTGTAATTAAAAAAAAAAAACTAATTTAAGGAAAAAAAAAAAAAAAGAGAGAGGTGGAGATCCAATATGGATATCCACCTCCATTTTTTTTTTTTAATCAATCTGCTCCTAAGCTTCGAGTCTCCATCTTCAAGAAATCCAAGTCTTCGCCTTCGTCGTCGTCAATGGAAGCAACAACAACTACACTGAAAACAAAGAAAGCAGAGAAAACAGAGATCTGGGCAAGAGCAACAACATCACGGCCGGGTTTAGAGTTCGTGTCTAGACATCTGGGCAGGAGCAAATCGTCCTCGTCGGCAGCGGCATCGGCTGTCTAGTCACAGGCGCGTAGAGACAACTAGTTGCTGCTGCAACACGACGAGATCCAAAGCGCCATTCTCAATTACAAATAATCTTTCAAATCTTTCAAAATATCTCCATTGAATTTTTTTTATTGAATTGAAAGATTGGGTTCTTGAATCAGATTCTTTTTTGCTATCACAATCTAAAAGCAGATTCTTCACAGGAAACTTTTAGCAATTTATCATGTAAAGATACGATTTTTATTTTATTTCTTCTTTCAAAATCATATATTTTTTCAATGCCATACTTTTTGTTTTTAATTAAAATGTCATTTTAAATTTTTTTTTATTTTTTTTAAGAGAATGAATCTCCACCATTCATTTATTGGATTGATGGTTGAGATTCATCTTCATTTTTAATTGTCTTTTTTGATTTTTTAATTTATGATTTTATTAAAATAAAAATAAATGTTAAAAGACAATAATACCCTTTGAAACATCAAAGTTAGTGGTCAAATTTGGTTAAACTCTAATGGTAGGGGAGGTGAGTGTCAATTGTTGATAAAGTTGTTTTTGAGTGTCAATTGGCAAACCTCATACATAAATGTATATTTCAATAAAAATAAAAATAAAAATAAAAATAAAAATGTACTACTATAGTTTTTAGGGTGAAATTGGAAAGTAGTCAAAAATTAAGGAGCTTTATTGTTTTTAACCGGAATTAGTATTTTGATTGTTTTTATCAAAATATCCACTTTTTAGATAAAATTGCCCTTCTTTATAAAAAAAAATAATTTCTCTATTTTTTTTTTCTTTTTCTTCTTCTTCTTCCGAGACCCCCATCTTTTTCTTATTCCCGGATGTTTAATTCGTTTTGCCTTGGTGTGTTTAATTTGTTTTGCCTGGTGTGTTTAATTCGTTTTACCCTGATGTGTTTAATTCATTTTGCCTGGTGTGTTTAATTCGTTAATTCGTTTTGCCCTGGTGTGTTTAATTGTTTATATCCTGGTGTGTTTAATTCGTTTTGCCCTGGTGTTTTTAATGAGTTTTACCTGGTGTGTTTAATTGATGGCCTGGTGTGTTTAAACAAAATGAAATCTTGAAATTTTATTTGAAAAAAATCAAATCTGAAATTTTTTTTCAACAAAACCCAAGCCTAAACACAACTCCCACAATTCATAAAAACAACCACAACTTGGAAAAAAACGAGATCTAAAAAAAAAAATTATAAAAAAATCTGAAAATTAAACACGACCACAACCACAACCCAAACTTAAACACAACCACAAATCTGAAAATTTTCAAAATAAAAATCTGATTTTTTTTAAGCACAACCACAACCACCCTTAAAAAAATAATCTAGAACTTTTTCAAAAAAAAAAAAAAAACAACTGAATTTTTTTAAAAAAATCTGCAAACCAAATCTGAATTTTTTTTTAAATAAAAATCTGATTTTTTTTTTTTTTTTAACAAAACCCAAACCCAAACACAACAACCACCCTCAAATCTGGAAATTTTCTTTGAGAAAAAAAAAATGAAATCCGAAATTTTTTGTTTAAAAAAAAAAATGAATTTTTTTTTAAAAAGCTGGAAAAAAAACGTGAAAGAGAAAGAGAAGAGAAGAGAGAAAGAGAAGAAGAAGAAGGAGAGAAAAACATGAAAGAAGAAGAAGGAGAGAAAAACATGAAAGAAGAAGAAGGAGAGACGAAGAAGACGGACGAGAGAGGAGGAGAGAAAGAGAGAAGAAGGAAAGATGCGTGAGAGAGAAAAGGAGAGAGAAGAGGTAAATAAAAAAAATTAGGGGCATTTAAGTCTCTACAGTGGATTGTTTGACAAAAATAATCAATTTATTAATTCTGGTTAAAAACAATAAAGCTCTTAATATTTTTGGTTAAAAAGGGGTATTTCCTCTAGTTTTTATGTTAATTATTTGTTTTTTTAAGGGAAATTATCATTCTCCCCCCTGTAGTTTGCCGTATTCTCCAGTATCCCCCCTCTAGTTTTAAAATTCTCCAATTTCTCCCCTCCCATGCCTATTTTTATATGGTGAGATTGGTTGAATACGTGGCTACCTATGAAGCAGCTTAAGAAGTAGTCTGGGTCTAAAAGTTTTTATCTGATCTGGAAGTTGTTCTAGATATGGAAAAACCCATGATATTTTATTGTGACAATAGTGGAGCCGTGGCTAATTCGAAAGAACCTAAAAGCCATAAAGGAGGAAAGCATATAGAGCGAAAGTATCACGTACCTTATAAGGGAGATTGTCTATCGTGGCGATGTGTCTGTTCTGAAGATTATATCTGAAGACAACCTCGTAGATCCCTTCACAAAGACTCTTCCTGCAAAGAGTTTTGAAGGCCATCTAGAAGGACTAAGGTTAACTGACATGTCATCTGCTTTAGGGTAAGTGGGAGATTATTGGGGAAAGTGCCCTAAGAACAAATGTTGCTAATCTTTTGCTGAATTAATAATTAGATTGATATTTTATTTTATTTTATTTTTGTGTACATTTAATGTTATTAATATTGTATTAATAACATAAAATTCCATGATTATTAGATGTAATATGAAACATAGTATATAAATTGTTATATACAAGAGAATTATGTTTAATATAATAATCTTAATTGTCCGTAATTAATAATTAAAGTTGGGATTTTTGATTAATTAATATTACTAGTATGGTTCATTCTCATTAAGAATGGATGACGACACGTCGTTGCGATGTCGGTCAAAAGATGAACATTTAAGTTCGACCTCGCTAGCGCGCGAGTCACAGAGACTAGCACAGCGGCAAGTGAGGGTATCGTTCCGCAGGGAGGTGGGATTCACCGACCGTCACCGGTTCTAGCTATTATTACAACACGCAGAGAGAACTCGTGTGTTGCGGTTGCGGAAAAGTGTAAATAATACTATAAATAAATAAATAAACTAACATAATATATACATGGATAGGATGGAATGGAGAGATGCATGAAATATGGTAACACTAGGGCAATGACTCAACCGTAACAATCCTCCTAATTAAGCACTAGACTCACTTAGTCCCTCAATATGCAAGTATATCATAGGCTCGTGTCCCCTTAATTGATCTCTAATCTCTCTCGAGTCTTAGAAATCACATCCACACATACAAAGTACACATGAATTCATTAAGTGCCGTGGCACACACACAAGAGCCCTGTATGCCAGCCTAGTGTATCTCTCACTGTCTGGTCATATACAGTGGTTATTTCGTTGGGCATGTAATGCGCAATCGCGTGGGCCATACTACAGCCAATAATTCATTCACAATGGCTAACCAAATACGGGATGGCAACCAAGTGAAAGCATTAAGAATACGAGATACCCATACAACACTTATGTTATATGCTCGTGTCCCCTTAATTAATCTCTAATCTCTCTCGATGTCTTAGAAATTACATCCATGCATAAATGCTTGGATTCATTAAGGACTGTGGGACACACACACGAGCTCTACACGCCAGCCTAGTGTATCTCTCACTGTCTGGTCATATGTAGAGGATATCACGCTGGACATGTTAATGTGAACCACGCAATATATAACACATAGCCTAAATATCATCCACAAGGTGGCTAACCGAGTGAAAGCATTAAGCAATGAAATACCCATATAACTACACAAGCACAAGAGGAATTTCAGTTTATCTTTACTCTAGATACGGATTCGGTTTTATCAATCTCCCTAGGATGGCTAGACATGAGAAACAAGTTTACCAAACAACAATGTGCAATAAGTTGGTTGTTATATATTAAGACCATTCAATATAGGATAAGGGTTCATTCTCTTGATTTGGGAATTTTCCCTAAATCAATTTATTACCCAATCCGACCAAGGATGAGCAACTGTGCCTTGATAACAAGACTCATTAAGTACAAGAATATGGAACCCTGGCCAATTTAGCAACTAAATGCCTGAACTGAAACCTTTCTCACTCTTTAGAGCTAAATCTCTAACACTCCAATTACTCTAAACATGGCATTTTGGTCATCCATCAATCAATCAACAATCATGGGAAATTAAATTACACTACTCCTATAGTAAATTACTCTACTCCTAATCCCAATCATGGACACATATCAATTTCAGGCCTCCACACACATGGATATTGCAATTAGAGCTTAAAACATGTAATTGGCAAAGAGTAAAACAAAACCCAACCAAATTTAAGCACAAACATACATATATTACACATGTGAAGGTTTACAATATTCCCCAAATCGGGGTTACACATTAAAGAAGCAAGAAATACAAAGAGAATGAGTAAAAGGAGATACAACCCTTGAAGAAATTCCTCCAAGAGCTCCTTTCCATGCTTGGCTCGAAATTGGTCAAAAAACCACTCCTATTCCTTGCAATCTGCCCTAAAATGGATGGAGGAAGTGTAAAATGGGGTTGTGGAGATGTATGGGGAGCTCCCATGGAGGAAAAACCTCCATGGGAGCATGGGTCTCTCCTTATTATGTGAAGAAGATGAAGAAGGATGAAGAAGATGGAAGAGAGAGAGAGTTGGGCGGAGGAGAGAGAGAGGGAGTGAAGGGGGTTTTGTGGATTCTGGAAAACTGAAGAGAAAAGGGGGCATATATAGTGGGGAGAAGGGTTTAGGTCAGAATTGAGGGGAAAAGACGAAAATGCCCTTAAGTGGCAGATTTTTGGGGGGGTCTCGCGGGTGACTTTCCAGCAGCGCGCACCGTTACGGAAACGGGCATAACTCTCTCCACAAACATCGGAATCGTGATCTTGAAGAACCGTTGGAAAGAAGACTTCTGGATCTTTCCAACCATATGTAGCACAAAACCCAGTTCGATCGGAGGAGAGAGATATGGGCCCCGCAAGATGAGCAATCTGCAGGAAACTTTCATCAAATTTTCCGCCTTCGTTTTTGCGCCCTATTCTGCGCCATGGGGCGCCGAATTACAAAAAAATGAAGTTCTGGTCCCTTTTTGCGCCCTTTTCTGTGGCCCCTTAACGCAAAACAAGGGCGCAGAACCAACTTTTTAAAATTGCACTTTTGCCCCAATATTTCACCATTTTTGCACTTTAGCCCCTCTTCTGGAAAAAATCCTGAAACACTTATTTAAAACATTAAATACCCGGTTTTACCCGGAAAACAAGCATAAAAGATAAAAGTAAGGGGCTACACAACGTGTAGAAAATAAGAGTTATCAATGGAACAGTCTTATCCGAACTGTTGATGTGGTGACATTATAATGAAAGTAATTTGTATAATAAGATTATACATGACGTGGACATGATAACTTGGAATCTTTAATAATCTCCGTTTTAAATAAAGTATTCCCATTTATCAAATCAGATGGTCATATATGGAACGATCTTAATCCTGAGTATTTAACAGACGGTTACATATAGAGTTGTGTTTTTTGACTTACTCGATATGGTTTGCTCATATTACCAAACCTAAACTTTATATCTTGGAGACATAATGATATATTTAGCTGGGAATGATAATATACAAGATGGAATCCATTCATTCTTAATTGAAGTAAACAAACAGTTCTCTTGAGTAAATGATTCGGGTCTTGAATAATAGAGCGCTCAATTTATGATAAGTTCATAAATAATTGTTCATTAGATAATCAGTGGCACTCAAGGATAAATATGTAATTGAGAGGTCAACGAATTTGAACCTAGCTCATATTACGAACTGTTTATGGATGATTGATCTATATGTAATAATTATATCAATGGACTGTTCGATTCCTATTCGAGTAATTAATTCTATAATAATAAGATTACAAGAGTGCAATTATAGTTTTTTAGTGGAAGATATATGGAATTAATAAATCTAATAATTAATTAAATAATATTTAATTAAAGAGTTTAATTAATTATTAAAGATTTATTGGAGCTTGAAATTATAGATCCATGTGTCCCCATACCATCTCCATAACAATGTATTGAACATTAAGGTATCATGAGGCTTAGTGATTAATTTGAAATTAATTATCTATACATAAAATAGTTTATGTATTGTTCTTAAATCTTAGTAAGAGTGCACCACTCAATGAATATTTGTTTAATGGAGTTGTTACAGTTATTAAGATTTATTAATTATTAATTGTTTTGGGAGTGGTTGAACCACTATGTTTCATTATTGTTTAATAATAATAATAATAAATAAATAATTTTAAAAAAACTAATAATTGAGATACATCTCTCGTCTATCTCTAGCCTCATATACATTTTTTGGGTGTTGATTAATCTCTTTGCATTCTTCACAAATTGGACCACGTGTTACACTTCAATTAGTGGGTCAGTATTTTAAATACTGACCGGTCAGCACTCAAACATTATCCATCTTCACCACCCTAGCTCTCTCTCGATATATTAAACAACACAGAAGAAACATGAGAGAGAGGTTCTTGGTTTTCCTTACTCAAGAGAGAAGAACATAGAATGAACGAGAGACAGTGAAAATAAAGAGAATAATATTTTTGAGTTCTACGCCTCTTGAGAAATACGTACTGTGAGAAAATCTCTCAATATTTTTCTTGTTGTCTCAAATGTTGAGTACACAACAAGAATAGAAATCTGAGAGTAAAATTTTTTCTGTTTAATACCGAGACGCCCACCCGTTGGTTCTTTAGTGTTGGAGATTCGGTGTGGAAGAACTTGGTTCGAGGGAATCACGAAAATTCTACAAGGGTAACGATTTCTTTCCTTATTATTTATATTTAAATATTATAATCAATATAATCACAACGATCCAGCTAAAATGGTTTTGTTTTTATAGAGAAAAAAAATTAAAACCGAGCCCACCGCCCTTTCACTGTGCTGTGCCAATTCTGGTTTTCAGAACCAACACATCCTCTCCTTCAATTTTTAGAAATCAAATTGCAACCCTAAACTAAACAAATCGCAACCCAAAACAATTTTGCTTCTTTCTTCTCCACCCTTCATTTTCTTCTTCTCCACCCTTCATATTCTTTACTATCACAATTTCATCCAAAAACACAAACAATAAAAATTATCTAAAAAATTTAGAGATAAATATATAATAGAGATTTTCTATGGAAGAAATGTAGTTCCAGATCTCCTCGATTTTTGTAGGAGGTTTAGAACAAAAATCTTCATTAATGGAGAATTTGGATCTCCTCCATTTTTGGAGGAAGACTTGGAAACAAAATCTCCATTAATGGAGATATGAAGATTTTAGATTTCCTCTAATGAAGATCGAGTTCTCCTCCATTTGATCTCTATGGAAATTTGAAGAGGTCATTTTTATTTTTTCTATTTTTTCTAATTTTGTAATAGTTTTATGATTTCTTTTAATTATTTGATTTTTTTATCTCTTTTTTCAAAATTTTCTGATTTCTTTTTTACAGTTATTTGATTTTTTTTATATACATATTTTTTTCTTCTGATTTTTAATTCATTAATTTATTTAATATAATATTTTAAAATACTAGAATAAGGGCAAAATGGACATTGTCTCTTTTCATGATTGACTAACAGTGGTAAACGTTACTCAACAAGTTAAGGAGAGTATAGTGTCATTATGATTTTTTTATCAGTTTTAGTATAATTAATCATATAGCCAGAGAAATTTTATGTTATTTACCCATAAGAAATGAGTGTACAGATAATTTATTTGGGTGGTAATATCTACACCCAATTAATAAACTATCTCATTAAGGGCTTTATAACCATTTTGTACCTAAGAATTGGTCAATAGTTATATTTGATGGAAGTCAACTGTCAACGGGTGAATTTGTGCAATTTACCAAAAAAAAAAAAAATCAAAACTAAATGTGAAACACGACGACTTTATCTATTTAGCATCTCTTCTCTTGAAGGCAATAAAATATAATTTAAAAAAAAAAAAAAAAAAAAATCTAGAATCTCTTTCAAAAAGAAAAGGATATCCTTCCTTTGAAAAAAAAATTAATTAAAAAGGAAATAATGTTATACCTTATACAATAAAGTCATGAGTTTGAGTTATTTTCTTTTACTCTCAAATTTTAAATTTATGATTTGATATAATTTCCCAAACAATGTTTTTTTTTTTTTTTTGAATTTTAGACATCAACTTTTAATGGAACTGATGTATTTACAACCGTACTATGTTATTGCAACTACTTTTCAAATATATATAGCTTTTATGAATACATTTTTGACAAAATAGATATACATTTTCAACTATATATATTGTTTACAAAATAGATTTTTAAACATAAAAAAAATCGAAGTTGTAATTTGCATTAATGATTTTTCACACACGTTTTTTCTGCTTCTTGTTTTTTCGTGGAATAGGAGATTGGAAATTAGATCTCAACTTACTTAAATAACTTGTTATTCTTTGTTAAAAACGAAATCTTGCTTTGCTTGGCTTAGTCAACCTTGACCTAGGAATGGCCATTTATCCTTGGGGACCCAAATCCTCACTCCCCCATCCCCATTTGGGGGAAATTTTTTGAGAAAAAAAAATTGGAGAAATGGGGAGGGGGGATGAAGATGATCCCCCATCCCCATTTCCCTATTTTTCCCACAAATTTATGGAAATGAGGATGAGGATGGGGGTAGGTGCCCCCATCCCCCTTCCCCCCCCCCCCCCCCCCCGACCTTATATATAATATATATTCTTAATATTTTTATTATATATATATATATATATTTCTTAATATTTTTATTCTTTCTATTTTACTAAATATGTAATTTTTACTTAAACATGGGAAATGGGGAAACGGAGAAGATGGGGGAAGGGGAAAAATGGGGGAAAACAGGGAAATAAGGATGGGGATGGGGGGATCTCCCCCCCAAAACTACCCCATCCCCATTTTCCCCAAATGAGGGAGGGTTTGGAAAATGGGGATAGGGATGAGGGGACTTATATCCATCCTCATTTCCCCAATGGCCACTACCTCGACTTGGTGCTATTCTCTCTTTTTCTCTCGTTATACAGTATTTGGATCCAAAAACTAAAGCACAGGTTTCAATTTCCCTCTCTCTATTTATTATTTTTTTTATTTACTACTTTTTGCTCGATCAAGTTGCAAGTTTATTTATTTGAGGAGAAATATTGCTAGCTAGAGCCTAGAGACATTCGGGAGTGGTGCACTCGTGCACTGCTCTGCTCTTTATTTTTGTTATCTATTTGTTTAGGTACACGCCTTAGTTGTTTACTTTTGAATTCAATTTTTAATTAGCTTCCATTTTTTTTTTATATTGGTTTTGTAATGGTAATGTTATTTATTTGTGTGACTATAAAGTACGTGTTTCACATTATCAATTTCTTCATAGAGTACTATATAATATAATTTTTCATTAACATGCAGCAATTGAGCTTGGTGATCAGCTGATCCTAGATATTATGGATACGAGACTGCATGTGGCCGCTTGCAATGGAGATGTTGGAGCTTTGCAGGAGCTGCTCCAAGAAGATCCTCTTGTTCTCTCCAAAGCCATTATGTCAACTTCATCAGATTCTCCATTACACTTGGCTGCACTGCTTGGACACACTAATTTTGCCAAGCTAGTGATGTCTCGAAACCCGGAACTATCAAGAGATTTGAATCAACAACGATACACCCCAATTCACTTGGCCTCATTAAAAGGGCACTTGCAGATTGTGACCGAGTTGCTGAATTTCGACAAGGGACTGCTTTATAAAGGATTGTGAAGGCAGGACTCCACTTCACTGTGCAGCAATCAAAGGAAGAGTAGAAGTCATCACCCATTTGATGTGTTGTTCTCCTGAATCAGCTATGGAGGTCACTTTCAAAGGTGAAACTCTCCTCCACCTTGTTGTCAACAATAGCCAAACCGAGGTTATGATGCTGCTGATTTCATCTCTTCGTGAGCTGAATCTGCTGCACAAGCTTATTGACTGCTGCGATGAAGATGGAAACACTGCATTGCAACTTGCCATTGCTAGGAACCACAAACAGGTACGTACATAATTTATAAGATTGATTATTTAATTTGCCTGGTATATGTATTAATTAAAATCTAATATCATCATGTATATATAGATGACAAAGATGTTGTCAAAAGAGACAGAGAATCATGAGGATGAAATAACTGATCAACAAGCAGTACTAATAGACATGGACAGGAATAACCAAAATCAGGTACGTTATATATGTACGTACATAATTAATTAAAAGATTGATTATTTTATACATGAGTTATTAGAATCTAATTTCATCAATCATCTCCGTCGATTGATCATAAGCACGAAATAACTGGTGATGAAACAAATATACAAGCAAAAATAGACAATATTCCTGATCCATCACAAGGCTCCGATGGTGATCATGATTTTTCATGGAAGGATAAGTTGGCGTCGATGTATAATGCGATAATCGTAGTATGTTCACTGTTAGCAACATGTTGCTTTGCCGCCATAATCAGTCCTCCTGGCGGGGTTTGGCAAAATAGGCCATCACGCCATGTCATCCAAGAAGAAAACATAAAGAATATCTCAGCATTCCAAAGCTTTGCTTTGGATTTTAATACTACATTAAAAGATCTTCTGGCGCCGAATAAGGCTATGAGCATGGCATTGCAACCCAATGATTTCTTACAATTCCTCTTCTTGGATGCTACGTGCTTCATGGCTTCACTGGTGACAATTTATTTAGTGACGGTAACTGTTTGCATAGAAAAAAAAGGAAAGCTCCCGCTTGCGCTAGGAGTGATGCTGCAAATATTTATCCTTTCGGCAATCTTCTTATTCTTAAGTATTATACAGTTGACAAGCAATGCCAGTAAGCTAGTCACGGTTCTCTGGTTAGTAATTTATTTTATTCCCCTCTCGATAATATTTGCCCCGTATTTTTTAAAGCACTGCTTGCCTCCAATTTCTTCACGATTGGCTTCTTGTTATTCTAGGCTTCGTGTACACATTAGTAATGGATATCAAAAGATGATAGCGAAGGTGTTGCTAACACACCATGTCACTAAACGAATAATATTATTCAAATAAATAAATAAATGTACGATTATAGTTTTTATGTTAATTATCAGTTTTTTAATTTTATTTGAAGTAACATATTAATTCATTATTGATTTTGTTAATTTTAGGATTGTTTTAACATTTATATATTCAGAATTGCTTCATATGAGTCGGATCCATCGAATCAGATTATTTTATAACTGGATCGGATCAGATCATATCTCTGATTTCTCAGAAAGAGAATGTCCCAAGCTGCTGATGTCTCTTACAGGTAAAATCTTCAATTCCCTCTCTCTTTTTTTTTTTTAATTTTTTTATTAATCCATCGCCTAATTTCATGTTTTCACTTCTGGGTATTTTTTGAATCTGGGTTTTTTCTTTGATGATTTGATTGAATTCTGTTAGGTTTTGACTTGTATTCTTAAGCGAACCAAATGTGAACCAAACAAGACTCAACTGATGTGGAGCTTCCTAGAGACGTGGGATACGTTTGGAAGTTGAAAGCGGTGTTTGAGGGAGGATGAAGAACAGAAGGAACGAAGAACCGTCACGACCGTTGTCACAGTCGCTCTGGCTTTGGCAGCGGTCATGGCAGCGATATAGGGCTATGAAGAACGTTGTGGGTTTCGATAGCGGTACCGACAGTGGTCGTGGTGACAGCGGCCAGATTTGTTTCAGTGTATGGATCGCGGTATTCTGAGCGATGTAATTTAAGGTGACTTGTAACGGTTTAGGAAGCGGGTGTACAACCGTGACCCGAATCGTAGTCAATAATAAGTATACGTGAAATGGGAAATCTTTAGCAGAAAAGGAAGTAGTTTGTTTCTGGAAGTTCCTGTGCTTGACGGAAAAGGATTTACTCCTTACAAGAAGACTTGTCATAAAAGGAAATAGTATTTATGTGGAACAAGTAAGTCTTGTACGTTTAGGAGTAGGATTTCCTTTTATATCATACTCCATGTAACTAGTATAAATAGAACCTTGTAATTAGGTTGAAAGTGTGAGTGAGATCCGGGGAGACCCAATGGGAATATCCGAGGAGGGATCCAAGGGAATATCGGTGGATCAAGTTAGAGATTCGTGGGTGATATTTAAGGGAGACCTAGGGGATATTGTGGGGTTCTTGGTGAGGATCTTGTGAGTGTGGTTTGGGGTTATGTGTGAGAGAGAATCCCGGAGTATATGGTTGTAACAATTTATCATATAATGTAACTTTCTCTGTCGTCCTGACGGCCCATGTTTTTTTACTCGTTTTGGGTTTTCCACGTATATATTGTGTTGTGATTGTTTTATTCTCTTTCATCTATTTTTTTGCTCATTGAAGTTATTATTTGCTATGAGTTATGGGTGTATATTAGGCACGACGTTTCCACGTTCATCGGTATTAGAGGATTATCCTCAATAATTGGTATCAGAGCTTTATGGTTTGGCGATGGTCGTGACAAGTCTTTACGGGAGATCGTATGGAGGACTTGGTGGCATTGGGATAATAATGATCACAGTTGCCTAGTATGGTTTAGCAAAGGAGATACGTCTTGAAGGCGGTATTCAAACTCGGTAGGGTTTGATGAAAGGAAGAATTTGATGGAGGAGAAGTTTGGCTTGTGGTGGCAGGTACGAGTCATGGAGATTCAATCTGGGTTACACAAGGAGCTGATTGACTATCAAAAAAAAAAAAAAAAAAAAAACTCTTGACTACAAAAAAAAAAAAACAAAAAAAAAAAATATTCTCTGTGGTATGGTGTGGTGCTTATCCGGCAGAGCACTCCCCGTTTCTAGTAGCAGTCTTTCACCAGGTATGTGATGTAAGGACGAAAGGTCTTTCACAGGTTTGAGTGATGTAAGGACATGTTTATCCTTTTGGCAGTTTTCCCCATTGGCCATAGAAGAGGATATGTTGCTGCTAGTGGTCCATAATTGTGCACAAGGCATTGGACAGAAAGTGATGCAAGGTGTATGGTGGACAAAGATGTCGATGGCTGACGAACTCCCTGGAAATCTGACTTGAGGAGTTGCACCACAATTTCAGCAGGTTATTTTGACATGGTGCCAGAACAACGAACACAAAAATTGGGTGAAGGAAAATCTTAGGATGGTTTGTTCCTAAGTGGTTATACCTTGTGGTGGGGTATGGTGATTCTCAGTGATGAGAATTGTGGCTGTGGACAAAGGTCTTGAGAATTCAAGTCAAATGAGAGAATTGTTAGGTTTTGACTTGTATTCTTAAGCGAACCAAATGTGAACCAAATAAGACTCAACTGATGTAGAGCTTCTTAGAGACGTGGGATACGTTTGGAAGTGAAAAGCGGTGTTTGAGGGAGGATGAAAAACAGAAGGAACGAAGAATCGTCACGACCGCTATCACAGCTGCTCTAGCTTTGGCAGTGGTCATGGCAGTGATATAGGGCTATGAAGAACGCTATGGGTTTCGACAGCGGTAATGGCAACGGTCCTTGTCCAGTGAAGAACGATGTGGCTTTCACAGCGGTACCGACAACGGTCGTGGTGACAGCGGCCAGATTTGTTTCAGCATATGGATTGCGGTATTCTGAGCGATGTAATTTAAGGTGACTTGTAACAGTTTAGGAAGCGGGTGTACAACCGTGACCCGAATCGTAGTCAATAATAAGCATACGTGAAATGGGAAATCTTCAACAGAAAAGGAAGTAGTTTGTTTCTGGAAGTTCCTATGCTTGAAGGAAAATGATTTACTCCTTACAAGAAGACTTGTCATAAAAGGAAATAGTATTTATGTGGAACAAGTAAGTATTGTATGTTTAGGAGTAGGATTTCCTTTTATATTATACTCCCTGTAACTAGTATAAATAGAACCTTATAATTAGGTTGAAAGTGTGAGTTGAACACCATGTAACATCAGAGAGTGTGAGTGAGATCCGGGGAGACCCAATGGGAATATCCGAGGAGGGATCCAAGGGAATATCGGTGGATCAAGTTAGAGATCCGTGGGTGATATTTAGGGGAGACCTAGGGGATATTGTGGGGTTCTTGGTGAGGATCTTGTGAGTGTGGTTTGGGGTTAGGTGTGAGAGAGAATCCTGGAGTATATGGTTGTAACAATTTATCATATCGTGAAACTTTCTCTTTCATCCTGACGGCCCGTGGTTTTTTACCCGTTTTGGGTTTTCCACGTATATCTTGTGTTGTGATTGTTTTATTCTCTCTCATATATTTTTTTGCTTATTGACGTTATTATTTGCTATGAGTTATAGGTGTATATTAGACACGACGTTTCCGCGTTCATCGGTATTAGAGGATTATCCCCAACAAATTCAATGTTTTGGTAAATTTTGTTCTTTTTAGTTTAGGTCAACAATGTAAAGTTCATTAGATATTTTGTATTATCTAATCATCTAATAAGTTGTTGGTATCAGTCGATTAGATCATGAACATATGTAAATCGTAGGAGGCAATGAAAAAGCAATATTGCATGTTAATATAGATTATAGACACACATTTGAATTTATATATTTTCACCATGAATTTTCATATATTTGACAAAATTTTAATCTTTGTAATGACAATAGCAAGCTTAAGTTCTTATATATCAAACCCAATTTTTGTTTATCACTATTGAGATTTTCGCGTAAAATGTATGATATGATTTTGATATTTCTTCCTATGATCATGGCATGGTGGTCTATAGCAATGTAGAAACTGATTTGTGTTGTTTTTTTCTAAACAATTTTCCGGTCTCCAGTTGTGGGTCATGCGGATACCCTTTAAACTTAACATCTTCTAATCGGATCATTATGATTATGATTTTAGTGTCATAATGATTTTTACCCTTTAAACTTAACATCTTCTAAACTTAAAAAAGAGTTTAGTATCATTATGATTTTTTTATTGGTTATAGTATAATTATTCATATATCCAGGATATGTTTATGTAATTTACCCATAAAAAATGAATGTACAAATAATTTATTTTGGGAGAAAATTGCCAAATCTAGACAAATAGATTATGGGGAAATTGTTTTTAGCCTTGTTTCATATTTTAATTGTTTATAACCATTTTGTAATAAATTCTTTCAATCCCTAGCCAAAATTACAAAAATACCCCAGCCAATTAATTTTCTTAATTTTTTAATTTTTTTCCGTTTACTCTTCTTCTCTTCCACAACCTCTCTTCTTTCTTCTTTCTTGCTCTTGTTTTTTTCTTCTTTCCAGTCTTTGACTTCTTCTTCATCCCTTCATCTCTTCTTCTGATTAAATTAAAAACTAATATTAAAAAATAAAAAATAAAAATAAAAACACACTGATATCAATATCTATAAATAAAAAATAATAATAAATAATAAAAAAGAAAAAGCCTTTTCTTCTCCAAAAATCATATCCCATCTTCTAATCTTTGCTAAAAACCTGATCCCATCCTCATGTAGGAGGATTCAAATTTCACAATAATAATTGAGATATTAGAAAAAAATAATTTATTTTTTTTAAAATGAAAATTTTTGCTGATGAAGTTGGGTTGAAAAGAAAAATTGCCAGCTTTGTTTGAAGAGAAGAGGACCCCCACCGGCCACCACCTCAAATCCACAATCAATCATGAATCAACCATTTCAATATATTTTTTTTCCTTCTTTTTATCATCAGAATAATATTACTGCTTCAATTTTACATGCGCTTCAATTGAAAGTGGCGGCTTCCATTTACCTGTAAAACGTTGACATCCCATTTCAGATGAAAACCTAAACCCTAATTTTCTGTCTTTATGTATTAAACAACTGAAAATTTCGTTCAATTTCAATTCAAAAATCTCATCTTTTGAAAATCCCAGATTGGGGTTTTGTCTTTGGAGTCCATTGATTCAAAGTTATGGGGAAACCAACAGGAAGAAGAAGAATCAAGAGACGGTAGCAGCACTACAGAGACCTGGTTGACAAGCCGAGCAAGGCTGCCGTGGATCGAGCGACGTCGTCCAAAGCTTCGGATGAAGACACGGCGATGTTCATTAGCACGTCACATGAGTTCAAAGAGGAATGTATTAAACTTTTAAAAAATGTGACCATGAAGGGGCTATGTTGAAGTTTGAAAAAGCTCTTAAATTGTTGCCTAAAAACCATATAGATGTGGCCTCTTGTTATATGCAAATGGGCGATTCATATGACAAAATTAAAAAGACGAAGGAAAGAGGAGTCTCATTGAAGAGAAGAGAAAGAAGGAAAGTAGGAGAGAGAAATATTTTGGATGCTTTTATATAGGGGAATTACAGTAATAGTGTAAAAATTAGGTTATAAACGATTATTTAATGTTTCAAATGGTTAGAAATGAACTTCTCACTTTATTTGGGTGGTAATATCTACACCCAATAAATAAACTATCTCATTAAGGGTATTATAGCCATTTTGTATCTAAGAGTAAAGAGTTGGTCAAAAAATTCAAGCAAAAGGTTCATCTAGTTGCAATTAGATCTAAATTCGAGTGAATTTGTGCAATTTACCAAAAAAACAAAATGTGAAACACGACGACTTCGTCTAATCAGCATCTCTTTTCTTTAAGGCAATAAATTGAATATATATATATTAAGTACATAAATTTTATTATCAGTTCGAACTGACAAAAGTTATATCAGTTCCTTGCATATGGGCCACTGGATTTAAATACTTTGACTTGGCTGTATGCACTTGTCAGTCAAAGTATTTAAATCCAGTGGCCCACATACAAGGAACTGATATAACTTTTGTCAGTTCGAACTGATAATAGAAAGACTGTATTAAGTAAATCTAAAATCTCCATCAAAAAGAAAAGAATATCCTTCCTTAAAAAAAAATAATAATAAAAGAGGAAATAATGTTATACCTTATACCTGTGTCAATAAAGTTGTGAGTTCAAGTTATGTTCTTCCTATACTCTCAAATTTTAAATTTTAAATTTGATATAATTTCTCAAATGATGTTTTTTTTTTCTTTTAAAAAAATATTTGAACTTTAGATATCAACTTTTAATTGAACTGGTATTAGTATACTATAAATATATATATATATATTGTGTGTCTATGAAAAAAAATTGGTATTTACAACCGTATTTTATTGCAACTACTTTTCAAATATGGGTTTTATTGATAACTAACCCTTTGATGAGGCTCCTATTGAAATCTAACCCATTTTTGAAAATATTGCACAACTAACTCTTTTTTCATGCGTAAATACCATTTTACCCTCACTTACTAACTTTTCTCTTTTACTCATTATATACATCTTTTGCCTTCTTTTCCTCACTTCTTCATCTCCTCACACAGCATACGTGCACTCCATCTTCTCCTTCTCCATTTTTTTTTCTTTTGTTCTCTCTTGCAAATACAAATTAAGCAACTCCACCATTGAGCAACTCCACAAGGGTTCCTTCCATTGAAGCTTTTAGGTGAGTTCTTATAATTTTTTTTGAACTTTTATAACATTGTTATACCCATGTCCGAATTTCTTCTCATCTATGTCCGAATTTCATGAATTTGTGTAATATTTTGGTGAAAATAGTTTACATTTACATAATAAATCATGGGTCTTTGTTGAATTTGATATTGTTGTGGTCAATTTAAAGTTCACAAGCTAAATTATAAGTTTATTTCTTGGTAAAATATGTTATTTACATAGATTTGTTTATTAGGGTTCTTTATTTTTGTGAAAATAGTTTACATGAATGTAATAGAGCATGGGTCTTGGTTGAATTTGATGTTGTTGTGGTTGATTTTCCATTATAGTATTGAATCTAGTGAATTGAACAATTTTTTTGAAATGTGTCCAGCACAGAATTCCTAACAGCTGTTAGGAAATTCCTAACATATGTTAGGAAAATCCTAACACCAGTTAGGATTTCCTAACGTGCGTTAGGAATTCCCTAATTGAGTTAGGAAATTCCTAACTTCCGTTAGGAAATTCCTAACACTAGTTAGGATTTCTTAACGTACGTTAGGAATTTCCTAACGTGCGTTAGGAAATTCCTAACTATTTCCTAACAGTAGTTAGGAATTTCCTAACTCAGTTTGGCACCAATTCCTTTATCCGATCAAAATTGAAACCCGTAAGGTATAATAAACATGTTTTATATTGTAGTTGACAGTTGTTGATAGTTGCTACTTAATTTTGTGAAATGATTAACTATGTATTCTTATGTTCTATCATATATTTTTCTTATTAATTTTACATGTTTATTTGTAGGTGGATGGATGTCTCGGGACGTTGGTTATGGGAGCCGTTGTGGCTATTGTTGTTTTTCTTATGCTTCGTTAAAATTGTAATGTTTGACAGTGTTGTGTAAAACATTTGACACAATTTTATTGGTTGTTGTTATGGATTTTATTGCTATGAAGCTTGTTGACAGAATTTATATATTTTGTTTTATGGGATTAGAATTTATATATTTTGTTTTATGGGATTTAAGTATTTTTTTATAGTGTTGGTATGAAGGTTGTTGTTATGGACACTTATTGGTTTAAATAAAGTTTGACAGTGTTGTTATAAAGTTCAATTTAATTGCTATATTATTGTTTCACAGTGTTGTGTAATAAACAGCCCCTACATTGCATAATCAAAACAAGCCCTAAATTGAACAACAAAAACAGCCCCTACATTTTAACATTTTAAACATCCCATACATTTGAAAAACGAAAACAGCCACTTCAAAAGTGTTGTGTGGAAGAGGGATAGTTGCGCCTCCGTCAACTTTTCCTTAATGCACTTTACAGCAACCACTGACGAAGTGCTGTTTATCTTTGCCGGGAAATGTTCTACAGCCTTTACTAACAATTTCACTTTTTCTCCCATTTAATTATCCTGAAATATAACATAAAACCATAAAATATTTAAATTAGTACAAATGTTTTAACCGAATAAGCAATTAAAGGTGATATTAGTTGTTGTCGTTCAGAATTGAAAACGGTATTGGCAGCAGTTGAGAGTTCTAAACTGCTATTGAGAATTCAAAACGGGTGTTAGGAAATTCCAAACAGGTGTTAGGAAATTCCAAACAGATGTTAGGAAATTCCAAACAGATGTTAGGAAATTACAAACAGGTGTTAGGAAATTCCTAATTGTAATTTCCTAACGGTGTTAGGAAATTCCAGACAGATGTTAGGAAATTCCTAACACCTGTTTGGAAATTCCTAACGGCTTCCTAACACCTGTTTGGAATTTCCTAACGCCGTTAGGAATTTCCTAACGCAGTTAGGAATTTCCTATCAACTGTTAGGAATTCCTAACGAGTGTTAGGAAATTCCAAACAGATGTTAGGAAATTCCTAATATCTGTTAGGAAATTCCTAATATCCGTTAAGAATTTCCTAACACCAGTTTCGAATTTCCTAACACCCGTTTGGGATTCCTAACGGGTGTTAGGAATTCCTAACATATGTTAAGAATTTCCTAACATATGTTAAGAATTTCCTAACACTCGTTAGGAAACCAAAATGCTACTCAGAATGCCAAACCTAAGAAGAGTACACAACCACTACAAAATCTAATCAAAACAAATAAACATCATTGAACCTAGCAATATAGGAACTCAACCACAGTGTTATAAACTTATATATAGTAAATATATCGGGTTAGTTTTTACAAGAAGAAATTCAAATCTTATATTCATTCATCCAACATATAAATACTCTAATCTCCCCAACTGCAAGTCCAACTTCAAATGCATCCAAAGTATAACAAGCCAATTTTTGTAACAACAATTGGGCAACAGCAAGCAAACTTAAAAAGGATTATATATTTACCAGAAGCAAGCATTCAAATGACTTGCAAATGGCAGCATTGCCAAGAGAAATACTTTTCTATGTAAATCTTTAAGTGAAATACACATCTTTCAAGCAAACTTAAAAAGGATTATATATTTACCAGAAGAAATTGGGCAACAAGCAAAAATCAACAGACAACACACACACATATACAAAAATCTGAAGGCGTGTGCCCACCACAAACTTGTTCAATATACTAGAGAAGAGCAAACAATAGAAGGTGGAAGAATCATTGCTCTATCAAAATCAAAGCTGCTTTTCTGGCAAAGTAGGCAAACCAGCCAAGCATGCCTTTGAATCTATAATGAAAATAAAAAAGGTTGTGGTCTTGTGGACCTACTCAATACAACAGCACAGCATGAATTCATTTTCCAAATATGCAGATATACCAATATTGTCATCACAAACATTAATTACAATTAAGTTAATAAATACATACCCAACAAATAATATCCATGATTCATGTTTTTTTCTTGATTCATTTACCAACCTAATCAAGAAAAGTTCATGCGGATTCCATCAGCTTACACACCTACAAACACTTTATACGATCTGGGTCAATTCTCATATGCAACAGCAGTGTAAAGTAACCTGTCCTTTTAAAAACTTTTTCTTACTTTTCAATCACAAATCCTGAGAACCCAACAACAAATTGTATCAAACCGAAACTCTAATACAATAATTTTATTTGACTATTTGTAAAATACCCAGAATTTTATATTGAGAGAAAGCGACGACTCGAGTATTATTACAAGTTATATAAGAAAAGGCTTATCCAGAAATCAAGGTGTTTAAAGCAAATCCAGTTGCGCTATTACTTATTTTAATCCTAATTTTGCAGTTGTGCTTTGCACATTTGTCCAGTTGTTTTTTCAATACAATTTCACGTGTTTTACATCTTCTTCAGCAACAATACAATATACGCCAGATTTTGATGTAAATCTCTATATCTTATCCAACCTGACAATAGCAAACGCAAACACGAAAGAAAAAAAAAACAATCACAAAGCAACATGACATTAAAATAAAAATCTGAGATCAATTAGAAACAATAAAAACAATGAAAATCTGAGATCAATTAGAAACAATAAAAGCAAGAAAAGATTAAGAGGAGTACCTGAGAGAGAGGGATCGATGAAACCAAAGAATGAGAAGAGGCAATATGGTCGTGGCTGCTGCGCCGTCGATTGGTGGTTGTGGTTGCTGCGCCGTCGACTGGTGGTCGTCGCTGCTGCGCCGTCAACTGGTGGTCGTGCTGGTGGTTAGGGATTTTGTTTGAGAGAGGTTAGGGATTTTGTTTGTGTTTGAGAGAGGTTTGGGATTTTGTTCGTGTTTGACAGAGGTTGGGATTTAGGGCATTAAGGTAGGATTGTAATTTTAAAATTTAATAAGGGCAATAACGTCTTAAATGAGTTAGTTGTGCAATTTTTTCAAAAATGGGTTAGATTTCAATAGGAGCCTCATCAAAGGGTTAGTTATCAATAAAACCCTTCAAATATATATAACTTGTGATGTTGACACCAAACCTGCCACATAATTTGAGACAGAATTTGGGAAAAAAATTTATGACGTCTAGAATTACTCTTTTACAAAATAGATTTAAAAAAAAAAAAAAAAAAATCAAAGTTGTAATTTGCATTAATGATTTTTCATACATGTTTTTGTTTTTTTTTTTCTTGGTTTGGCGTGGAATAGGAGATTAGAATTTTAGACCTCAAATTACTTAAAGCTTGCCTTTTCAAAAAAAAAAAAAAGATCATTCTTTCTCTCTGTTGACAACGTCTTTGTCATCTGTACATGATGTCATCATATTAGATTAAGGTAAATTAAATAATCAATCTTATAAATTACGTACCTGGTTTTGGTTCTTGTCAATGTCTATTACTGCTTGTTCATTTGTTTCATCATTAGTTATTTCATCCCCATTCTCTGTCTCTCTTGCCAACATCTTTGCCATCTGTACATGCATGATTTCATCATATTAGATTTTACTTAATGTTACCTTTCAATATATATAAGGCAAATAATCAATCTTTATATATTCAGAATTGCTTCATATGAATTGGATCCATTGAATCAGATTATTTTACAACTAAATCAGATTGGATCAGATCTAATAATAATTGGATTGGATCGAATCGGATTGTAATTTTTTTTCAATCCAATCAGATCAGATCAGATATTAAATCGTCAAAAATCGAATGGATACAATCCGCCGTACACCAATACTCACACGTGCCAGTGTGCCACCAAAACCAGTGATTAGAAAATCACATAAGCTTGCACTTGTTTATTAAAAAAAAGCCAAGACACAAAACAAAAGTATACGGAAGCAGTTCACAAAAAGTCAAAAGCTTCAACGGCACTTGCTAAAGAGATGATGGACGATGAAGAAGGTCGTTAGGTTTGAGGGGAATTTCCAGATTTCCATATCGTTTAGGAACAAAATCCCCTTCATAGAAATGAAAGAAAGAAAGAGAAAGATTCCAGTATCGTGGGTTTGCAATCCATATGCCCGCTCAACCTTTATGGCTCCAATGACTTACTCCAGTTCCAGGTCCAAGCAGACCAGAATTATGAATACCATATACCTAGAGCCTGTAACAGAACAAGTATGATACTCTCCGCATGTTACTAATTCGACATTCATGCCACCGAGAGTTTCAATAAGCTTTGGCCTTTGGCTAAGGAATACATGATCAAGTAATTCTTTAGGGAACTGTTCAAGTTGTAGGGACGAGTTGCACAGCTCTCCAATTTAGGTAACAAAAAATTTTCATTTTTATTGAGTAATTACTTTAATTAATTTATCAAGGGTTGTAAAGTGAATTCTATGGGAAATGTATTTGGAGGGTAATCGAGTAAAATTGATTAAGTTATATTTAATAAAAAATTTAAGGAAGGTATTGAGGAAAATTCCAAGTGAGGGGTTTTAACTTTTATAGGGCAATGTGGTTGACAAAACGTCATTATCTAGGCAATTTCATAGAAACTAAACATTAAGAAAGGTTATTTCCTACAATTTCCACCTATGTTTCCCTTCCTTTAATTTTTCTCTCCATACCAAACACATACTTTTCCATTTTCTTCTCCCTTTTTCCTCTGCCCTTTCTTTCCTCTCCCTTTTCATCCTTACCAAAGACACTCATAAAGTAACTTGTTATTCTCTGTGAAAAACGAAATCTTGCTTTGCTTGGCTTCGTCAACCTCGTCCTGGTGCTATTCTCTCTTTATATTTCGGCCGCTTGGATCCTTCTTCTCTCACTCATAGTCTCATTCACACCAAAAACTAAAGCACAGGTTTCAATTTCCCTCTCTCTATTTATTTTTTATTTACTACTTTTTGCTCGATCAAGTTGCTCTATCTCAGCATTCTAAGGTTTATTTATTTATTTATTTATTTTTTTTTTTTTTTATGGAGGCATCTTTTATGGAAGAGGAGAGAGCTGATGTCAACTTGAGTGAATACTGATCTGAGTTGTGTTTTAGTAGTAGCAGACTAGCAGCAGCAGCTTTTGTTGGGTACTGTAGGAGATAAAAATAAATATGCATTTCTGGGTTGCATTTCTCATATCATCCAACAATGATTTGGTTGAATTTGTTAAATAAATTACTGCTAAAAATAACTTTATAAAATTTCTTCAAATAGATTAGATTAAGTAAGATGGGGTCAATAGATATAACTATATGAGCTACTTGAGTTTTATTAGGTCAAGACCAAGATCTGAATTGAATATATATATATATCATCGCCATTTGAATCCAAATGTCTTTAGCGTATTGAAATCCCTCTAAAGGTGAAGGTATTTATCGAAATCTTTCTTTGCTTGGCTTCGTCAACCTCGTCCTGGTGCTATTCTCTGTTTTTCTGTCTATATATTTCGGCCTCTTGGATCCTTCTTCTCTCACTCATTCACACCAAAAACAAAAGCAAAGGATTCAATTTCTCTATTTATTTTTTATTTACTACATTTAATTTGCTCGATCAAGTTGTTTATTTATTTTAGAGAAATATTGCTAGAGACATTCGGGGAGCTGAGTGGTACACTCGTGCACTGCTCTGCTCTTTGTTTATGTAAACGCGTAGTTGTTTACTTTTGAATTCAATTTTTAATAATGGTAACCGTAATGTGGAATTGTTTATTTATTTGTGTGACTATAAAGTACGTACGTGTTTTCACATTATCAATTTCTTCATAGAGTACTATATAATATAATTTTTCATTAACATATATGCAGCAATTGAGCTTGGTGATCAGCTGATAGACATTATGGATCCGAGACTGCATGTGGCTGCTTGCAATGGAGATGTTGGAGCTTTGCAGAAGTTGCTCCAAGAAGATCCTCTTGTTCTCTCCGAAGCCACTCTGTCAACTTCTTCATCAAATTCTCCACTGCACATAGCTGCACTTCTCGGACACACTGATTTTGCCAAGTTTGTGATGTCTCTAAACCCAGAACTATCAAGAGAGCTGAATCATCAAGGATACAGTCCAATTCACTTGGCATCGTTCAAAGGGCACTTACAGATCGTCACTGAGTTGCTGAATTTCGACAAGGGACTCTGTTTTCTACAGGACTGTGAGGGCAGGACTCCACTTCACGGTGCAGCAATCAAAGGAAGACTCGAAGTCATCACCCATTTGATGTCTTGTTGTTCTGAATCAGCTATGGAGGTCACCGATAAAGGTGAAACCCTCCTACACCTTGTTGTCAACAACGGCCAAAAGGAGGCTATGGTGCTGCTGATTTCGTCTCTTCGTGAGTTGAATCTGCTGCACAAGCTTATTGACTGCTGCGATGAAGATGGAAAAACTGCATTGCAACTTGCCATTGCTAGGAACCACCAACAGGTACGTACGTAATTTATAATATTGATTATTTAATTTGCCTATCTAGCTTGTATATGTATTAATTAAAATCTAATATCATCATGAAATCATGCATGTATGTATAGATGACAAAGATGTTGTCAAAAGAGAGAGAGAATCATGAGGATGAAATAACTGATCACGAAAGAAATAAACAAGAAGCAGTACTAATAGACATGGATAACCAAAATCAGGTATGTTATATATGATATATATACGTACACATAATTTGAAAGATTGATTATTTACCTTGTATATATAAATATATATACGTGAATTAGAATCTAATTTCATCAATCATGTACAGAAGATAAAGACTCTGTCGATTGATCAGAAGCACGAAACAATTGCTGATGAAACAAAGATTCCTAATCCATCACGAGGCTCCAATGGTGATCGTGGTTTTTCAAGGAAGGATAAGTTGGCATCGTTGCATAATGCGATAATCGTATTATGTTCACTGTTAGCGACATGTTGCTTTGATGCCATAATTAGTCCTCCTGGCGGGGTTTGGCAAACTAGACCATCAAAGGATGTCATCCAAGCCGAAAACATAACGAACGTCCCAGCTTTTTTTGAGAACTTTATGGAATATGATTATACTAATATGAAATTAACAGATCTTTTCAAAACAAAAAAAGGTACATTAACAGGTCGCTCCATCACGATCCCCATTTTCCAAATTTCCCCGTTTTCTCCGTTTTTCCGTCTTCTCCAATTCCCCTGTTTAACTAAAAATTACATACTATAAAAGTTTTACGATTTAGGGTTAGGTTTTTTATGTTAAAAATATGCATATATACATAGTAAAATAGAAGAACAAAAATATTATATATATATATTATTATTATTATTATATAGGGCCATCCCCATCCATATTTCCATCAATTTGTGGGAGAAATGAGGAAATGGGGGTCCCCATCCCCATTTTAATTTGGGAATAAAAATCATCCCCCCTCATTTCCCCAATTGGGATGTGGGGATTTGGGTTCCCGGGGATAAATACTCATCCCTAATCGAATCCATTGAATCAGATTATTTTACAACTGAATCGGATCGGATCGGATCTAATTATAATTAGATTGGATCGGATTCCACTCTAAGATTGGATCAAATTGGATTGTAATTTTTTTTCAATCCAATCGGATCGGATCTTGAATCATCAAAAATCGAATGGATACAATCTGCCATACACCAATACTCACACGTGCCAGTGTGCCACCAAAACCAGTGATTAGAAAATCACATAAGCTTGCACTTGTTTATTAAGAAAAAAATCAGCCAATTAAAAAAAAGCCAAGACACGAAACAAAAGTACACCGAAGCAGTTCACAAAACGTCAAAAGCTTCAACGGCACTTGCTGCTTCTCCAAAGTCCTGACTCGTGACAAGACAAGCAAATGAGTTTTTCCTTTTGTCTCTCTGTCTCTGCTTGAATTTAATTCATCAAAAACCAAACAATCTCTCGATTTGATAAGTCAAGAATCGTCTCTATTACAAATGGAATAGATAAACTTTCTCTGATTTCTCAGAAAGAGAATGTCCCAAGCTGCTGATGTCTCTTACAGGTAAAATCTTCAATTCTCTCATTTTTTATTATTATTAATACATCCCCTGATATCATGTTTTCACTTCTGGGTATTTTTTGAATCTGGGTTTTTTCTTTGATGATTTGATTGAATTCAACGTTTTGGTACATTTTGTTCTTTTTAGTATTATCTGATATTTTGTATGATGTAAAGTTCATTAGATATTTTGTATTATCTGATCATCTAATAAGTTGTTGGTATCAGTCGATTAGATCATGAATGTATATAAATCGTAGGAGGCAATGAAAAGGCAATATTGCATGTTAATGAAGATTATAGACACACATTTGAATTTATATATTTTTACCATGAATTTTCGTATATTTTACAAAATTTTAATCTTTGTAATGACAATAGCAAGCTTAAGTTCTTATATATCAAACCCAATTTTTGTTTATCACTATCGAGATTTTCGCGTAAAATGTATGATATGATTTTGATATTTCTTCCTATGATCATGGCATGTTACTTTCCTGGGGTCTATAGCAATGTAGAAACTGGTTTGTTTTGTTTTTTTCTAAACAATTTTAATGTCTGATGTTAATGTCTGCAAGCTGCAGCTTCCAGGAATCATCCAAACAATCGAATCCTGAAGGGTACTTGCAGACAGCAAAAGATCCATCGATAATCGACAAATTAGGGTTGTGTTTTTCGAAGGATCGAAATGGAATAACACCTCTTCATTATGCAGCCATTAATGGAAATCTACATGTAGTTCGTGAGCTGATTTTTTGCTGCCCTGTATCAGCTAATTAGGAGACTACTTTCAATGGTGAGACTCTTCTTCACCTTGTTGTGAAGAACAACAACCGGTACGAGGTTGTGATATCATTGCTTTCACCTCTCGACGAGATGGATCTAATCAATGAGATTATTAATTACATCGACAAAGATGGGAATACGATCTTGCACCTCACCGCTGCTAGGAAGCAACAACAGGTAATTATTTTTAGATTACGTATCAAATGCTTTACATTTTGGATCGTGTTTGTAGCGGTTGATCTCATCTGGTCTCGTCAGACTTTTGACCAAATTGTTGGATTTTTTTTTTCTCTTTTTTAAGCTTGATTTCATGATTAAATTCAAAAGGGTACTTGTATAAATAATGATTGATTTGTTCTTGTAAGTCTCTATTCTATAATAATCACATACACAGGTTATAATTTTTTTATTGAGCCATGCAAAAGTCAACGTGGATGCTGTGAATGCTTGTGGACATACAGCAGCAGACATTTCTACATCTATGTGTTCTTCACAATCTGATAATAACTTGTACATGAATGGAGATCATGATGATGATCAATCTCATCACTCCAAGAAATGATGAACAGGTAGTGGTAAATATCAATCATGGCACTCCTCCAAACTCAATCAAGATGATCAAATCATATGAATTTGAATAATACAAGAGAGATTTGGTTTTATTGGGATATTAAATCAGAATCTTATGTCTACAATTAAGTAGACATAGAAGTTCATATACAGTAAAATTGTCTGCACATTTCATATTAGCACAGACGCCCTTTTCATGTCAGTTGTTGGAAGTTTGAGTTTCACTATATATATATATTTTTACAAGCACGTGTGTAGTTTTATCATCGATGTTGTGAGAGTATATATCTTCCAATTATGGAACTAGATATTTAGACTTTGACTGTAGTGCTTGATCTCAACAGATGCTGAAAATATCATAGAAAAATTCATGATATGTACGGTATCATATTGAAAAAATATATACATATATATATATATAATTAATCCAACATAGGCTGGATGATGATCGTGTCCAGAGGGAATACCGACCTTTTGCAACTCGATTCTTTTCCAAATATCATCCAATATCACATAAATCTGCTTCTCCTTCTTGATTCTTTCCCATAACGAACATGCTCTCACTCTAATCACAACATATTAGCAACATCTTCTTGAATCTTGATGATGCTTGGGGTACAGGTCACATCTGCCCACACGTCTACTACATTACATACCTTCACATTCTCTGCTGTTATTTCCTTCACTAATGTGGTCTTGCCTACAACCCCCATACCGCATATTCCAATCATTCAAGGCTTCCATGACTTGCTTCTTGAGTGATCTTCTGGATTCATAAGCGTCAGAGGAACCCTTAGCCAACGAAAGAGTCCGCAGGGTAGGAAAGAGTTTCGAATTCACCCACTTTTGCTAGCAGCAGAGATATCTCCTCTATCTTCCTCAGTGCTTCCTTGCTGAACCGGTAACATAATCTGAAATTGATGCACCACCCTTTGAGGCACTTCTTGTTTGCTTTGTTTTCATCATCTAAAAATGTTTCAACTTCAATAGTCATGCCATCCACATCTACTATCCACTGCTGAACGTCATCGAAGATGATCTCTCCTTTTGTTTGAGCATCCTTTCTTTCTTGTTTTTAAGGTCTTGATCTTGTCTACTCAATTTTCGAATGTTGTACTAGTAGTGAAGCAAATAACCAAGCTGACGGCTTCCTGCATTGTACACGCAGTCCACAAATTTTTCTGCGAAAGCTGAAAGAAAAGGGTCTGCTGCCATGGCTGCTACGTTCAAAGAAAATAAAATTCTTTCGGTGATCGAAGGTGATAAAATGAAAAAAGTGAAGTTGATGACTGAATGAGTTAATGATTGAAGTCAGAATCTTTGTTGTTTTATCAATAGAGAAAGCAAAGCATAAAAGCATGAAGAGGTTTAGTTTCAATCAAATTATGCAAAATATAATTCCATATTTCTTGAAATGGTTTCAATCCTTGCCTTGGCTACACAGGCTACTTGAGTCCAACAACAACATTCGTCCATTACCAAAACCGGAAAAAGACCAGAAGCCCGCAACTGATTACGTTGTGGACCCAAGTTCACCATGAAAGTATTCAGAAAGTAATCAATCATCTTTAATTTGAACTATACATTAGATTTTAAAGGAAATTGAAACGTTAAATTCAATTGTACAACACTAGGAGTTTAAACAAAAGGAAAAAAAAATGTATATACAACACTTGGGAGCATAGTAGTTTTGCTACAAATAAATTAGATCAACTTCCTTATCGGAACTTCCACCTTCATTTGGCCAAATCCTTCCATTGCTTTGTATTTCTTCATTGAGAGACCGGAAGCAATAACATCCATGATTCTTCCTTGTCAGCCAGCTTCTTCAATTCTACAAAGCAATCATTAAAACAACTCCTGTTGCCATAAAACATGAGAAAGAAGAAGGGAATTCAATAAATCATTTTAAATAATTCTGATTTTACATGCACAATTCCAGTTCAATCTAAGAGTAAATTGTATGTGGAGACATGTTTGTATGAAGATAATGTTATTAAGCTATGTAAGCGCAGCCCAGAAAAACTAAAACAACTAGTATATGAACCTTAAGGATTCTATATATGAAGAACTTCATCTATCAAGGGAAAGAATATAGAAATTCCATGCAATCAAACACTCGCTCCAGATAAATACACAAATAATTCATTTCTCACCAAATGTAAAAAATATAAAAAAATCAAACGATCGGTCAGACAAAATATAAGTAATGGGATGTTGTTACAAAATGGTCAAATTTATAATTTCGTGACAAATCTGGATTAATTTCGTGACAAATCCTTGAAATAGGCAAATTTAGTGACATCAAGATTTGTCGCTATATATATATATATATATGTTTCGTGATGAACCTTCCCAAAAAAAAAATTTGTCACGAAAAAAAGAAGCCAAGAAAATAAAAAACAGATATAAGTGTTTTTCGTGACAAATCATTACAAATTTTTCATGATAAAACCAAACATTTTTCGTGACAAATCAAGAACCATTTTTCATTACCAATCAGTTGGATTTGTCACGAAGTAAGCACTTTTCGTGACAAATCAAAACATTTTTCGAGACAAATCGTACTTCGTGACAAAATCTACGAAAAAACAGATGTCACGATATTAAAAAGATTTGTCACGAAAATAATAGATTTAAGCTTCATGACAAATTTATTTATTTATTTTCGTAGATTTTTCACTAAAAACGATTTGTCACGAAAAGAAAAACGATTTAAGCTCCGTGACAAATTTACAAAGAAAATAAATTTGTCACGAAAAAAACTATTTGTCACGAAATAATAGTTTTGTCACGAAAAAAAAAAAAAGTAGATTTATGGTTCGTGACAAATCTTTGTTAAATCATTTAGATATGTCACGAAAATAATTGATTTATTTCGGAAAAAAAAAAAAGATTTCAGTTTCATGACAAATCAACGAAGAAAAATAGATTTGTCACGGAAAAACGATTTGTCACGAATTTATTTTTTTCGTAGATTTTTCACTAAAACAATGATTTGTCACGACTCATGAAAAGAAAACGATTTGTCACGAAAAAAAAAAAAGTTGATTTAAGGTTCGTGACAAATCTAAATGATTTAACAAAAATAAATTTGGAAAAAAAAAAAAAAAGATATGTCACGAAAATAATCGATTTATTTCGAAAAAAATGATTTCAGTTTCGTGACAAATCGACGAATTTATTTATTTTCGCAGATTTTTCGCTAAAAAATGATTTGTCACGAAAAGAAAACGATTTGTCACGAAAAAAAAAGTAGATTTCAGGTTCGTGACAAATCTATGATTCAACAAAAATAGACATATTGTTTTTTTTAAGAAAAATAATTAATTTGCGTGAAAAAAAATAAATTAAATTAACGTGAATTAGAAGAGAGTAGGAAAATGAAAATAAAAATAAAAATAAAGTAGAGAATTGAGGAAAATACCATTTATAATTTGTGGAAGACCAAAGTTAACTTTGTTGGAGGTGTGGTGAACTGGTAAATGGTAATGGTATTCCTGTGAACGCAGAAGAAGAGAAGAGAAGAGAGAGAAAAACTAATCAAATCTGTTTTAGGGTTCCAATGTATTTATATACTTAGTTTTTATTCCGGGTCGGTTTATCGGTTCTATTTATTGTACCCGACTCGACCCGATTTGAACAGCACGTTTCCCGAGCAAAATTTTAAAATTTGTAACATAATAATAATCTTGGAAATTAAAACATACAAACATGAACCACCTCACCTACTGACGTACTCTAGTAAACATACTCTTATTCATAGTGACTACTCTAGATTCTACGGAGTACCATCATTAATCACATTTATTGGTGACATTACTACTCAAACAATTTTTTTTTATTTCTTTAATACGGTACATTCAAGAATCACCATTAGGAATGACAATAGATCGGGTTCGGGTGGGTTTGGAAAAAACCAAACCCAAACCCGTAACAGAAAATGACATCCAAACCCATCTATGAACCCATGAAATGTTGCGGGTTCGGGTTCGGGTTTCACCCGTGAATTTAAGCAACATCCAGACCCACCCACAAACCCGTAAACTTCAGAGGATTTGTCTTATCTTCCTCAGTGCTTCCTTGCTGAACCGGTAACATAATCTGAAATTGATGCACCACGCCACCACCCTTTGAGGCACTTCTTGTTTGCTTTGTTTTCATCATCTAAAAATGTTTTCAATAGTCATGCTATCCACATCTGCTATCCACCGCTGAACGTCATCGAAGATGATCTCTCCTTTTGATTGAGCATCATCAATTTTTCCTTGCAACCTTTCTCTCTTGTTTTTAAGGTCTTGATCTTGTCCTCTCAATTTTCGAATGTTGTATTCGTAGTGAAGAAAATAACCAAGCTGACGGCTTCCTGCATTGTACACGCAGTCCACAAATTTGTCCGCGAAAGCTGAAAGAAAAGGGTCTGCTAACACCGGAAAAAGACCAGAGGCCCAGAACTGATTAACTTGATCACCATGAAAGTATTCATAAAGTAATCAATCATCTTTAATTTAAACCATACGTTAGATTTTAAAGAAAATTGAAACGTTAAATTCAATTGTACAACACTAGGAGTTCAAACAAAAGAAAAAAAATGTACACCACAAGTTTAAAAATAAAATAATAATAAACATAAAACACTAGGAGCATAGTAGTTTGGTTACAAATTCATCAACTTCCTTATTAGAATTTCCACCTTCATCAATCTGGCCAAATTCTTCCATTTCTTGCTTGAGAGATGATCATTTCACTTTCATTCTTCCATACCATCCTTCTTCTACAACTCCTGTTGCCAGAAAACATGAGAAACAAAAAGATAATTCAATATATAAATCATTTAAAAATTAAATTCTCAGTTCCAATTCACTTTGAAAAAAATAAAATAAAATTGCATGTATAGACATGTTTGATAACACTTAAAACACATTAATCTCTCTGATAGTTCAATCCAGACCTGCCATGGCATTCCCACATATGGTAACAAAGAATAACTTTATCAGATAAATGAAAAAGGAGGCACTTAATCGAAATAGATTAAATAAGTTTACAAAGAAAAGAAAGAAACAGTATGACACCTGTTTTCCCTTGAAGAATTGCTGCAGGGTGATGTTAAGGTTGTCCATCCAACGTTTTTCACCATCAATTTTAATCATATTCACCAGCTTAGGCGTCACAGCTTGGTCTCCACGACCAAAGGTCTCCATTTTCGAACAACGTTGTATATCCAGTAACTCCAAAGCCGGGAATTCTATTGTACACCGCCTTGCACAAAAACAAGCGAGGCTGCGTAGGTCTCCGAGATCAATTTGGTAAAAACTGGGAAACGTAATCCTATCCGTTGATCCTCCTGTTTCTGCTTTCTCATCTGAGATTATTTCTTCAAGTTTACTGCAAAGTACCACTTTCAGTGTTCTGAGCTGCACCAAGCCTTTGGCAATGGAGGAAGCAAAGAGGTTTTTCAATTTAGGGCAACCTGATATCTTTATAGAAACCAGGTTTCCCAGACGTGGGGAGGTTGCGGTGTGATCTATCTTCAGCGATACTATCTTATTTTCTTGATGATCTTCTTCTTCTTCTTCTTCCTTCCCAAAAATCTCCTCTAATCTGTCGCAACCCTCTATCTCCATGTGTTCTAAAGAAACAAGGCATTGTAATAGAGCTGGAGGAAATACCTGTCTTAAATTGGAGCACCGGTACACCGATATTAGCTTCAGGTTGCAGAGGCTAATGAGTTTGGCGTCACCGTTCCAAATTCGCATCATGTTAAACAAACTCCACAGCTTTAGATGATTTAAAGATGAAAGAAACTTGGTTTCCTCCTTTGCAATCACAAGACTTTCAAAATCAAATACATATACCACCGAGAAACAGTCGTGTGCTTCAAAACTTTCTAGACTGTGTAACCTCTGGAGCAAATCACTTGGTACAATGTTTAACATTTTAGTTTTCGAAAGGACTCAGCTGGGAGTGGACCATGGCATATTTCAACCAACATATACATGTGCTTCATCAGTAAAGATTCTAAACCGTTTAAAACAATGCATTTTGGTGTACATTCCAACGTATTAATGAGATAGTTTATCTCCCCACAGTGTACAAGTTGTAGAAATTTCAAGTCATTGAATCCATGGTTACCTAGATCAGGAAGGATATTCCTCAAACCAGCTATTCCACGCAATTGCAGTGCGTCGGTAATCTTTATCAGTGAGTATGCCCAATCCAGTTCTTGATATTTAATGCCTGCCAAATACAAGATTCTCGACCCTGGTGGAGATTTCTCAATTAACATATCACGTGCATAGCCAATTTTTATATCAAAGCTTGTTGAGTTTAGAAAGGGCATGCGATTAGACAGGATAATACGACCCAACGAGCCAGCCAGTGAATCACCTCCAGTAACAACATGCAAGATGGTCTTTCGAGATGTACAGGTCCTCTAATTTTTTTAGGCAAGAAAAGACAGCTTGTGGTATTTGTGTAATTCTGAAACACTCTTTCAAATAAAACATTTTTAACTTCACTAATTGCCCAAAATTTCCAGGGATCTCTGCTATATCAGTACCGTTTAGGCTAAGAATCTCAAGGTTGGTAAGCCTTCCAATAAGAGACATGTCAGCCATGTCTCCAAACTTGCAATAATCAAGACGAAGAGTCGTAAGGTTAGCAAGGAGTACGGGTGACTGTGGCAGTTGCAATATCTGAATTCGACTCATGTCTAGGAGTTTTACATCTCTCATCCCTTGCAATATCTGAATTCGACTCATGTCTAGGAGTTTTACATCTCTCATCCCTTGAAAGAAATTATTAGAGACAACCAAGGAAGAATTTTCCTGCAGCAGCAAAGCCTGCAGCTTTGGGTATTCCAATCCATCAGGTACCTCACGGATATCATTGTACATCAATGAGATTCCTGTGAAATTTTCAAATGTGTCTGCACTCGGCCAATTTAGTAGCTGAATGCCAGCTTTCACCATGAACATTTGTTCATCCTTGGATAATTTTATTGCAAAATCACGGACAATGTCATGCATTTTCACGTGTTGTTCATCATTGCCAGGAATCAAGAGAAAAGAAGCGATGAGGATACTTACAAGAGCATGTATTCTACATCTAGCTTCGTCCACTGTATCAATTTCTTGGAAGAACCTCAGACCCATCCCATATTTCATCAACAGTTCAATTGGAATGTCAAAATCTTCTGGAAATAAGCAACAGAGTAAGAAGACTGATTTTTCTTCTTTGCTTTCCAGAAAATCATAGCTCAACTTCAAACTTGCAAACACTTTCCGTTCCATTCCTCTGATGGTTGTCGGTGCTGACTTTTTAAGTTGTTGTTTCGCATCAATCCACACAGACTTTTTGTTCCTGTTCTTCAATGCTGCAGCAACAGTCACAAGAGCTAATGGCAGGCAACAACATTCATCAGCTACCTCTCTTGCAATGGGGTTTATATCAGGGTTGTCCGCAACTTTGCCTGCAACATCCCTGAAAAGTCCCCAAGATTCTTCTTCTGGTAAAGTTCCAACTTTAAAAGTTTTAGCCTTCATTCCCCTGCAGACGTCTTCGATCCGGGAAGTAAGCACTATCTTACAGCGTTTACTTGCAAAAGGTATTCCAACCGTCCCCAATTCAATTCCTTCCCAAACATCATCCAATACTATAAGGATGCGTGCTTTCCGCTTCGGCTTCGGCTCCGGCTTCGGCTCCTCCTCTACCTTCAGCTCCTTGATTCTTTCCAACAGAAAATGTGCTCTTGCTGATACGTCGTCGTCGTCAGGCAGTTTGAAACCTAACCTCTTAGCAATATCCCTTTGAATGTTGACATAGTTTTGAGTTTGAGACACAGCCACCATCACTATAAAATCAAATAGCTTTTTCTTGAATGCTTGCTTGCTGATTTCGTTTGCTAAAGTTGTCTTACCCACACCACCCATCCCACATATTCCAATTATGCTCACATTTTCATCTTTCAACATCTCCATAATTTGCCTAGTAATCAACTCCCTAGACTGGAAGTTAATAGACAAAGCTGATGAAGGTACGAGTAGGTTTCTTGGTTGAGGAGCCTGGCGAGATACACTTTGAAATCCTGCTCCCTCTTGTTGGAGATTTGAAATAGCCTCAATCTTCCTCTCTGCCTCTTTGCCGAACCGGTAGAGTGACCAGGGATTAATGCACAATCCTTTGAGACACCTCTTATTTGCTTTATCTTCCTCTTCTCTAAAATGCTCGGCTTCTTTAGTGATACCATCCACTCTTTGTATCCAGTTGGTAACATCTCTCAGGATGATCTCTCCATTTGCTGTAGCTTCATCAATTTTCCCTTGCACCCTTTCTCTCGTATGCTCCAGTTTCTCAGCTTTGATTCTTAATCTTTCAACGCTGTCCTTGTAACCACACAAATAGCGAAACTGGCGGCATGTAGCATCAAAGGAGCAGTCCCAGAGTTTTCCTACAATTGTAGCCACAACTTCCATTTCGAGACCAAGGAAGAAGGATGCGATTGCAATACAGAGAAATAACAAATGGTGGCAGAAAAATTCGGGTTTTAATCAAATAAAAATGGGGCAAAGGAACAACTATTGATTTGTGATGTTGTAGATCTACAAACTCTGCTCAATTTTGTGAGATTATTGGATTGGTCGTAGCAGGGGCCATCTTCTTCTGCATTATTTACATTCACGGTCTCAAAAGTTGTTGGTCCACACCAAAAGAGAGACCCCCACTAATCATGCCTGTGATGAAATAATCCTCTCACTAATCACTATCATCAGTCTCTCACTGTTTTTTTTTTTTTTTTTTTTTGAAAGATCACTGTTTTGATTTTGTCTTCATTTCATTTGTTGTAGCTTCATCAATTTTCTCACTACTTTTTACACTGTTCTTGTAATGATACCCCACTAAAAAGAAGTCAAGAAAATAATAGATCAAAGCTTCGTGACAAAATCTACGAACAAAAACAGACGTCACGAAATAAAAAAGATTTGTCACGAAAATAATAGATTTAAGCTTCATGACAAATTTAGTTTTTTCGTAGACTTTTCATTAAATACGATTTATCACGAAAAGAAAACGATTTGTCACGGAAATAATAGATTTAAGCTTCGTGACGAATTTACAAAGAAGAAAAATTTGTCACGAAAAAAACTATTTGTCACGAAAAAAAAGTAGATTTAATGTTCGTGACAAATCTTTGTTAAATAATTGATTTATCTCGAAAAAAAAAGGATTTCAGTTTCGTGACAAATCAACGAAGAAAAATAGATTTGTCACGGAAAAACGATTTGTCACGAAAAGAAAACGATTTGTCACGAAATAAATGATTTAACAAAAAAAAAATTTGGAAACAAAAAAAGATATGTCACGAAAATAATCGATTTATCTCGAGAAAAATGATTTCAGTTTCGTGACAAATCAACAAAGAAAAAACGATTTGTTACGATTTTTTTTTTTCGCAGATTTTTCGCTAAAACATGATTTGTCTCGCAGATTTTTCGCTAAAACATGATTTGTCACGAAAAGAAAACGATTTGTCACGGACGTAAATTTGTCACGAAAAGAAAACGATTTGTCACGGACGTAAATTTGTCACGAAAAAAAAAACTATTTGTCACGAAATAATAGTTTTGTCACGAAAAAAAAGTAGATTTCAGGTTCGTGACAAATCTAAATGATTTAACAAAAATAGATTTGTCACGAAAATAATCGATTTATCTCTAAAAAAAAAAATATTTCAGTTTCGTGACAAATCAACAAAGAAAAAACGATTTGTCACGAATTTATTTTTTTCGTAGATTTTTCACTAAAAAATTTGTCACGAAAAGAAAACGAATTGGTACGGGAATAATAGATTTAAGCTTCGTGACAAATTTACTAAGAAAATAAATTTGTCACGGAAAAAAAAAAAAAAAAACCATTTGTCACGAAATAATAGTTTTGTCACGAAAAAAAAAAAAGATTTAAGCTTCGTGACAAATTTACTAAGAAAATAAATTTGTCACGAAAAAAAAAAAAAAAAAACCATTTGTCACGAAAAAAAAAATAGATTTAAGGTTCGTGACAAATCTAAATGATTTAACAAAAATAGATTTGTCAACAAAAAAAAAAAATTTGTCAAGAAAATAATTGATTTATCTCGAAAAAAAAAATCAGTTTCGTGACAAATCAAATTAGATTTGACGCGAAAAATAGATTGATTAATTATAGAAGAAATAATTAACTTTTGTAAGAAAAAAAAAATGGTGAAATGAATTTTTTGTATCGTGACATATTGTTTTTTTTAAGAAAAATAATTAATTTGCGTGAAAAAAAAATTTAAATTAACGTGAATTAGAAGAGAGTAGGAAAATGAAAATAAAAATAAAAATAAAGTAGAGAATTGAGGAAAATACCATTTATAATTTGTGGAAGACCAAAGTTAACTTTGTTGCAGGTGCTGTAATGGTATTCCTCTGAACGGAGAAGAAGAGGAGTGACACAGAAGAGAAGAGAGAGAAAAACTAATTAAATCTGTTATTAGGGTTCCAATGTATTTATATACTTAGTTTTTATTCCGGATCGGTTTATCGGTTCGATTTATTGTACCCGACTCGACCCGACTTGAACAGCACGTTTCCCAAGCAAAATTTAAAAACTAAAACAAATCTTGGAAATTAAAACATACAACCACCTCACCTACTCTATTATACATACTCTTATTCATAATGACTACTCTAGATTCTACGGAGTACCATCATTAATCACATTTATCGGTGACATTACTACTCAAAAAGAAATTTTATTTCTTTAAGAATCAGCACCATTTCCATTCATAAGAACAAGGTGCCGAACCCATCAATGGGATGTAAGAGCATTCACAATAGTGATAAAAGAGACCCATTTTTAGTTGGATCCAATGGTGTAATAATGGTAAAAAAGTGGATTAAAAAAAAAAGGAGGAATTGCATTTTAGTCCCTGTAGTTTGCCTTATTCTGGGTTTAGTCCACGGTTATTTTTTTTTATAACTTTTAGTCCTTTTGTGACAGATTCTGTCAAAAGACAGATTCTGCCATGTCAGTCGGACTCAAAGACTGTAATGTCCCTCTGACTTTCTGATACCCTTTGAAAGACCGTTTTACCCTTCACTAAAAATTAAAAACAGATTTAATAATAATAATATATATATAGATTTTAAAAAAACAAATAAATATAAAATAAAACAAAAAAAAAAAGCTTTATCTCTCACCAGTATACAACACAATCATCAGAAGATCAGATCATAAAAAAAAATTCTTTAATTTATGATCTGATACAATTAGTGCATCACATTAATAAATTCATGCTCAACAAAAACGCAATTTTATTCAATAATAACACAATTACAAGAAGAAATTTGATAATGTCATCGTCTTCATATTGCAAACAATTGTTTTCCCAGATGCAGTTCCACCAGCAACACCTGGAAAACACAAAAAACCCACAATATATATCAAAACATGAACTTGAAAAATCAAATCAAATCAAAATCAAATCGAAGAGATGAGACGAAGTGAAATTGGGAGGTAGTTGATGTGGAAAATGAAACCCGAAAATCAAAATCAAATCGAGAAGCTAAGACGAAGAAAATGAAACCCATAAATTGTATACAAACAAACAATTCGGTGAACCAAACCGATTTCAAGCCCCCTAAACACAGTAAATCAATTTCAACAACCACAAACACAAACCAAGCCCCAATCGAACCCAAACCATCCACAACCACACCCAAATCCAATCAAACCCATAAAACACCCAGGTAGTTGATGTGGAAAATGAAACCCAGAAATCAAAATCAAATCGAGAAGTTGTGACGAAGAAAATGAAACCCAAAAATTGTATACAAACAAACAATTCGGTGACCACAAACACAAACCGAGCCCTAATCGAACCCAAACCACCCACACCCAAATCCAATCGAACCCATAAATCACCCACACCCAAACCCAATCGACAAAGAAGAAAAGAGAGAAAGAGATCGGTTCGGTTTAGGGTTTGATGACAAGAAAGAAAGAGAAGATACGGCGGCCGGGATCTCGTCGGTGGTGGTGGTGGTGGCGGCGGCGGCTAGGGTTTGATGGAGATGAATGAAGAAGAAGATATGAGGTTTGAGTTGATGATGGGGTTTGATGGAGAAGAATGAAGAAGAAGATGTGGGGTTTGAGTTGATTTAGGTCGATGATGATGATGTGGGAGATGTTTTGTTTTTTCTTTTATTTTATATTAGTTTTGTATAAACAAAATATATATAATTTGTTTTAATTGTAATTTACCGTCCAATTTAGTTTTTTTTTTAATTATTATTTTTAATATTAATATTTTATTAATTATTATAATATTACTTATTTTATTAATTATTTAATTTTTTGATAAAAATAATTATTATTTGATTTAATAATAATATTTATTTGTTTTTTAAATTAATTTTTAAATTATTTGTATTTTATTTATTATTTATTATTTATTATATTATTAATTGTATATATCAAATTACCTTTATATCCTTCTGTCCTAATTACCCTTCCTGCCCCACTGATGAATTTACCTATTTACCCTTGTTGACCCTCGTTGACTTGATGGAACCCTAACAGAATTGGATGGTAGGGACTGGAATTCATATTGTCAGAATACAGATGGACTGAAAGTTACAATACCAAAAAAACGTGGACTAAACCCAGATTAAGGCAAACTATAGGGACTAAAATACGATTTTCCCAAAAAAAAAAGTCCCAAATGTGAGCTCAACCCCACTAGACCCAAATTGGGTTTTAAATTTGGAACTTCATTTAGGTCTTGCCCAATGATTGGAGTTGGGTTCCCAACACCTCACAATCATTGAGTTTGGCTTATATATATAATTATTAATTTCAATAACTATATATATAATGAAAAAATATATATAAATTATTTATATTTAAATATATAATTATTAATTTCAATAATTATATATATAATGAAAAAATATAAATAAATTTAATATATATTATTTAAATTTAAATATAAAATTATTAATTTCAATAATTATATATACAATGGAAAAATATAAATAAATTAATTTTAATTTAAAATTTTTATTTTAATGAAATTAAATTAATTTGAATGAAAATATTAATTTTTTGAAGGTTTGAAACCGAAACCGGAACCGGAACCAAACCTTCAAAACTGGAACCGAAATCGGTTTTGAAGGTTATGAATCAGAACCAGACCGGAACCGAAACCGAACAGTTGGAACCGTCTGAACCGATGAATCGGAACCGGAACTGAAATCTCTAATAGCAATATTTTAAAAAGATGCCCTAAATTAACACAAACACCCTCTTCTATCAAGTTAATCCGATAACTATAACGGTTGACTAACCTTGACCATTGGAAATCCAAATATACCCTTGCCATATCATCTCAAACATAAATGATTTTATAATTAAAATTGAAAAATCAATTTTTATTTTTTAAAAAGATAATCTACTAAGGAAACAAGAGATCTTTGATGATCTCCTACTTACTAGAAAAGATCTTCATCGATCTCGGAGATCGACTTCCTGCAATTCGTAAAGGAGGCTCCTCTGCGAATTGAGGATGTTTCCGCAGATAGCTGATATATTATCTTTTTTTTTAATTAAAATTATTTTATGTTTAAGATGATGTGGCATTGGTATATTTGGTTTTCCATAGGTCAAGGTTAGTCAACCGTTAAAGTTAACAAATTGACTTGATGACATTGGGTGTTTGTGCTAATTTAGGATATCCTTTTGAAATCTTACTAAATTCAATAAAGTAAGGGTAAGTTAGTGCAATTAACCCTATTTTATATAATGATATATTGATATGTATGGAGTAGTGTTTCAATGGAGGGAAAAAAAATGGAAAAAAGAGAGGGAAAATTATGTTTGTGGGAGGGAAAATTATGTTTTTTTGCCCCATACCATCCCCATCCCATTAATGTATTTTTTTTAATGACCTTTTGATAAGTATCATATAAATAGTATTGAATAATATGAAAATAATAGTGTGAGGGGTATATTATATGTAATGATATGGATGGAGCAGTGTTTCAATGGAGGGAAAAAATGGGAAAAAAAGGGAGGGAAAGTTATGTTTGTGGGAGGGAAAAATATGAGGGAAAATTATATATATAGCGGGTACGGGTACGGGGCGAGGCGGGGACTTTAAATCCTGTAACCATACCGAAATTAAATCGGGGATTGAAAAAAATACCAACCCCATGCCATGACTTAAATAGTACGGTTAAAACCACCTCTAACGGGTCGGGTCCCCACGAGTCCCCGGACCAATGACATCCCTACCTCTATCAAAGCTGTAACCGATTTTGGATGAATGAAAATCATTGTTTATCCACTATTGAATGACTCGATACTTTGCTAGCATCGCCTTGTTTGTGTCATGACCAGTTCCAGTCACGATTAGTACCACCATCCCTAGGAATCAGTCATGGCTAACCACTGGCATCGCCCGATCCCTAACGGCAACTAACCCCGCTATAGGCATCTAAGCCTTGTCCTAAGACCGTGTCTCAAACCACGACTCGACTCTCCACTCCACGCTAGGCCCCTCCAACCGTGGAGTACCGCTCCATCCAGTCTAGATGTTGTCCAAAAATCAACACCCGATTTTTAGGATAACACATATTTTTTCTGATTTTGAATTCATTAATATATTTAATATAATATTTTGAAATACTAGATCAAGGGCAAAATGGACATTGTCCCTTTCCATGATTGACTAACAATGGTCAACGTTAGTCAACAGGTTAAGGAGAGTTTATTGTCATTATGACTTTTTTTTTTTATATCTGTTTTAGTATAATTATTCATATAGCTAGGGTAAGTTTATGTAATTTACCCATAAGAAATGGTTATACAAATAATTTCGTAGGGTGGTAATATCTACACCCAATAAATAAACTATCTCATTAAGGACATTATAGCCATTTTGTACCTAAGAGTTGGTCAATAACTATATTTGACGGAAGTCAACTGAAGGGAAGCTTGTGTAATTTCAAGCAAAAGGTTCATCTAGCTGCAATTAGGTCTAAATTCCGGTGAATTTGTTAAAACAAAAATCAAAACAAAATGTGAAACACGACGACTTTGTCTATTTAGCATCTCTTTTCTGGAAGGCAATAAAATAGAATATATATATATAATAAATCTAAAATCTCGATTAAAAAAAAAAAAAGAATATCCTTCTTAAAAAAAGAAAATTAATAAAAAAGGACATAATGTTATACCTTATACTCGTGTCAATAAAGTCGTGAGTTATGTTCTTATATGATTTTTTTTATTTAAAAAAAAAAATTGAACTTTAGACATCAACCTTTAATTGAACTGATGTATTTACAACCATACTATGTTATGCAACTACTTTTCAAATATATATATATATAGCTTTTATGAATAGATTTTTGAGTGTATAGTTTTTACAAAATAGATTTTTAAACAAAAAAATCAAAGTTGTAATTTGCATTAATGATTTTTCACACATGTTTTTTTTTTTTTTTTTTCTCCTTGTTTTGGCGTGAAAATATGGAATAGGAGATTAGAATTTTAGACCTCAACTTACTTATGGTGTATTTTCTAATCAGGAATCACATCCATGGAAAGGGAAGTTCCAAATTTTGAATTCCAATATTTACTAATATTTTGGGGAATTAAGTTCCGTGAACCCCATATACAAATCAGGAATAAGTTCCTGAAAGAAAGGGAACTTGATTCCCCTACTCACCCTAGGAATTAAGTTCCGTGGACCCCATATATAAATCAAGAATAAGTTCATGAAAGAAAGAGAATTTGATTCCCTCTACTCACCATAGGAATCAAGTTTCCTTTCCTAATTACAAAGTGAATTCATATAATTTTATTAAAATATCCCCATATAAAATTAATAAAAAAAACAATTATATATATATTTTCATTAATGTTTCATATGAAATGAAATTATGTTGTAAATATATATATATATATATATATATATATATATATATATATATATATATATATCAAAGCATCTTTTAAATCTAATGACCAACATGCAATGAACTGATATATTTTATATCAGTTCGAACTGACAATAGAAAGACTGATATATATATATAATAAAAATGAACTACAATGAAGTCATGTTATTTTTTATTCTTTTTTTATATTTTTATTCATAATACTCATATATATTTATACAATTTTTCTATTATCAGTTCGAACTGACAAAAGATATATCAGTTCCTTGCATGTGGGTCATTGGATTTAAATACTTTGACTTGGCTACATGCACTTGTCAAAACATCTTTTAAATCCAATGGCCCACATGCAAGGAACTGATATATCTTTTGTCAGTTCGAACTGATAATAGAAAGACTGTATATTTATATATATATAGTCCCGATCTGGTCAAGACGTCCTGATATAACTTTATGATCAGGATATTGAATGTGAGCCACTCATTATGGAGAAGCTTTCACAAGTGTATACACACTTAAGTCAAAGCATGTAAAACTAGTGGCTCACATTCAATATCCTCATAAAGTTATATCCGGATGCATTGACTTGAAAATATATAGTATCTTTATTTTGTAACATAAGGGTATTTTTATAATTAACTCTGTACAAATTTGATTCCATTTCTAATTCTTCAAAATTAGTAAACATTGGAATGAAATTTAGTAACTTAATTTCGATTCTCCTCCATTCATTTTTCAATGGAACTTGAATCTGATTCCATTCATTTCCGATTAGTAAATGCGCCCTTAAAGTAATTTGTTATTCTCTGTGAAAAACGAAATCTTGCTATGCTTGGCTTCGTCACTCTTTTTCTCTATTTATATTTCGGCCTCTTGGATCCTTCTTCTCTCACTCATTCACACCAAAAACTAATTAAAGCACAGGTTTCAATTTCGCTCTCTCTCTATATTTTTTTTATGGACTAATTGCACAAACGTCCCCTGAGTTTAGGCATAATTGCATGTATATGAAATTTTTACTCATAATTGCACAAACATCCCCTGTAATTAGTTGACTTCGTTAAATCTAACCATTGACCACAATTTTAACCAAAAAATGACTAAAGTGCCCCTAGTTACCTATTTTATAATTAATTATATATATACTCTTTTTTTTTTGACAATTTATATATATACTGAAAAAAATAATTATATATATACTGAAAAAAATAATTATATATATATATTTTTAAAAATAATTATATATATACTTAAAAATAATAATTATATATAATACTTAATTTATTTATTTAAAAAAATGGATTATAAAAATGTAAAAAATGGATTATAAAAATTGTTAAATAAATAAATTAAGTATTGTATAAAATTATTATTTTAAGTATATATATAAATTGTCAAAAAAAATAAAGTATATATATAATTAATAATAAAATAGGTAACTAGTGGCACTTTAGTCATTTTTTGGTTAAAATTGTGGACAATGGTTAGATTTAACGAAGTCAACTAATTACAGGGGATGTTTGTGTAATTATGGGTAAAAATTCCATATACATGCAATTATACCTAAACTCAGGGGACGTTTGTGCAATTAGTCCTTTTTTTATTTACTAGTTTTAATTTGCTCGATCAAGTTGTTTATTTATTGGGTAAATTGCAATGAAGTACCTTCATGTTTTGTCATACCACAGCTAAATCGAACTTTTATCTAAAATTACAATGAGATACCCTTGACCCATTTGACCAACATACCACCGTTAAAGCTAAGGTTGGTCAAATGGGTCAAGGGTATCTCATTGTAATTTTAGATAAAAGTTTGATTTAGCTATGGTATGACAAAACATGAAGGTGCTTCATTGCAATTTACCCCTAAAAATGAAAAAGAATTTAAAAAAAATTAAAAATTGGATTTGGTTGAGCAGATGGACGGTGGATCTCTACCGAAGCCGATTTTCAATTTTAATCCACACACCGACCAACCAGGCAGCCACTTCATTTTCTCCCAAAACCTTAAATCTCCTTTGCGTTGACCATTGAAAACCTAAGAAAGAGAGTGGAATCGACGGCAACAACTGCTACGGCACCGGGAAGACGATGGCGAAGACTTCGGCGTCATCGGCAAAACTCCGACAACACCACGACGAGAGTGCTATCATGAGGAGGAGACAAGCGATAGATTAGGATTGAAGCTTTTGATGATTTGAAGCTTTTTTCTGGAAAAAAATCATGTATTTTCTGGAAAAATATATCAAGGTTTTGTTATTTTCAAAGTTAATTGAGATTAGGATTGAAGCTTTTGTCAATTTGAAGCTTTTTTTTATGAAAAAATTCTTGCATTTTCTGGAAAAAATTATTTGGGTTTGAAACCAAATCTGAATGTTGTTTGAATCTGGAACTGGTTTTGTGTTTGTGGGTTTGGCTATCTAAAGAAGATGAACAGTAGTTTAGATTTTTATTTTTTTTTAAATGCCGAGAGTTATTGTTTGAATTTCGAGACTTATGATGTTTGATGGTGTGGTGTTGGTGATTTCGAGAGTTATTTTTTGAAAATTAATTTGGGTTTGAAACTAAATATGAATGTTGATGTTTGATTTTTTTTTTTTTGAAGATGAACAGTGTTTGGTGTTGGTGATGACGATGATGGGGGTGTGGTGATGACTGACGATGTTGATGGTGTGGATTCGTGATGGTCTGATGGACTTGGGAAGTTGGGATTAAAAAAAAAATGATGTTGATGATTTTGGTGGAGATCCAAGATCTACAATTCTTTTAAAAAAAAATTGTTTTAAAAATTTGTTTGATTTGATGAGTTGTTCTGGGTTTGGGAAGAAGAAGAAGGAAGAAGAATCTCGAGAGAGAGAGAGAGTTAATTTGCTTTTGTTATTATTATATTTTTTATTTAATAAATATCTTTCTTGGTAAATTGTAATGAAGTACCTTTAGTTTTGTCATACCACAGCTAAATCGAACTTTTATCTAAAATTATAATAAGATACCCTTGACCCATTTGACCAACCTTAGCTTTAACGGTGGTCTGTTGGTCAAATGGGTCAAGGGTATCTCATTGTAATTTTAGATAAAAGTTCGATTTGGTTGTGGTATGACAAAACGTGAAGGTGCTTCATTGCAATTTATCCTTATTTATTTTAGAGAAATATTGCTAGCTAGCTAGAGACATTCAGGAGTGGTACACTCGTGCACTGCTCTGCTCTTTATTTTGTTATCTATTTGTTTATGTACACGCGTAGTTGTTTACTTTTGAATTCAATTTTCAATTAGCTTCCATTTTTTTTTAATGTTTTTTAATGGTAATGGTAATGTGGAATTGTTTACTATTCAGTACGTGTTTCACAGTATCAATTTCTTCATAGAGTACTATATAATATAATTTTTCATTAACATGCAGCAATTGAGCTCGGTGATCAGCTGATAGACATTATGGATCCGAGACTGCATGTGGCTGCTTGCAATGGAGATGTTGGAGCTTTGCACAAGTTGCTCCAAGAAGATCCTCTTCTTCTCTCCAAAGCCACTATGTCAACTTCATCAGATTCTCCATTACACATAGCTGCAATGCTTGGACACACTGATTTTGCCAAGTTAGTGATCTCTCGAAACCCGGAACTATCAAGAGAACTGAATCACCAAGGATACACCCCAATTCACATGGCATCGTTCAAAGGGCACTTGCAGATCGTCACTGAGTTGCTGAATTTCGACAAGGGACTCTGCTTTGTAAAGGATTCTGAGGGTAGGACTCCACTTCACTGTGCAGCTATCAAAGGAAGAGTGGAAGTCATCACCCATTTAATGTGTTGTTGTCCTGAATCAGCAATGGAGGTCACTTTCAAAGGTGAAACCCTCCTCCATCTTGTCGTCAGCAATAGCCAAAGTGAGGTCATGGTGCTGCTGATTTCGTCTCTTCGTGAGCTGAATCTGCTGCACAAGCTTATTGACAGCCGCAATGAAGACGGAAAGACTGCACTGCAACTTGCCATTGCCAAGAACCAAAACAAGGTAATGACGGTAGGGGGGGTTATTGTAAATTAATGGTAAAGTTGTTTCCGGTTGTGAAAGAGCAAACCTCGATCAAGGGAGGGGCACTTTAGTCTCTACAATGGATTGTTTGTTAAAAACAATCAACTTTCTAATTTTGATTATTTGCCTTATATATATATTGAAAGGTAACATTAATTAAAGGGGGAATTGCATTTTAGTCCCTATAGTTTGCCTTATTCTAGGTTTAATCCACGGTTTTTTTTTTTATAACTTTTAGTCCTTCTGTGACAGAATCAGTCAAAAGACAGATTCTGCCATGTCAGTCGGACTAAAAGACCATAATGCCCCTGAAGGTTGTTGATAATAACGAAAAGACCGTTTTACCCTTCATTAAAAATTAAAAAACTAAAAATTAAAAAACAGATTTTATAATAATATATATATAACAGATTTAAAAAAAAAAACAAAAAACAAATATAAAATAAATAATATTTTATCATCATGTTTCATCTCCATATTTCATCATCATCATCAATATATATATAACAGATTTAAAATATATATATATAAAATAAATAATATTTTATCATCAGGTTTCATCTCCATATTTCATCATCATCATCATCTCATCTCCAGATTTCATCATCAGATTTCAACCTGAATCACCATCAACACCCATCATATGTTCATCACCATCAACAACTCAACACCCACACCATCATCTGCAACTCAACTCAACTCAACTCAACTCATCATCAGATTTCAACTCGAATCACCATCAACACCCATCATATGTTCATCACCATCAACAACTCAACACCCACACCATCTGCAACTCAACACCCACACTATCATCTGCAACTCAACTCAACTCACCATCAGATTTCAACTCGAATCACCATCAACAACTCAACACCCACACCATCATCTGCAGAAATCATCACCCACACTACCACCACACCATCAACCTATCATAAATCAAATCCTCACCATGAGCCACCCAAACCCAACCTTTAGCCGTCGAACAGATCGGCGCCGCTGGAGATGGAAGATTGCGACAGGGACTCGGCGCCGAACAGATCTCCTCCACAAACCCTTTTGCCTCTCATGGGTACCTCATTTTCGGCTTCTACGCCGTTGTCGCAGACCGAAGCGACACGATTTCGGGGTTTGATTATAGTGTTTCTGTGTTGGATTTCGGGGTTTTTAGGTTCGTTTTTGTTGCTGAGGGTTTCTGGGTTAGTTTTGACGGCAGAGGGCTGCTGGGTTCGTCGGCGGCGGCGGTTGATAGGTCGGCGATGAGGATTTCTGGTTTCGTTTTGGTGGTGGTTGAGGACTTTTGAGCTTTAGTTATTTTCTGGTGGTTGTCGGATGATGAGGATGATGAGGATGATGATGGTGATGGTGATGGTGATGGTGTTGAGGAGAGAGAAATGGTGTTTGAGGGAGTGAGAGAGATGAGAGAAACGGTGGAGAAGATGATGATTTTTGTAAAAAAAATAATTTTTGTTTTGTTTATAATTTCAGTGGAGAAGATGATGAGATTAAGATATAAATTTTGATTTTAATTTCTGTTATTTTAAAATTAAATATTTAGTAAAATTAAATTTTGAATGTTAAATGACGTGGCATGATCTCATCCACTCATTTGTTTTTTTATTTAATATATTATTAATTATATTTATCAAATTACCATTATAACCTTTAGCCCTAATTACCCTTTCTGTCCCCACTGATGAATTTACCTATTTACCCCCGTTGACCCTCGTTGACTTGACGGAACCCTAACAGAATTGGACGGTAGGGACTGGAATTCATATTGTCAGAATACAGATGGACTGAAAGTTACAATATAAAAAAACCGTGGACTAAACCCAGATTAAGGCAAACTACAGGGACTAAAATACAATTTTCCCTTAATTAAAATCTAATATGATGAAATCATGTACAGATGACAAAGTATGTTGGCAAGTGAGACAGAGAATGTGGATGAAATAATTGATCATGAAACAAATAAACAAGCAGTAGTAGACATTGACAAGAACCAAAACCAGGTACGTAATTTATAAGATTGATTATTTAATTTACCTTATATATGAATTAAAGTCTAATATCATGAAATCGTGTACAGATGACAAAGATGTTGTCAAGTGTGACAGATGAAACAAAAAAACAAGCAGCAAAAACAGACATTATTGCTGGTCCATCATCATCAGGCTCTGGTGGTTATGAATTGTCCTGGAAGGATAGGTCGGAGACATTGCATAATACGATAATCGTAGTATGTTCAGTGTTAGCAACATGTTGCTTTGAAGCCATAATCAGTCCTCCCGGCGGGGTTTGGCAAAATAGACCATCAAAGGATGTCATCCACGCCGAAAACATAAAGAATATCTCAGCATTCCAAAGGTTTTTTTTTGGATTGTAATACTACATTAACAGAGTGAAAATTTATGATAATTTGTTTTTGTGAATTCTCAGCTTAAGAGATGCTGAGCCAAACCTTTGTATTTATATTGAAGGAGAACAAATCTTTTAGAACGAAAATTGGAAAAGCAAATACAAATGAAACACATGTATAAAGGACAAGAGTAAGAGGGAAATGACAGCAAGTATCTCTGTAAAATCTAAGAGAACACCCTTCCCATGCTGAGTAGTTGGGATCTTCTAGAAGCTTGAATAAACCTTGATTATCAGCTAATCTTGTTACTTAACACTCCCCCTCAAACGAGAGGGTGACTTGCTCACTCCAAGTTTGTCTCGAAGAAACTGGAATCGTGAATGTGATAATGCTTTTGTCAAGCAATCAGCTATCTGATCATGGGAAGGAACATATCGAACTTCTATCTCCTTGCTCAACACTTTATCTCTTACAAAGTGTATGTCAATCTCTATATGTTTTGTTCTAGCATGATAGACAGGATTTGCTGCAAGGGCACTAGCACTTAGATTATCACACCAGGTAACAGGAACAGATACAATTGGATAGCAAACCTCTTTCAACAAGGACTGAAGCCAGGTGATCTCTGCTGCAACTTGAGCCAAAGCACGATACTCTGATTCTGTGCTCGATCTTGCCACTACTGTTTGCTTTTTAGATGACCAAGAGACTAAAGTATCTCCAAAAAACACACAATATCCTGCCACAGATTTTCTGTCATCAGGGCAACATGCCCAATCTGCATCAGAGAAGCCATGAATTGATAACCTTGGGCAATGCTTGATATGTAGACCCCATTCAATTGTTCCCTTCAAGTATCTCAAGACCCTTTTTACTGCATTCCAGTGAGTTGTTGTTGGACTTTGCAAGAATTGACTCAGTTTGTTGATTACGAAAGATATATCAGGCCTGGTGTTTGTCAAATATTGTAGAGCTCCAATTAGACTTCTGTAGGCAGTTGGGTTGTTAAGAGTTTCTCCATCATTGGCTGATAGAGTCTTTCCTACTGTTGCAGGGGTTGCACAAGGCTTTGCATTTTCCATGTCTGCTCTTTTTAGTAACTCTGCTATGTACTTCGACTGAGTGAGACATATGCCAGTGTCATCTCTGAAAACTTCTATCCCAAGAAAATAGTGAAGAGCTCCAAGATCTTTCAGAGCAAAATTCTTGTTCAACTTTGTAACAAACTGTTGCAGCAACTTGGAGTCATTTCCTGTCACCATTATGTCATCCACATAGATAAGTACCATTAAAATCTGTGTTGGGGTCTTAAAGAAGAAAATAGAAGAGTCTGCTCTTGAGTTTTTAAACTTCCAGTCCATAAGAGTGTTTCTTAATTTATCGAACCAAGCTCTAGGTGCTTGTTTAAGTCCATACAGAGCTTTGTCAAGCTTGCACACATAATTTGGTCTTTTCTGGTCTACAAAACCTTCTGGTTGACACATGTAGACATCTTCTTGAAGTTTTCCATTTAGAAAAGCATTGTTTATATCAAGCTGTTGGATGCACCAGTTCTTCGAAACAGCAATTGTCAATATCACTCTAATTGTAGAAGCTCTCACAACTGGACTAAATGTTTCAGATTAGTCAATCCCTGGAGTTTGATGAAAACCCTTAGCAACAAGTCTCGCCTTGTGTCTCTCCACTGTTCCATCTGCCATATACTTGACTCTAAACACCCATTTGTTTCCAACAACATTGAAATTAGGAGAATATGGTGTTAGAGTCCAAGTTTTGTTTTTCATAAGAGCTGAGTACTCATCTTCCATGGCTCTTTTCCAATCTTTGCTTTGAAAAGCTTCTTCAACAGTAACAGGTTCTGCAATTCTACTTTTAGTACTGACTTTGTTCAACTTTGACTCTCCTACATACACTTTAGGCTTGAAAATTCCATCCTTGGATCTAGTTATCATAGGATGACCAATTGCTGGTTGAGAGGGCAAAACGGTTTCTTCACTAACATTCTCAATATCAAGAGAAGGTTCAACTTCAAGAGAGTGATGAACTTGTTCATGACAGTTTTCATGAATTGCTTCTTGCTGGCATGATTGAGACTCACTACCAGTTTTTGAAGATGCTGCAGGGGATACTAATTGATTGTCAATACCAGGACTTGACATAGGGCTAGGAGTTTTAGTATCAGTAGGGAGAGTTGAGTGGTTAGACAATGAGAACCAAGAAGTAATGTGATTAGGAGTGACACTTGCTGGCTGATTTGTATTTAGAAAACCGGGAAAGGGAATTCTTCTTCATTGAAAACAACATGTCTAGAGATATAGATTCTCCCATTTGAATTTAAACATTTAAAACCTTTATGAGAGTCACTATACCCTAAATTGACACATTTGGTGGAGTGAAATTGAAATTTGTGAGATTGGTAAGGTCTAAGACAAGGAAAACTTGAACAACCAAACACTTTGAGATCAAGATAATCAGGTTTTTTATTGTAAACCTTTTGAAAAGGAGAATTTCCCTTTAGAACCGGTGTGGGAAGACGGTTTATAATATAAACTGCATTTTGAAAAGCTTCCCACCAATACTTCAATGGCATGCTAGCTTGAGCTAAAAAGGTTAAACCCATTTCGACAATATGTCTATGTTTTCTTTCAGCTCTACCATTTTGAGCTGAAGTGTATGGGCAAGAATGTCTAAATTCTATCCCATTTTGTTTGGTAATTTCAGAGAAGGCTTGATACTCACCTCCCCAATCAGTTTGATGACATTTAATCTTTCAGTTAAATTTGTTTTCCACAAGTGTTTTGAATTGATTAAAGGCTGAAAGGGCTTCTGATTTGGTTCTTAAAGGATAGATCCAAGTGTATCTTGTTGAATCATCTACAAAATGAATGTAAAACCTGAATCCAGAAGATGATTGGATTGGGGCAGGTCCCCAAAGATCCGAGTGTATAAGGTCAAGCATTTTTGTTGCAATGTTTTCTGATTTTTTGAAAGGAAGAGCATGAGATTTTCCAAGTTGGCAGGCATCACAAAACTCAATATTTTCATTGATTTGAACTTTTTGATTACAAAGATTGAGTACTTGGTTCAGCACTTGATTTGAAGGATGACCTAACCTTCTATGCCAAACATTCTTTTTGGAATTGGAAGACTTGACTTGACTCTGAGTTTCTACAGACAATGACTCGATCTTAGACTCATTGCTAGACAAGAGTGGTAAACCAAAAAAATGTGCAGTACTGGACCTTGATTTTGTAGGACCTGGCTGAATATTGAAAGCTGATTTTGTGGTGGGAATTTCAAGCTGGTAAAGGCCATTCTTAAGTCTCCCTCGCAGCACCTCCATTCTTGTTAATTTGTCCTTCACAAAACAACAATTTGCATGAAACTCAATAAAAACATCATTATCATTTACCAGTCTTGAAACACTCAATAAATTTTTTCTTATTTCTGGAACATGTAAAACTTGCTTCAAGATAATCGAGTGTTTGGTTAGAGATGGCAAGCTTTTCAAGCCAACATGTGATATATCTAATTGTTTTCCATTTCCTACCATTAATGATTCATCACCACGATAATTAGATTTCAAATCAAGATTACCTGCATCGTTTGTCACATGGTTTGTTGCTCCACTGTCTGCATACCATGTTGTATCATCTACTGTTTCTGGAGTTGCAACAAAAACAGAAGGAGAGTTGGCATTTGAATTTGCAGTAGGAACTGACCCCATGTAGTTGTCATCATATCGAAAGTAGCAAACTGATGCAGAATGCCCAAATTTTCCACACACCTGGCATGTTGGCCTGGAGTTGTTGTTTCTTCCTCCTCTTCCTCTGAATCTGCCACCACCACCACGAAAACCTCCACGATTTGGGGCTCGATTTCCACCTTGATTTAAGTTTTGCTGATTTGAGGTTTTGTTGGTGTTGGGAGTGTTGTTAGGCTTGTTTGTTGCAAGATGAGCTGAAGGAGATGACAAAAGATTGCCTTTTGCAGACACATTATTTATATGCTCAAGCTTGCTGTCATAGCTAAGCAATGTGTCATAAATTTCTTGCCACGTAAAGTGCTCTCTTGCTTCTATAAGAACAACAATAGGCATGTATTCAGAGTCCAAACCTGCCAGAATATTAGCAAAGAGCAAATTTTCTGGATATGGGTCCCCTGCTATGGCAAGAGAATCTGCCCAGGTCTTCATCTGTGTGAGATATTCTTCCATTGTTGAGCTTCCTTTTCGAGTAGTCTGAATGCTGGTTCTGATAGTGTTTGCTTTCGATTTGGAGTAAGCACCAAATAGGTTTTCAAGAGCTTTCCAAAGCCCAGCTGCTGTTGTGCTTCCCATCACACTAAGAGCAACATTTTCTGTCATTGAGCTGTATAGCCAACCCATAAGAAGCTGGTCATTGACAAGCCACTTCTCGTACTCTGGATTTGAGCAAGATCCCGAATCAGAGACACCGGGTGTTGTCGGAGATGGAAGGAACTCCGGTGGGCACGGTCTTGTGCTGTAAAGATGTCCATCGAGACGATGTCCCTTGATGATTGTTGTCACCATGGTTTTCCATAGTATGAAGTTCTGTCGATCGAGTTTGATGGCAAAGGACTGGTTGAGTTTGTTGCCGAATGGTGACGATTCATTGCTACTGTTACTGCCTTCTTGCAGCACAGTTGGAGTCTCTGTCGAGGAAGATGACGGAGCTAAGGTACTCTGCTGTTGACTGGTTGTCGACATCTCTGCAGTGGCGTTTGCCTCTAGGGCTCTGATACCAAGTGAAAATTTAAGATAATTTGTTTTTGTGAATTCTCAGCTTAAGAGATGCTGAGCCAAACCTTTGTATTTATATTGAAGGAGAACAAATCTTTTAGAACGAAAATTGGAAAAGCAAATACAAATGAAACACATGTATAAAGGACAAGAGTAAGAGGGAAATGACAGCAAGTATCTCTGTAAAATCTAAGAGAACACCCTTCCCATGCTGAGTAGTTGGGATCTTCTAGAAGCTTGAATAAACCTTGATTATCAGCTAATCTTGTTACTTAACAAACAGATCTTCTGGCGCCGAGTAAGGCTATGAGCATGGCATTGCAACCCAATGAATTCTTACTATTCCTCTTCTTTGATGTTATGTGCTTCATAGCTTCACTGGCGACAATTTATTTAGTGACGGTAGCTGTTTGCATAGGAAAAAAAGGAAAGTTGCTGGCGTTTGCAGTATTACTGATGCTGCACATAGTTATCGTTTCGGCAATCGGCTTATACACAAGTATTATACGGTTGACAAGCAATGCCGATGCGTTCGTCTTGGTGATCTGGGACCTCTGGCAAGTAATTGTTATTCCCCTCCCGATCATAATATTTGCCCCGGATTTTTTAAAGCACTGTTTGCCTTCAATTTCTTCACGATTGGCTTCTTGTTATTCTAGGCTTCGAGTACAAATTTGTAACCGATATCAAAAGATGATAGCAAGGTGTTGCTAAAACAACATGTCACTCAATAAATAAATGTACTATTACAGTTTTTATGTTAATTATCAGTTTTTTAATTTTATTTGAGGTACCATATTAATTCATTATTGATTTTGTTAATTTTTGGACTGTTGTAACATTTATATATTCAGAATTGTTTCCTATGAATCAGATCCATAAAATCATATTTAAGTATTTTACAACTCGATCGGATCGTATCAGATCTAATTGTAATTGGATTAGATCGGATTCCGCTATAAGATTGGATCGGATCGAATCGGATTGTAATTTTTTTCAATCCAATCTAATCGGACCGGATCGGATCTTAAATCATCAAAAATCGAATGGATATAATCCGACATACACCAATACTCACACGTGCCAGTGTGCCACCAAAACCAGTGATTATAAAATCACACAAGCTTGCACTTGTTTATTAAAAATAAAAGGGAGCCGATATTGACACCCATAAATATGATAAACACAACCATATTTTAATAAAAAATTTAATTATATAAATATCCCAAAATGAATTTACCAATAAGGACAAATTAGTTTAATTAAAAATAAATAAAATATTATTTACACACATTAATTGCACCTATATCTTCAAGGTGACACTGCACAAGGTGGGACAAAACATCAAAACCAGCAACTCTGGATACGGGTGCTATTGTAAACGTTCCATAGTTTATCAATATAGGCGATGAAATATTGGTGAATACAAGAATTATATTGGTGAATACAAGAATTGGACAGTACATGAACCGAAAACTGATAAGTCGTATGGGACTACATTAATGTTTCAACACACTAAGATGATCAAGGGGAAATAGTTGAAGTGGTTGTTAACATCCTGTGTATATTAGTAAAGTGATGTAATTAATTACACACTTGATTATCTGTATATTTGTTATCAGCTGCCCCCTCTCTCGAAGATGAAGAGTTGGTGCATTGACTGTGTGTCTATGCGTGTTTAATTTCTCAAGGGTCATAAGGTGTTAAATTGCTCGACTTTTAATAAGAGATTGTCGTGTGTTTTTTCTCAAAAAAAAAAAAAAAAAGTCCATAATTCTAGTTTTGGAGATTTCTTTCAACAGCAAAATTTTTGTAATATACTTTTGTTCATCATTTTAGCATACTCGATCTTCATTTTTGTGACGAAATATCCATGAGGCCTAGATAGGAAGACGGCTGTAAACTTCAAACCTCAATTTCCTGTTTTAAGTAATTGAATTGATCCATATGAAAAAAAAAAAAAAAAAAAAAAAAAAAAACCTAATTCAACCTTAGTTCTGTTTTTTTTTTCTTTTTAAAGAACGAGAAGAATAAAAGCCCAACAGAGCTTGCTAGAGCAAGAAAACACATGAACCAAATAAACAGAGGCAACAAGACAAAAAGAAAGAATAAGCGCTCTACCTACAAACAAAACAGACGAAAAAAAAAAACCCACTTGTGGGCAAACAAACTCCACTAAACCCTAATTCTATTTCAAATATCAAAATCTCCCATTATCATATAACAAAGAAATGGAATAAGAATTTTCAGAGGATTCCGATTATACAAATGTACATATTTATTTATTTATTTATTTTTGTTATGAACTCTATCAATGAAACAAAAAAAAGTGAAGTAAAGATTCTCAAAATTTAAGAATTTAAGAATTTTCGAGATTGTGTTTTCGAGTCTAGAGAACTTAAAAATTTCTCATTTGTAAAATTGGGTGTGTTAATAACTTATGAGAGTTTATAAATAAATTGTATTAAAATGAAAACATCCATTTAAATAAGGGTACTATTGGCATTAAGATGAGTGTTTATAGTAATGTTTTAATTTTAGATTTTAGACATGAGTGTATTTATAAATATGGGTGCGCTTATCATATTTATGAGTGTCAATATCCGTACCAAAAATAAAATTACAAAAAAAAATAAAAACAAATCAGCCAATTAAAAAAAAGCCAAGACATGAAACAAAAGTACACCGAAGCAGTTCACAAAAAGTCAAAAGCTTCAACGACACTTGCTGCTTCTCCAAAGTCGTGACTCGTGACAAGACAAGCAAATGAGTTTTACCTTTTGTCTCTCTGTCTCTGCTTGAATTTAATTCATCAAAAACCAAACAATCTCTCGATTTGATAAGTCAAGAATCGTCTCTATTACAAATGGAATCGATAAACTTTCTCTGATTTCTCAGAAAGAGAATGTCCCAAGCTTCTGATGTCTCTTACAGGTAAAATCTTCAATTCTCTCATTTTATTTATTTATTAATCCATCGCCTAATTTCATGTTTTCACTTCTGGGTATTTTTTGAATCTGGGTTTTTTCTTTGATGATTTGATTGAATTCAACGTTTTGGTACATTTTGTTCTTTTTAGTTTAGGTCAACAATGTAAAATTCATTAGATATTTTGTATTATCTGATCATCTAATAAGTTGTTGGTATCAGTCGATTAGATCATGAACATATGTAAATCGTAGGAGGCAATGAAAAGGTAATATTGCATGTTAATGGAGATTATAGACACACATTTGAATTTATATATTTTTACCATTAATTTTCATATATTTGACAAAATTTTAATCTTTGTAATGACAATAGCAAGCTTAAGTTCTTATATATCAAACCCAAATTTTGTTTATCACTATTGAGATTTTTGCGTAAAATGTATGATATGATTTTGATATTTCTTCCTATGATCATGGCATGGGGGTCTGTAGCAATGTAGAAACTGATTTGTTTTGTTTTTTTCTAAACAATTTTCCGGTCTCCAGTTGTGGGTCATGCGGATACCCTTTAAACTTAACATCTTCTAATCGGATCACCACTGGCGTAGGTTCTGCTGAGTATCAAAAATCCATAAAGAAAGGACGTATCTCCTTCCTTACGGTTGATCTTAGTCGATTCACACAAGTTGACGAGGTAAATTGCTTTCCTGTATTTTGCGGACGTTATGGTTCAAAAACTAAACTCCTATGTCGTAAATGTGGGGTTCATATAGGCTATGGATATGGAAACTCACCTGCTCTATGTGGTTTTGACTCTCCCAATGCAACTAGCTCAGCTTATAAAAAGTTCACTATAAAGATCCGAGCTCTACAGCCTTCGGAAGAGTGCCATCAAGATTGAGATGGATCCATCACGGGATGGGGGGAGTACTACCATCATGGACCTGCCTGATGATTGCCTTTGTTTTATTTTCCAATGGCTTGACTGTAGCTCTGGTCGTGAATCATTTGGTTTGACTTGCCATCGCTGGCTTACTATTCAAAATTTAAGTCGCCGATCCTTACAGTTTGAATGTTCACTTACTCAACTCAGTCGTTCTTCACTATCTCAGACCAGTCTTAACGTCACTTCATTCCATGTCCACAGACTGCTCACTCGTTATCAGCATTTACACCAGTTGTCTCTCTCTGGTTGCACTGAACTACCTGATTCAGGCTTGAACCCGTTGCAGTCTTATGGCTCGAAATTGCAATCGCTCTATCTGGATTGTTGTTTCGGTATCACTGATAATGGACTGTCCCTGATTGGTACTGGTTGTCCATCCGTAACGAGTATTAGTCTTTATCGATGCACTATTACTGATGTAGGGTTAGAAATTTTGGCTAATGCTTGCTCAACTTTGATGCGTGTGAATCTCTCATATTGTTCATGCATTTCTGACTATGGATTAGAAGCTCTTTCACAAAAATGCAGTCAGCTTAAAGGAGTAACGGTATCTTATTGTCGGGGTGTAACTGGTATTGGCTTCAGAGGATGTTCTCCGACTTTAGCTTATATCGATGCTGAATCTTGTAAGCTTGAACCAGAAGGCATCATGGGGGTTGTTAGTGGAGGTGGGCTCGAGTTTTTAAATGTTTCTGGTGTAACCTGGTATTCTGGAGGTGGATTGGCAGCAATCGGGACAGGGTTTGCCAAAAGGCTTAAAATCCTAAACCTTCGGATGTGCAGAAATGTTGGTGATGAGTCTATTATGGCAATTGCAAAGGGCTGTCCATTACTTCAAGAGTGGAACTTAGCATTATGCCATCAAGTCAAAATCTCGGGCTGGGAATCTATTGGAGTAAACTGCAACAGTTTGCAGAAACTTCATGTGAATCGCTGTCGGAATCTGTGTGATCGCGGGCTTCAGGCTTTGAGAGACGGGTGCAAACGGCTCTTAGTCCTGTACATGAACCAGAACATTCGGATATCTTGCATTGCAATGGAGTTGTTTAAACTGTACAGAGGCGGCGTAGAGATAAAGGAAGAAGAAATATTGTGTATAGGGCCTAATTGGATTACTTAGATGATGATAGCTGAAAAGAACACTAGATATATTAGATGATGGGACACAGAAGAGAACTACTTCCAAAGGATTGAACTTGACAGTTTGTTTACCATTAATGGACCAGCAATTTCTTTGATAATTGTTGACATTGATTTCATCTGTAAGGGGGGTTTGTTGCATTGATAGATAAATACTGAATTGTTTCGGACATGATGTTCTCAGATATGTTTTTGTTCCATGAGAACGTTAATGGAAAGTCTTTCAACCTTATGTTCTTTTTTCATTTTGCACTACTTATTATGAAAATCTAATGATTCACACCATTCTTCTTCAAAGAGTGTTTGCCAACATAACTACAATGCACTGGCCACTGGGACTACACACAACATCAAGGAGCACTTTCGAGTTTCGACACTGATCAAAAAGAGTATGGAGATGGCAACAAACATATAAGTATATAACATTATTTTCACCATACAAAGATGTTACAATTCAAGTACGGCAACCTTAGGAGGCCTTAACACCCCATTCTATAACATTATTGAGTTTGTTATTACACTTACTACTTCCAAAACCAGGATGTCTTTGGTACAAAAGCAACACATGCAGAAACAATTTGGTACATCTATCCTATTTTACTGAAAAATATCGGCATCTTTTTCATAGAGGGAAAAAAGGAGAGAGACAAGCAAGGGAGAGAGAGAGAGAGAGAGAGATTTATTTCAAGCAAACAGTGATCTTCATTGGCAAGTCAAATGAACGAAGGTACAAGTAGCCTGCTTCCATCTGTGTACTCCTACCAGTACCACAGCCAAGCACTCAATTTCAGGTTGGTTTTCTGGAGAATTCAGCACGGTATGTGAAGTAATAAACTAACTGCTACCATTCTCTCCCCATACATTGTCCCATGCACCGCTTGGGGCAGCCTTAGGTCCCTCGAGGTAATTCTGATTTCCGTGAGGATTGTGGGGGCCTGGGAACCCATTTGGTCCCGGGAGTCCATTTGGTCCCTGTTGATTAATCTTCCCAGGCTTTGTTTTAACTCCCAGTATTCTCAATACAAATCTAGCCAACTCTCCATACAATACTCCAGAGCGATCAAAAAGCTGCAAGTGAAGATGTCATAAATCTTAATGAGTTACATCATAAGTTTATCTGCAGCTCATGAAAAGAACTACTCCAATCCTTATTTCATCTACAAAATGCAAACTAGATGCCAATTATATATTGACAACAAGAAATGGAAACTATAATGTGGAGGGAGAAGCACCTGAAGGAGTGCAGACATGAACATGTGAAAAGCTTGGGTGTTCTGGTCTATCAGAATTGATATCCGTCCAAAAAAGCTTACAACACCTTGCATCTGCCATTTATAAAACACGCAATTAAATCTACAATTCAATGAAAATTTTGCAGTTTCAGTGAAGATAATGTAATCCTACACCACATTTTCACGGTATCATGCTCATATTCATTAAACCTGACAAAACTTAGTTCTATTATCCATGATCTAAGATTAATGCTAAAGATGCAGTTCCAGAAGGAAAAAAAAAATGATAACCAACTGCAATAATTTCCTGTCAGGTGATCCTGAATGAACTCTTCTACAATCGAGCATATTACTTGATAAAAATAGATGCTGAAGACCAAACAATAATCCAACATATATGGACAAGGAAAAAGATGGAACTAAGAGATATTCTCCATTAAGATGAGGTGAGATCATCTACTAAAACAAATAAATAAGAAAGAAAAAAGGCATTCATTGTACTTGGGAACCAGGAACCTGCTTGTAAATCAACAAGTCAGTGTAGGAACACATGAACATTTTATAAGACGGATTCCCATTTACCACACTTAAAATAGGAAAATCACTCATTTTATCCATTAAAAATCTGTTTCATATCCATTCACTTGACCAACTCATCAATTGGCAAAGTTGAAGAAGGCTCGACTCAAGAGATAAAACCTGAACAGTTAGTGAGTTTATTCTTGTTCATGAAACATGTAATGCAATGTATCAGGTAACCATTGGACAAAGAAAAAGGAAAAGAAAATAAGTGCTTCCTTACCACCCTAAGGAACGACATCCAGAATCCTGGTGGAGATGGTAGACCACCATATGGATTATTTGGATCTTGATCACCATATGGACCCATGCCCATTCCATAACCACCCATTTGGCCTCCATAACCACCCATCTGGCCTCCGTAACCACCATACATGCTAGAACCTCCATACAGACCACCACCACCACCATAACCTCCTCTGTACATGTTGTTACCATATAATCCACCTCCCAATCCACCACCCAAACCACCCAAAGAACCTCCCAATCCACCACCGTATGAAGAACCATACATTCCTGAACCGTACCCTGAGTTATAATTGAGACTTGAGTTATAGTTTAGACCAGAATTATAACCTCCTGCATTCAAACATGAAAAATTATCAAAATCCTTCAAAGCAACACCAAAATGTTAATCATCGTTAAAACAATCGATAATCTCATCACCCGTGCACACACTCATACAAAGACATCAAATTAATACCTCCGTAACTGGTCCCGCCGTAATTTTGTTGTTGCTCCCAAGGCCTGGTGGGCACAGGCCGCCCTAGAGAGTTTCTGTTTACAGCAGCAGTTCTATCAGCAGCAGAAACGATTTCGCCCGGTCTTGCAGTTCCAGAAGCCTCAACTACGTCACTGGTACTCCCGCCCGATGGTGGTTTAAAAGGTGTAGGACCTGAAGAGGTCCCTGTTGTTTCCCAAGGTTTCCGGGGAGGTCCACTAGCTACAATGAAGCAATCACACAAAAATTATGAATTGGAAAAGGAACCATAAAAACATTGCTCTGCATCAAAAACTGTGTCTTGCTATTAAATTAGCAAAGATAACATACAATTGATAATACAATTTATACTGCAGTTATCTCTTGATCAACATATCAAGATCACACACAAAATATAACAAAATTGAAGACGATCCATCGAAACAATACATTACAGATGATAAACACAAAAACTGAAGACAACCCATAAAAAAAAACACGATTTTTCAATGCTATTCCAACATGAGACAGATATAAACACACAAAAAAAAAAAAAAAAAACAACAACATGGAATTCAACGATAGAACCAAAAAAAACCCTAAAGAAGGAATAATAAATACCCTTTTTATTAATTGAAGTAAACAAACAAAATCTAAACTGGGATCATCAAATTTCCTCCTAAAAAGAAAGATCAAATGAAGAAAAACGAACCTCCTTGTTGAGAATTGGAGTCCATGGACGGCGATGATGTTAGAGATGTTTATGTTATCTCTCACGCGTACCAATGAAATAAAAAAACAGACATAAGAAAAGACAGAGAGATCAGTCAAATCCTCTCAATTTGAGCTCGGTTACTTTTTTAATTTTACAATTTTACCTCTCTATTATTGGCTTTTATTGCCTCAGAATTGTAATTTATTTTTTTATTTTTATGCTTTGACTTCGGATAAGACCGATTTATTATTTTATCATTCTGTACAATTTTTTTTAGTTTTAGTAAAAATATATTTTTAACTATTACAGTAAATTTGAGATTTTGTTTTGGAATTTGGGATTTTATGAAGTACAAGACTAGATTGCAATTGTTGATAATTTAGGATTTGGGATTTTGTTGAGACAAGTTTACTAATTCCATTAGGTATTAGGAAGAGAATTTAATTCCCCTTACAAAAATAAAAAAAATTAATGCTTCAAATTATTTGTATAAAATTATGTTCAAACGATGTGACATTTAGTTATCAATATCATATCATTCACATTATAATTTTATGATTTACAGGATCTTAACAACTGAGATGTCACTTTATTTGATATGATTTTACACAAATAATTTGGATAGCCATTCATTATTTTTTTTATAAAAAAAAAATTAAAGTTCCCATCTCTAATTACATTTCAAATTAACTCTTTTTTTTTTCAATTCCCAATTAATAAAGATACAAAATTATTATTATTATTTTAAAAAATCAATTTCTCTCTAACAAAAAAAAATAAATAAATAAATACAGGATTTCCAACCAAAGAAATACTCATTATCTTATAAAACATTTTATTATAATTATCTTAGTAATTTTTTTTTTATTCTTTCAATTTTTTATTTATAATTATCCACGTGCAAAATCATCAAATCAATTTGGATTCATACAAGTTTTGAAATAATAAATGGATAATTTTTTTTAAATTTTTTTTAAATGATAATTTTTGCACAATCTTAATATTTTAAATTTTATTATATCCATCCTAATCATATGATTTTAACGACTATTGAATTTTCATATACAGTACGAAGAACCAGACAAAAAAGGAAAAAAATAAAATAAATTAAATAATAACAAAAAGCATATTATAAAGGATACAAAAAATCGAATGTAAAGTGAAACCACAGAGATTCCTCTTCACAACTTGTCAAAATTCTCAACTTTAATCTTTTCAATTTCGATTCAATTTGCGAAAAAAAAAAGCCGGAAGCGTAGAATTGCTGGTGGTGGTGGTGGTCGTGTCGTTTTGATGGCTGCGAGCGCGAATCCGGTAGGGAACAATCAGGAAGGCTCGTCGTCGGCTGCGGCGGCGGCTCAGAAATCGACGGCGAATGGAGTATCGGTAAATTCGAGCAGCAACGGTGGCAATTCCTCGGGAGCTGATTGCTTGCAGACGACTGCTGCGTTGAGGCACAACTCCGGTATCTCTCTCGACTGGACCCCTGAAGAACAGTCGACTCTCGAAGAATTGCTGTCTAAGTCAGTGATTTTCTCTTTTTATATAGTTGGTTTTGTTCTCAATTTTGAATTTTTTTCATGTTTTTTTTACCTGAAATTTCAATTTTATTTTTTTTGTTAAAATTTTGGTATACAACTGTTGTAGTGTAATTATATGTATTTTGTGATGTGCATGTATGCTTGTAAATCTACAATTCTAAAACAATTGGATGCAATTACATTAAGCGAAATCAAAATAAGGTGCTAATTTATGCTCTACAACGGTCTGCAATGATATTATTTTCTGTTTTTGCTATCAGATTTATGATTTAGTATCCTGCTATGAGTTGTCGATTTGTTGCTTTTTTCGTTATCTCACTTGTTATAAATACAAAAGCATTGTAGTGATAGGTAGAGGGTTTGTATAGTTGCTACGTGTTGACTGTCCGATGTTACATCCTTTACCTATCGGAGTTTCGCCTGTCATCTTTGGAAAATTTATATGGATATTGCTTAATTGTTGATTTCCTTTTGTGAATAAGTTGGATTTTGGTTAAAAGATTCTAATTTTCCTGATTTGGTTTGTGGAGGCACGGTAACTTTTTAAGCAACAAAGTCTATTTCTATGCTTTTAAACCCATTATAGAATTAACCAAGTGCTTGAACATTTCTTCATGGAAAATACATCAAAGAAAGTGGGTGTGAATCTCACATATGTGCACATCTGTGTGTCTTGCTGTCCGTTAAAGTTTGATTCAACCTTGAGGATGAGTATTCATGCTTGTGGAGAATGATGGAGGTTGTTGATATCACGCCTTTAGTTTATATTAACATCAATTAGTATATCGTTTATTGCTTGTCAATTTCTTGCATTTGATGAATGAACAATGCACAATTGACATATATGTGATATAACCTTGTTGTAGGTATGCCTCTGATCAAATGCTTGTTCGATATGCTAAGATTGCAATGCAGTTGAAGGACAAAACAGTTCGGGATGTTGCACTACGTTGTAGATGGATGAATGTAAGTTTCCATATGATATTTAATTTTGAATCATTATTTTTGCTGAACTTTTGATACCTATAGTGATCTCCTTCTGCTGAAATCCTTAAATTAAGGATTTATATATTAAATGTAGATCTATTATATCCTCATTTAAAAAGGTTTCAAATTTTTTTGCTGAGTCATGCTTGATTGCTTGTATAAAATATACTGTGATCTCACTTATTTATTGTAGTACATTTTTTTTTAAATGTATGTATGTGTGTATATATATATATATATATTTTATAGTAAACTATACGATTTCATTAATGAAAGAGGAAACAAAGGTGAACAAGATGTTCACAACTCAAAAACCTTTTGTGCACTAAAAAAAAAAGAATAGACTTTTATGAACTTAGTCCCATTAGAATTAAATACAAAGTTACCCAACAGTCTGACTCGTTAGATTTACATCTATGTTCAGAAAAAGGAAAATGGCAAGCGAAGGAAAGAAGATCATAATTCAGCAAGGAAAAGCAAAGACAGAAAAGTATGTTCTTCTAACATCATTTCATATTATGATGTGTTAACATATGATTTTAATGAAACTCTGTCCTTGTGCCACACACGCTTGTGCTTGCATACATTTGTGTATGTTTATACACTATGCTTTTAGGGATAATTTTTAGTTTGTATGGGGATAGTTTTTAGTTTTTAGTTTAACACTAGGCTGCTATGGTATGACATATCTACGTGTACACAAATACAACACTATATGGACATGTAATGTTTTGGGAAATTAGGATGCAAAACTGGCAATAAATATTGCATTTGACTATATCCATATGTAAAAATAACATTAACCTTGTGAGTTACAAAAAAAATTATAAGGTTATAAGTTGTGATTGTCATAATCAAGGATATGCATGCTATATTTTGGTACCATCCCATCCTCAATAATAATAATAATAATAATAAGGGGGTGGGGTTTGGGGTTGGGGTTGGGGTTGGGGTCGGGTCTTCTTACACTCTACAATTGAAATACCAAAATTTTCCATTAAGTAATGAATTATGGTATGAGTGCTCTGAAATGACAGCTATGTTTTCCTTTTCTTTTATTCTGAATTTTTGTAAAGAAAAATCACTTTGAAATTTATAACATCCCAAGACGTTAATAAAGAGGTCCTAGATGTCAAAAATGTGTTGCCACTTGACACTTGTCTAACATGGATGCAGCTCCGTTATGTGAATCCTTGTGTTACTAAAGCTGCCAGGATGGTATCTGGTGGTGTTTCTATAGGGATTAGGGGTCCAATCTATTGTTAAATTTTTCTAGTGCCCATTTCTTAATTTTTGGAATGTTGAGATAGATATTGATGTCTGGTCATAGGAAAAGGCAACAGATTCTTCTGCGAAGTCTTCATCTCATTTATCAAACCGTCCCAATGGTCCTTCTTATGCTCCGCCAATGATCCCTATGGACATAGATGATGGCATCTCGTACACAGGTTGGTGTAGACATTTATTAAGGATGGATTTTGTGTTCAACCTGATTATTAGTTATGGGCAGAGAGATATTATATAATTACAAGTTAATATTTTTTTGGATTGTTGAAGTTCGTATATTTATGGTACCAATTATACATTTTCTTATTTTTGGAAATAAGTTGAATTCAGTCAAGCTTGATATAACTTGATTAGTGTATTAGTCCTATTTATATGCTAGCTAATAATAGATTCTGGAGAGTAGGCCACACATGAGATAGTCTTTTTCTCCAATTGTCATTATCTCTTTCATACTTAGATTCAATTTGTCATTTTCAGCCATTGGAGGTGTGACGGGAGAGCTTCTTGAGCAGAATGCTCAAATGTTTCAACAGATTTCTGCAAATTTTGCAGCTTTTCAGGTGACATATACTGTTTTGGTTCTGAACTAAGGGTTGTCAGCTATGATGTCATTTGATGATTTTCTATTGAATTGTGCCTGTTCATGCTCCCTATATCCATCTGAGCTATTGTTTTCATTTAGCTGTCGATATAAGTTTCATCTGAGCTATTGTCTTCTGTCAAATTGCTTTCTCTCTTTTAAAAATATAGAACTAGCGAGTTCTTTAGAATGACCGGTGACCTTTTGTGTCTTTTAGAAATGGAGCATATGGACATTATTGAAACTTTGAATCAATTTAACATCCATTTCTTTATGGTTCTCTTGGCACTTATTTTGGTGAGAACATTGGTTTTAACTGGATCTCATTTCCCTTTTGCTGCATCTTTCCCGCATCATGGTGCAAAGTTGAATTTTTATATTGTTTTTCATAACATGGGATAGACTAGTTCAATTTAAGTGGAGGATTGATTATCCTCTTATTGATTTATTTACTTTTGTTTGTGAGTGAAATGAAAGGGGATATACCAGAGTTTTATGTTAGATTTCGGTTGTCGTATTTTTTGCTGATGCTCCATTGAAACTGTAATTCTCAAACACTAAAAATCAATAGATTGGATTTCTTACTGTATTAATGACAACATTTTCACAGTAATATAAATATCACACGAGACATATTTGTAAGAGTAAAGTCATGGATATTCTTGGTCGGGCCATACCTGACCCTTTGGACACAACATTTTGACTGTCTGGATTAATTTTATTGTGATCTAGCTAATGGATGGCAGATGATGGATTTAATTTCATTAGGAAATTGGGGTGGTGTTGGATAACTTGGTGCTTAGTAGAAGCTGCACTATGCTAATATTTTCTTGTATTACTTCCTTGCAGATACGTGAAAATATCGATCTTTTACGCCAGGCTCGGGACAACATCTTCGCAGTCCTAAATGAGTACGTGCAGACTTCTATAATTTATATCTGCTATTCTTAGTTAAACGATACCATTTGTTGGATTTTTGTGTAATTACTGTGTCTTATGCATCTCAAATATTCTCTGCCTTTTTTTTTGCGAAGCATAAGCTGCTAATGCAGATTTGCAGTATCAATTTAGAAGTTGAATATTATGTTACGATAGCTTACAATCTTCTGATTTGATTAAGTTATGGCAGCTTGAATGACATGCCGGAGATAATGAAGCAGATGCCCCCTCTTCCGGTGAAGGTGAATGATGAGATTGCAAACAATATCCTTCCCCGAACATCCCACCAAATGAATTCCTGATTCTGGGGGTTGTGATGGCGTCCGACAATATCTGCCTTAAAGTTGCGCTGCTGAATTCAAATCCGGAAAATGAATAAATCGCTTACTTGATTCATGTTCTTTTGCCAGTTAAAGAAGATCTTTAAATGTTACTGATGTTTTAGAACGTAAAGATTTTTATATTTCTTAAATCTCCTCAGAATTTATTTTGGTTGTCAGTAATTGATTTTAGGAACTTTGTATTAGTCTGTTTAGTATGTAAATATGTAGTCAATCTAGGGGAATTGTGAATGTAAAAGTATGGTCAACAAATTAGTTAAATTATAGGCATGAAATAAGCTTCTGCAGTTTACTTGGAACTGCCTGTAATTGTAATTACAATTCCAAAATTCAAAACTTTTCAACTTATTAATCAATCATATTTCTCCATAAAATCATTTGACGTGTGCTTCTTGATAATCTATCTTTTCTTTTTTCTCTCAATAGTACATTTATGCAATCAAAATCATGGGTATTCTGAGCGGTAATGCTTCAAATAAAGGGAAGGATGCTCAATAAACACCTTTTATCACCAAACCATATTCAGTACAGAAAGATGAGTTGAATTATATTTTTACGGATACAAAAATATGTAAAAGTAGAGAAATCTTCTTCCTTTAATTCATGAAGATACAATAATATATAAGTTGAGGCTTCAGTACATTTGGTGTTCCTTTTGAGGAGTAATTATCACTGAAAAACTAAAGAAGCAATATTATCGATCGATCAAGCTCCACATAGCATCTAACCTTCGACCTACAAGCATGAAAAGAAGGTTAAATGTGCTGAATAGTGAATACTTATACATCAAGATGAACTAGAAAGAATTAACAAGGAAATGATTCTGGAATGGCTAACCGTATCCCGTCTCTCTTCCCTACTATACTACCACACAATATCGGAGATGGGTTTATTGGAAGCTATGTTAATAAGTGAAAAGCTATGCCAACATGTTTTGGAAGGTTTAATTTTGTTCTGAAAATAGCAAAATCAAGCCAAAATTAAGTGATATGTAGGGTGTCTAGTGACCTTATAAACAGTTGCCAACCTAAGTCTGTTTGGAATTGCCACTAATCCCCTTTTTGGCTAGATCAATTTCATCATAAGCTTTTATCAGTAATCTTGATCTAAACACGGGTTCCATCCAATAAATGGGATCCGTGACTAGTGGGAGAACAACCGGAAATATTTATACCGATCGAGTCATGGTTAAATGATCACATCTCTTATTCATTTTACCATGTCCAACCTATGAATATAATTCAACGAAAATTTTAAGAATAACTAGTAAAATGGTTGCCCAGCAATTCATGGCTCAATGATCACATGCATTTCACTATGACCAACCTATGAATACGATTCATCGAACATTTTCCACCGAGACAAAGGAAGTTTTTGTTTTTAATTGCTATGCTGTTCATCATCTCTATTCCATCTCTATCTAGCTACCCTCTTAAAAATCCATATTACACAGTTAATGCAATTAAACCATGTTCATCAATATCTAAAACTCTAACAAGAAATCTTATTCTCCATAAATTGTAATAGGAATTCACAAGAAATATCAACTGGGATCCAATTGGGACCAATACAAATGAAGTCTCACAAATCTGAACAATAACATCAAGTTTCAATCTTTGCAATTTTACAACAAAATTGGTCTCACAACAATTTTGAAACAACTCAAAATTTTCAACTTCTAAACTAATTCCAAAAAATCACAAATCCAACATCATATTACTAATCAAATTACAAGTACACAAAATTAATTGATTACAATTACCTGACTCGGATTTGATTCAAGATTCAACACTCTGGCTTCAAGGGCATCAAACTTTTGCTTAGTCTAAACCAAAAAAAACCAAAAAAACAATAAAACCAATCAACAGTTGTGTCCATATAAACAAAAACAAAAACAAAAAAAAAATAGTGAAGAAGAACATAAAATATGAATATCAGAGAAGAAGAAGAGTAATTAATTACATCAACAGAAATGGCATATCGGTCAGTCCATAGATCCTTCCACACGAACTGGGCAACCGCAGCTCCGGTCGCAGAAAAACCCATCGTGAACCAGAGCAACCGAGTTCTCATCATCTTCTTCTTCTTCTTCTTTCAATTTTCTCACTACTTAGTCGCAGAAAATTGCAGTAAAAACAAATGAATGAGAGGAAGCTTATTTTGGGCTGGTTTTTTAGGTTCTAATTAAAATAGATGTCAAAGGCCCATCAAGGTCTTAAAATAGTTTTTGGGCTTTTGGGCATTATTGTAATAATTGTCAAAGTATTTTTTGGGTCAGATGTATGTCAGAACGACCGGAATGCAACTGCTCCCACTAATGGTGAGAGTCTTTACGATTTAATAGAAAAATGTGGGATTCAAGCCCTTAAAGAGTAAATATGAGACTCGAACCCTTATCACTAAGGTAAATGAGAAGTGCACAACTACTTTACTGAGAGTGAATTTCAGAATCTGTGTTCAATTTTACTCAATAATTTCTAATTTTTGTCATTCTTTCTCTTGCTAGTAATCTTTTACTTCCATATAATTTGAATCGGTTTCGGTTTTTGTTATTTGAAACCAGTCCTTATCAAAATCTATCTTACATTAAAGAATAGATAAAAAAAAAAATAGTTAAAATTATGATACAGGGTGTAATTACAAAATTTAAACAATATCGATCAAATTCATAGAAAATATGTAAAGTTAAAAGCTAAATCAAATTGTATACTGTAGTTAACATATACATTGATCGCAGAGTGTGCATACGTCAAATAAGGCCTGAAATTTGAAGTTATCCGAATAAAAACACATTAATTAGATACGTAAAACCACATATCGGGTTAACGACTTAACCTGAGACATTATCGTATCGAATATTCATATCGAATGTAAACCGATATTGATTGATTGTTAAAGAAGAAACAACGGGAGAAAAAAAATGTACGATGACGTTGGTATTGGAAAATAAAAAAGTAGAAACTTGGGCAACAAAAGTCAAGCAATGTCCTGTCTGTCATTGAATTCACACAGTTTCTTGAGACCAAAGCTACTAAGTTTTGAAGGAATTCTACTTGCTTAAGTAATTACTTATAAAAAACAAAAAATAAAAAACAAAAAACAATTTCATTATTTCTCCAACTCCTAATCCTACTCCTAGATAGAGTTCCTTTTTTTTCTTCTTTAAAGAGAAATAAAAGTCTTTAAGAGTAGCAAGAATTTCTAAGAAGAACACAACACAGAGCACGAGTAAAAAAAAAAAAAAAAACAATGGAGATCATCCGTAGCGACAGGTTGAGTAACTTGCCGGATTCTATAATCCATGAAATTCTGTCTCGTCTTGACGACACCAAAGAAGCGGTGAGGACTTGTATTTTGTCCAAGAATTGGACCCATCACTGGAAATATGTTCATAGTCTCAGTTTCCATCACGAAAGCTTCAAGACGGGAATATTGGCTTTTGAAGAATTCGTCCTTCATGTATTGCAACATCGTCAGCACTCGATCAATATTCGTAAACTCAGGTTTTTCTTGGGAGCCAAGCAAAACCAGTCTTTGATTAACTGTGTTTTGGATCATGCAATGTTGCGTCAACTCAAAAAGCTTGAAACTGATGTGTGTAGTTTCCCTCCAAGCCTTCTGGAGTCTCGAACACTCGAGACTGTCAATTATGGTGTTTCGAGCGGTGACTTCATTGTACGGTCAAATTCCATGATCTTTGCAAGGTTGAAAAATTTGCAGCTCACCGGAGTGCATATAGACTGCAACGATTTCTTCTCTTGTTGTTCAAATCTGGAGAATCTACGGCTAACAGACTGTCGCGTGTCCAACACAGAAATCCTGAACATCAATTTGCCGCGGCTAGTCCAGTTAATCATTACTGATATTAGATATGATAAGGGATTGATCATTATAATATCTGGGCCAAAACTTAAAAGATTCGAGTTCAAGGGGATATATAATCCTTATAATCCTTCTTTAGTTTTGGAAATAAGGAGAAAAATGAATGAGGTGAAACTAGAGATGAGATATCCTCTATTTTCTCGAGATACAAACAACGGGAAAGAATTTCAAGATTGTATCATTCCTCTTGCTCGATCGGTGCAAGAGCATGCAAAATTCTTCAACGTGACATTCAATTTTTATGTGGTAAGTATTTATTAGAAATTATCAAGTACAAGATCCCGTACAAAAAATTCGTACGGTTTCATTGATTCCAATCAATTAAAATCAGTTAAATTGTACGAAAAATTCGTACAGAATCCCACACTAGAAAGTTACTAAAGTGTATATATATATATATATATACCAACAATGATTGATTTTTTTTTTTTTTCAGGAAGAAATAAAATTGTCCCGCAACTCATTTGACGAAGGAATTATGTTTCTAGAGAGCAAAAAGGTATTTAATTTATGAAACTTTGGGTATTTGCAATTTAATTATTATATGATAGTATTTTATTGGTTGGACATACTTGAACATAAACAAATTTTCTATTTTTTTTTTATAGGAATGTAACGGCCATTTATCGGATGTGGCATGGAGTTAGTTTATAATTTTTGTAGCAGCAGCAACATCACTAGCTAGCTCGCACAGATGTGTCACAGTGGATTTGAAGGCAATTTTAGTAGAATCAAATTAGGGTATTTTTATTTTTTGCAATTTCTTGATTATATGGAATTTGTGCATGGGGATGCTATTTTTTTGTCCCAAAAAAATTGAATTTAATTATTGTTATTATTATTATTTTAAAGAATTTCGCTTTTTATTTTGATATTCGTATTTCCATATTCCTTATCCTATTCAAATTAGGTTTCTACATTTTAGCTTTATATATCTTTTTAAAATTTTGTTCAAAGCAAGTATTGGACAAAAAATAGCTAGGAAAAAAAAGTGGAGGCTCAAGCTAGTAGTAAGGAAATCAAAATCATCAGCCACAAGGCCCACAAGGTGGTTGCCTTGGTGGTCTAAGGCTTGGGATTAAATACTCAAGTCCTTGGTTCTACTCTTGATAATTACACTATGGCCATCTCTCAGGGCGTTTAGCTCTCCTGATAGGACGGACATGGGGCTAACGTCAGCGGTTTGAATCTTACCCAGGCGGGGGTGAGTTCTGATTTAACCAACATAATACTACTCAGGCAGGGGCGAGTTCTGATTTAACCAACATACAGGCCACGGTGAGTTACGCAGTTGGGAAGGACAGGCTGATGGGTGCCTGGATGAAGTCCGGGATCCTCGGAAAAAAAAAAAAATCAAAATCAGAATCAGATTCTCTCGCTTATGGACACCAAATACGTGGTTCAGACTTGTCACTTGTGTTTTATCCAAACAATGGAGGTATCATTGGACGAATGTCCATGCTCTCAATTTTGATGGTTCAGGTTTCAGAAATCGGACCGCCTTTGCATATTTTGTCACCAATGTTTTGCACCATCGCAAGCCCCGACTCAATCTGGTCAAGCTCAGGTTTTATTATGGCGATAAAGGCTCAGATCCTGCTCTGATGATCAGGCCCATTAGCCCATTTGTCCATTTCACATTCAACAAAAGCCCAAACATGGAAAACGAATAACAACAAAAATGGACTCTGAGTGAGCACGTCAATCGATTTAGCCGACTCGGCTATTTAAGTCGGCTTGGATTAGCTGCATTATTATTCCACTTGGCTAATTTTAGTGACGTGTCACCTGACCAGACACGTGTACCTCATTTAGCTCACGTGACCGGTCACATGAGGTCGGATTGGTTTACCAGATCAGCGAAATCGCTTGACGTGCTCACTTGTTCAATATTTCAATGCGAAACGGAAAAAAAAAAAAAAATTCGAAAATGGAAGCGAAGAAGATTAAGAACCGAGATGGACAACAATGAGTGGGAGTCAGTCAACTTTGTTTGGTTGCTCAGAAAATTAGGTTTCGAAGTGAGTTTTGTTCTGTTATGTCTTTGTGTTTGATTTTCGGTTGTTAATTTCCTAAACCCTAAATGAGTTTTAGGGAGTCTATATTAAACACAAATTTAGAGTTTTCAAGTAAACCTTTAAAATTCCTGTTTCCAGCTTTCAATCAAAGACATTGAAACCCAATCGGTTTTGCAAGACAGACAAGAGGCCACACCAGAGATTTCCCAGTTCACCAGGTTTTTAACTTTCTCTTGTATTCTTATTTCTTTCGAAGATTTGCATCAGAGATTTTGGTCGAAAATATTTGGAATTTTGTTTTTATTATATTATGCAAAAACTTTTGGAGTTAGATTAATAATCCTAGAATCCATAACAGTAAGATGAGAAAGATTGATCGGCTTAGCTATTTACCGGACCTTATAGTCTATCACATACTCTCTCTTATGGACACCAAGTATGCTGTTAGTACCTGTGTTTTGTCCAAGAATTGGAGGTATTCTTGGACGAACATCCACAGTCTCAATTTTTGTCTCCATAGCTTCCTCAATTCCGTTTCTTTTCATGGTTTTGTGACTAATGTTTTACACCATCGCAAGGACTTGAATCTGGTTAAACTCAAGTTCTATTGCAGTGATGGTGAATTAGATAGCATAGATTCAATCATAGAGACACTTACGAGTATAGTTTTCGAGTATGCAATATCTCATAGATTCGAAGAGCTCGAAACTGATATCGTGGACAACTTTCCCGCAACCCTTTTCGAATGTCAAACTTTGAAGACTCTCAAATTGGGGCAGACAACAAAATGTTTAAGGGGCTTATCTGGTTTTGCAACATTGACAACTTTGCAACTCTCTTCGGTTATAATTGATCTGGAAAATGATATGTTCTTTGGTTGCTTGAACCTAGAAAATTTACTTTTAATAGAATGCACATTGCTAGCAGACCCGGTACAAGTAGTCATGGGGGACTATACCATATCTGCTCCATGGCTAGTTAATTTGCAAATTTCAGATTTTCTATATCGTGGGAGGCTTGTGATAAACGGGCCTAGACTAAAATTCTTTTAACTTGAATGGAACTTATCCCCTGCTGTTGGGCATGGACAAATGTCCTGCTCTTGAGAAGGTGAATATTCACTTGTCCCCATCAACTGCTTCTCGGAATGCTGATGATACGATGCAAGAGTTCGAAACTGACAATAGTTTGAAGCAAGAATATGTTCAAAGAATGATACTCATGGGTAAAGAGGTCTGCCATGTAAAATCACTTACATTATTTGTGCATCTTTCTAAGGTAACTAACTACTCACCTTCATTTTTAATTACTATGATCTTAGATTACACGCATGATTTGTTTGGTTTGAAATGTGGAATCGATACATAACTCGTTGGATGATCACTTGTCAAGGGAAATTCATATTGTATCATGATACTGTCGATGCTGAAACTAAAATTGTGGAGTTCAACAAGGTATCAATTTTTGAAGATTTAATCACGGTTTTACTGTAGTCCCACAACATATCAATTTATGATATGTTGTGGTTTTGTAATGTGCCATTTTTTTTTAGGACCGGAGAGGAACAACTACTGTTTGCTTTGCCTATGGTTCAAGATTTCGAAGTTCATCTATTGGCATACATAATACCAGAAATGGCATCAAAAAAGTGTTCAATTCTATCATCGGTAAAGTTGCAGTTAAATGTTTCCAAAAATCACGTTTTTGTTCTAATCTGTCTTTACGTAGACTGGAATTACAAGGAAAAAAGCACTTGAACTGTTTGTTTGCTTGCGTACTCTTCTAATTTGATCTCTCTTGTAAACAGGAAACCGGAAGAACATGGTTGAGTGGTTTTGCTATGATTGGTGCTTTTGCCCCTAAAAATCGGGTTCTGCCTTTATTACCAAAAACGTGAAGCTTTCTCTGATGAAATTTTGCAGCTAAATATACATTTGAAGGAAAACAATTCAAGAATTTTTGTCTCTCTGGGGCTTACATTTTGCACTGAGAATGTGCTTCATAGAAAACAGATGTTTGTTTTGGAATTCTTTTTGGAGCTATTAATATAGCTAATCAATTCTGTTAATTTGGTCATTAAGTTTTTTCCTTTCTTCTTCTAAGTATTCATTATGGATCATGTTATATAATGCTACAATATTATGCTACAACATCACTAGCTTGCACAGATGTAACACAGCGAATTTGAAGGCATTTGAATAGAATCAAATTAGGTTTTTATTTATTTATTTATTTTTATTTTTTATTTTATTTTATATTTCTGGATGGTATCGAATTGGTGTATGCATGCAATGAATTTTTTGGGATTTGGTTGTTGTTATTATTATTTTAAAGAATTTCCCTTTTATTTTGAGATTCCTATTTATGTTCTCCTTAGTCCTTATTCTAGTCAAATTAGGTTTCTGCTTAATTTCTAGCTTTATATATCTTTTAAAATTTTGTTTAAAGCAAGTATTGGAAATAAAAATGGAGGCTCAGGCTAGTAGTAAGAACATCAAAATCAGAATCAGATTTCGAATTGATAGTTTAACCACTATAATCCACCACATTCTCTCCGTTATGGATACCAAATGCATGGTCCAGACTTGTGTTTTGTCTAAGAAATGGAGGTATCATCGGAAGAACGTTCATGCTCTCAATTTCGATCGTTCAAGTTTCGCAAATTGGTCTGCCTTGGCATATTTTGTCACCAATGTTTTGCACCATCACAACTCGCAAGCCCTTCCTCAATCTGGTCAAACTCAGGTTTTGTTGTGGTGATGCAGGCTCTAATGATCAGAGTTGTCTATTATGCCATATCTCACGGGGTCGAAAACTTGGAATCGGATGTGGGGTTTTTCTCTGGATGGCTTCTTGGATGTCCCTAGTTTATTTGGTGCTCGTCTATCCCAACAGTGAAACTCTATGGTGTCAGGATATTTTAAAAAACTGAATGACAACTGAAGGTAAAAATGTTCCTAATTAATCTCTTGCATTTTTTTTCAAACTTATTTAATAACCATAAAAATGAGTTGATTAGAGGCATCTTTATGTTTGGGCCAAAATTAACAGATAAATCCCGTAAAGTTTACTTTTATATAGGCCCATTAGTCCATTTCACACTCAACAAAAGCCCAAACATTGAAAACGAAAAACAACAAAAATGGACTCTGAGTGAGCACGTCAATCGATTTAGCCGACTCGACTGATTAAGTCGGCTTGGATTAGCTAAATTATTAGTCAATTTGGCAAATTTTAGTGACGTGTCACCTGACTAGACACGTGTACCCCATTTAGCTCACATGACCGATCACGTGAGGTCGGATTAGTTTTCCAGATCAGCGAAATCGCTTGACGTGCTCACTCAGTCAATATTTCACTGCGAAACCAAAAAATGAAATTCGAAAATGGAAGCGAAGAAGATGAAGATCCGAGATGGACAACAATGAGTGGGAATCAGTCAACTTTGTTTGGTTGCTCAGAAAATTAGGTTTCGAAGTGAGTTTTGTTCTGTTATGTCATTGTGTTTGATTTTCGGTTGTTAATTTCCTAAACCCTAAATGAGTTTTAGGGAAGATCCATCTGTATAGATATCATCATCTACATCCAGAAAGCCGTATGCTTTGGAAGAAGCTTGTACAGTTTGGGAAGGTTTTCAAGCAAACCTTTAAAATTCCTGTTTCCAGCTTTCAATCAAAGACATTGGAACCCCATCGGTTTTGCAAGACAAACAAGAAGCCACACCAGAGATTTCCCAGTTCACCAGGTTTTTAACTTTCTCTTGTATTCTTATTTCTTTCGAAGATTTGCTTCAGAGATTTTGGTCGAAAATATTTGGATTTTTGTTTTTATTATATTATGCAAAAACTTTTGGACTTAGATTAATAATCCTAAAAGTCATAACAGTAAGATGAGTAGAATCCGTAACAGTAAGATGAGAAAGATTGATCGGCTTAGCTATTTACCGGACCATATAGTCTATCACATACTCTCTCTTATGGACACCAAGTATGCTGTTAGTACCTGTGTTCTGTCCAAGAATTGGAGGTATTCTTGGACTCACATCCACAGTCTCAATTTTTGTCTCCATAGCTTCCTCAATTCCGTTACTTTTCATGGTTTTGTGACTCGTGTTTTACACTATCGCAAGGACTTGAATCTGGTTAAACTCAAGTTCTATTGCAGTGATGGTGAATTAGATAGCATAGATGCAATCATAGAGACACTTACGAATATAGTTTTCGAGTATGCAATATCTCATAGATTCAAAGAGCTCAAAACTGATATCGTGGACAACTTTCCCGCAACCCTTTTCGAATGTCAAACTTTGAAGACTCTCAAATTGGGGCAGACAACAAAATGTTTAAGGGACTTACATGGTTTTGCAACATTGACAACTTTGCAACTCTCTTCGGTTATAATTGATCTGGAAAATGATATGTTCTTTGGTTGCTTGAACCTAGAAAATTTACTTTTAATAGAATGCACATTGCTAGCAGACCCGGTACAAGTAGTCATGGGGGACTATACCATATCTGCTCCACGGCTAGTTAATTTACAAATTTCAGATTTTCTATATCGTGGGAGGCTTGTGATAAACGGGCCTAGACTAAAATTCTTTTAACTTGAATGGAACTTATCCCCTGCTGTTGGGCATGGACAAATGTCCTGCTCTTGAGAAGGTGAATATTCACTTGTCCCCATCAACTGCTGATGATACGATGCAAGAGTTTGAAACTGACAATAGTTTGAAGCAAGAATATGTTCAGAGAATGATACTCATGGGTAAAGAGGTCTGTCATGTAAAATCACTTACATTATTCGTGCATCTTTCTAAGGTAACTAACTACTCACCTTCATTTTTAATTACTATGATCTTAGATTACACGCATGATTTGTTCGGTATGAAATGTGGAATCGATACATAACTCGTTGAATGATCACAACTTGTCAAGGGAAATTCATATTGTATCATGATACTGTCGATGCTGAAACTAAAATCGTGGAGTTCAACAAGGTATCAATTCTTTTGAAGATTTTATCACGGTTTTACTGTATTAGGTTTCAGACTACTTTTATGACATGTTGTGATTTTGTAATGTGCCATTTTTTTTAGGAGACCGGAGAGGAACAACTACTGTTTGCTTTGCCTATGGTTCAAGATTTCGAAGTCCATCTATTGGCATACATAATACCTGAAATGGCATCAAAAAAGTGTTCAATTCTATCTTCGGTAAAGTTACAGTTAAATGTTTCCAAAAATTACGTTTCTGTTCTAATCTGTCTTTAAGTAGACTGGAATTACAAGGAAAAAAGTACTTGAACCGTTTGTTTGTTTGCATACTCTTCTAATTTGATCTCTCTTGTCTACAGGAAACTGGAAGAACATGGTTGAGTGGTTTTGCTATGATTGGTGCTTTTGCCCTTAAAAATCGGGTTCCGCCTTTATTACCAAAAACGTGAAGCTTTCTCTAATGAAATTTTGCAGCTAAACATACATTTTAAGGAAAACAATTCAAGAATTTTTGTCTCTCTAGAGCTTACATTTTGCTCTGAGAATGTGCTTCATAGAAAACAGATGTTTGTTTTGGAATTCTTTTTGGAGTTATTAATATAGCTAATCAACTCTGTAAATTTGGTCATAAGTTTTTTCTTTTCTTCTTCTCAAATTTCTTTATGGATCATGTTATACTGTATAATGCTACAATATTATGATTTGAGATTTCCCAAAAGTTTGTTCAGATTTTTTGTCATCCAATCAAATGATTGATGTGACAAGATGATTTGTAAAGTGCAATTGTGAGAGATATAATGATATAGTAGTTATAAATCAGTTTAACAAATTATTATTATATTAAAAAAATATATCTATTTTGACAGGAGTCGCCCTGACCCTCTTTTGATTACGAGGGAATCTTGTGAAATACTCATATAATAATTGAAATCTAAAATCTTTTGAAGAACCTTACAGCAACTCGAGTGAATCTGAAGGTGGTTTTTCAAAATTCCACACCTTATAAGATATTTGAATGCTAATCGTAAAAATCTTAAATTCTTAATACCTTAAAATATGCACATATGTATAACATGTTTTAATTATAAAGAATCATGATCTATCAAATGTCATCACATGTGGTCGATCTCACGATATTAAAGAATTTGTACGAATTTGGTGATCACCTAGGAAAAATAAATATAAACAAAAGAATAAGCGCTACCGCTAGTGAATGAATACAAATTTTACCAACAATAACTATCTCTGTACAAATGTAAACTTACAACTATTTTCTTAACATTTCTATAACTAAAACTCTTTTACTGAAGCTATTCATCTTGTACTCATTTAACTTTATACTAGCCAACTAAACTATAGTCTGCAAACTATTAACAAAGGAAGCTTATCTGTATCTTATGTATCTCTTCGTGAATTCAACTTAAACTCTATTCTAGAACTGTATTATAACATATGAGATGTATAGCTAATTAAATACACTCTGTGAATGAAACACATTTTTCTATAACTGTTTCATAATATAATATAATATTTTCTGCTTTTATAAAGTATAAATTATCTAACATAAAATCTGATATTTGATAATCTCAAATATTTTCTATACTTTTCATAATCTGTAAATATATAAATAATCCGAAACTCAGTACCAAATCGGTACCCAGGGGAATATCTCACGTACGTGACAATGAATCTCGATGCACACGCAGAGTAAGGGGAAATACTTATTTCGCATACATGGGGATATCTGATTACCCATGCAGAGCTATAAATCTCACATACACGCTGATATCTGATCAAACGTGCAAAGTAATATATACATATAATCTCACATACACATCGATATCTGATCGAACATGCAGAGTAATCTCACATGCATGGTGATATTACCGCACATGCAAAGAAGCCCCAAAAGCCAATAATATTAATTTGATACTCCATTTTTTTTAATTGTTCAAGCAGAGTAATCTCCATTTTTTTTATTCTTTAAATTGTTCATATATCAAGGTGTAAGTTTAATTGGGCTTGGGCCTATCTAACTGGATCTTTGGTCATGTGTTTGGACTTGAATTCCAGACTTAGAAAAATTTCTAGAACTGGACCTTACATATTTGCTCTCATTTGTTTGAGCAAGTATAATGGTCATTCCTTAAAAAAAAAAAAAAAAAAATGTATAATGGTCATCATAATTTATAGTGTTTAATCAAGACGAGTAATCCAATCTAATCGGTGTCAATTTGTATAAAATTCTATTTTGTAAATTTAATTATTACAGATATTTGGTACGATGGATTGATTATAATATTTGTGCCGAAACTTGAAAGATTCGAGTTTAAGTGGACGAGAATATATATATACATAGGGGCGAGCCCTTCAGGGGCCCACCGCCCACCCAAGTTTTTTGAAAAAAATCTCTAAGTTTATATTAATTTTTTTAAAAAATAAAGTTGTCATAGTTTAAATGAAATAATTGCACAGCTATCTATTCAATCTTCATTTTTAAAAGCCCAATAACCTTAAACATAATAAAATAAACCTAAAAGCCCAACTAGCCCAAATAAATTGTTATAAAATATTTTATCTTTTTTTTTTTTTTTTCACTTTCCCATATCTGTCTCTCCACTCTCCATCATCATTCATTATTCGATCACTTTCCCATTTTTTCTTTCTTTTTTTAATTTTCCCAAATTTCACTTTCTCTTTCTTTTTATTTGACTTGCAGTAAAAAATTAATAATAAATTTTGAAGATTATTCTTTGTTTTTAAATGTTTATTTATGTCATTTTTTTTATCGTAGGTTATAATGTCAAAAATCTTAGGAAAGCTAAGGTTTATTTACCTTTGGGTATTTGAAAAGAAAAATATACATCGAAAATTTTTGTTGTGTGTTACCATTATCTCTTATTAGGTATATCCTCGATGTTTTTTTTATTTTTTTTTATTTTTATGAAATTTCTCTCATATCGTTTAAATTCGACGATTACAAAGAAAATTTTTGCATAGTAGTCAGTTCAAAATTTTAGGATTTTTAAACAAGAACAAAAATTTAGATTAGCCCACCCCGAAATTTTTTTCCAGCTACGCCCCTGTATATACATAAATTTTCAAGTCGGTGTATCCTGATATAATTTCGTGAAGATATTGAATGTGAGCCACACATTTTACATATTTTGACTCAAGTGTGTATGCATTTGTCAAAACTAGTGACTCACATTCAATGTCCTGATAAAATTATATCATGATGCACTGACCAGATCGGGGTATATATATATATATGATGTGTATAGTTAATCTTCCCCTTATTACTGATTATGATTGATTTTTTTTTAGGTAGAAATAAAATTGTTCCACGAGTCGTTTGATTGCGTTAGTATGATAGTATGATAGTATTTTATTGATCGGACATACTCAAACATAAAACTAGTTAAATATGATAAATATATATATCGTCTTTTTCATTGCAAATTTTCTATCTTTTCCAGGAGTGTAATGGCCGTTTATCGGATTGGGCTTGGATTTATTTAATTTTTAATTTTGCTGCAACATCACTAGCTTGCACAGATGTAACACAGCGAATTTGAAGGCATTTGAGTGTAATCAAATTAGGTTTTTTTATTTTTTATTTTTATTTTATTTTATATTTCTGGATGATATCGAATTGGTGTATGCATGCAATGATTTTTTTTTTTTGGGATTTGATTGTTGTTGTTGTTGTTATTATTTTAAAGAATTTCCCTTTTATTTTGATATTCGTATTTCCGTTCTCCTTATTCTATTCAAATTAGGTTTCTGCTTAATTTCTAGCTTTATTTATCTTTTAAAATTTTGTTTAAAGCAAGTGTTGGAAATAAAAAATGGAGGCTCAGGCTAGTAGCAAGAACATCAAAATCAGAATCAGATTTCAAATCGATAGGTTAACCACTGTAATCCATCACATTCTCTCCGTTATGGATACCAAATGCGTGGTCTAGACTTGTGTTTTGTCCAAGAAATGGAGTTATCATTGGAAGAACGTCCATGCTCTCAATTTCGATAGTTCAAGTTTTGCAAATGGTCTGCCTTGGCATATTTTGTCACCAATGTTTTGCACCATCGCAAGCCCTTCCTCAATCTGGTCAAACTCAGGTTTTGTTGTGGCGATGCAGGTTTTAACGATCAGAGTTCTCTATTATACCATATCTCACGGGGTCGAAAACCTGGTATCCGATGTGGGGTTTTTCTTCGGATGGTTTCATGGATGTCCCGAGTTTATTTGGTGTTCGATGGTTGATTATAACTTGTCAAGGGAAATTCATGCCGTTCCACTAAAATCCTGAAAGAAAAAAAAAAATTCGTTGAACAAGGTCAGTTACATTATTATATTTTTATACTTTGAGACTTTCCGGTTTTAAGTCCATGTCGAATGTCGATGTTGCTAAAACAAATTGCTAACAATATTTTTGTGCTTACAATGTGCAGGTTCAGAATGACAATTTGAGCACAACTGAAGGAAAATTAATTCTAAATATATATGTTCCTAATTAATCTCATATTTTTTTCAAAATTATTTAATAATAATATGTTCATAATAATAACAATATTACTTCGTTGCAGAAAAATGAGTTGATTAGAGTCAGCAAACTTTAGTTTTACACAGGCCCATTAGTCCATTTCACATTAAACTAAAGCCCAAACATTGACAACGAAAAACAGTAAAAATGGACTCTAAGTGAGCACGTCAATCGATTGAGCCGACTCAGCTGACTAAGTTGGCTTGGATTAGCTGCATTATTATTCAACTTGGCTAATTCTAGTGACGTGTCACCTGACCTAACACGTGTAACTCATTTAGCTCACGTGAGGTCGGATTAGTTTTCCAGACCAACGAAATCGCTTGACGTGCCCACTCAGTCGATATTTCACTGCAAAACGAAAAAAAAAAATAATAATAAAATTCGAAAATGGAAGCGAAGAAGACGAAGATCCGAGATGGACAACAGTGAGTGGGAGTCAAGTCAGCTTTGTTTGGTTGCTCAGAAAATTAGATTTCGAAGTGAGTTTTGTTCTGTTATGTCTTTGTGTTTGATTTTCGGTTGTTAGTTACCTACTGACTTTAAATTGTTTAATTTAACAGGGGGAGGCATAAATTTTGTTGATTTGAATGTGATGAAGAAGTAGAAAATTTGTAGATTTTTTTCTCATCAACCAAACATGGATGGCCTGAGAAGCCAAGAAGACAACTACAAACAGTGGTATCACCAATTCATGAATGTCCTTTAAAACTATCCCAATTTTATTGATCTGAATTATTTTTTACTTGTAGAATTAATTTATCTACATTTTAATTAGTCAATTACTGTATGGTTTTTTATTTTATTTTATTTATTTATTTATTTATTTATTTATTTTAAAGATTTTCTTTTGTATTCTTATTTCTTTCAAAGCTTTGCATCAGAGGCTTTGGTGGAAAATCAACTTCACTTGTTCCTGAGAGAAATATTTGGATTTTTTTTAGTTAGATTTAATAATCCTAAAATGCTATATAACTAATACAAGTGAAAACATGGAGGGTCTCTTACACACTAGTGCAAGAAAGATTGATCGGCTTTAGCTATTTACCGGACCATATAATATATCACACTCTCTTATGGACACCAAGTGTGCAGTTAGAACTTGTGTTTTATCAGAGAATTGGAGGTATTCTTGTACGAACATCCACAGTCTCAATTTGTTGTCGTGGTAGGCTGGTAGCTTCCTCAGTTCAGTTGCTTTTCATGGTTTTGTGACTCTTGTTTTACACCATCACAATGACTTGAAGCTGGTTAAACTCAAGTTCTATTGCAGTGATGGTGATCTTGAGTCAGTTACGAGTATAGTTTTCGAGTATGCAATGTTTCATAGAGTTGAAGTGCTCGAAACTGAAATCGTAGGCAACTTTCCTCCGACCCTTTTTGAATGTCAAACTTTGAAGACTCTCAATTTGGGGCATAGACAGCAAAATGTTTTAAGGGAGTTATCTAGTTGTGCAACATTGACCACTTTGCAACTCTCTTCGGTTATAATTGATCCGGAAAATGATATCTTCTCGAGTTGTTTGAGCCTAGAAAATTTACTTTTAATAGAATGCAGGGTGCCATAGTTACTGATTTTTGTCATTCTTTCTCCGGCTAGTAAATCTTTTACTTGCATATAATTTGAATTGGTTACGGTTTTTGTTATTTGAAACCGGTCCTTATCAAATTCTATCTATTGTGCTTTACTTTTTACATTAAAGAATAGGTAAAACAATAGTTAAAAGTATGATCTGGGGTGTAATTTGAATGTATACTGATTAATTAATCGAAGGCAATAAAAGTCCAGCAATGACAGAGCTAATAAGTTCTGAAGAATCCTACTCCTACTCCTACTCCTATCCATACCCAGAGTTATTCTTAAAAGAGAAATAAAAATCTTTAAGAGTAGCAAGAACTCTCTAAAATAGTAAAATATGATGCTTGTGTGCTTGATCGTGATGATTATCACTTAGGGGCTGTTTGTTTTTTTCACTATAAGACTTATTGTTTTTTATATCTTAAATTAAGATAAATCAGTTTGTTTGTTTTTCCAACTTATATCTTATTTTAAGATATATATGTCTTTTAGAAAAAGTAAAATTTTTTGACTTTTAGGTTCTGTTTGGAACCGTTTTTAAAAACGGTTTTCTGTTTTTAAATATAAAAAACAATTTTAATGTTGTTTGTTTACACGTTTTGCAAAACTGTTTTTCAAAACAAAAAACAACTTTTTAAAATGTATAACTAAAAAGTTAAAAACAACTTTTAATTGTTTTTCACCATTTTCAAAAACATCTTTTCAAAACAAATCAACTTTTCCCTCCAAATAACTATTTTACCCATTTAAAAAACAATAACCAAACACTTTTACATCGTTTTCCATTTCAAAAAACTACTTTTAAAAAACAATACCAAACATATTACATTTTTAAAACATGATTTCCATTTTTAAAAAAAGTTTTCAAAAACACCATTTTAAAAACAATACCAAACGCACCCTTATCTTATTCAAAAAGTGATATAGTAGAGTATTTTAGTAAATTTCCATAAATGTTCTATATCAATTCATACATTTATAATTTTATGCACACAAAACAAAATCCTAAAAATCAATTTTCCAAAAATTCTAAATTTTAAAGAAACCCTAACATAATCTAATCAATTTTATATTTGTAATAAGTCATCTAAAATGAAAAAAATAAACATATTGTAGTATCTTAATTTATAAGACTTATCCATATTTTTAACAAATTAAGTTCTTATAAGACTTTAGATAAAAAAAATGAACAACCCCTTAGTCAAATAGAACTTACAAGGTACACAATCTCACCTTGACAAGACATCGAGTCACCTGCCTTTATGCTTGTGTGTTTGATTGAGTTTTGAGATAAGTCATATCAACCATCTATCTTTCTTTGGTTTTTACTAAAGACCTTTTTTTTTAATTTTTTTATATTTTTTTTATATTTTTAAATATTATATAAATTAGAGAATTTTTTTTAGAAAAGAGATGACTCAAACCTACGACTTCGTGGGGTAGGTGTGAGATTTACCACCTGACAAACATCATCTCGCCTACTAAAGACATTTATTAGTCTCCTAATTTATGACATTTATAAGAATGAATGAGGACGTTTACCAATCAGGAATGAAATTATTGGGAATAAAGATCCATGGGAAAGAAAATGACAATATGTATTGACAATATATAATTTTTTTATGTGTAAGAGCATCTCCAATGTAAATATACATTTTTGAGTTTCTAAATAGTGCCACATCAGCATTTCTATTTATTATGGGCCCACTTTTGATTTTTTTTTTAGAGAAATACATATTCACATCTCCAATGCAATTATCTAAAGTCAAATATGTATCCATTTTATGTCCAATCATAATAAAACAATTATTACACACTCTCCCCCCCTTTTATTTTACAATTAAATGAGGTTTAATCTTATTAGTGGAAAGAGTTGAAAGCTCTAATCTTATTGGTGGAAAGAGTTAGAAATCCTAGTCAGTATTTCTAGGAGAGTTTCTAGAATTAGAAACCCAACTCCATATTCTTTAACTTTTTTTTGGCCACATTATCTCCATATTCAATTTAGATAATGACATTGGAGAGAGTTTTTCTAACTTTTTTAATATCTATCCTATGTGGCACTTCATTTTCTCCAAATGCATAATAGCATTGGAGATGCTCTAATATTACATTTTTTTGTTTTCTTTTTGTTTATGAAATTAATTCATGATTTCTACATATTAGAACCACATTTACTACTAACCAGGAATCTTAATACAATAATGCTAAACATCCCACCTAAAATCTCACCTTTTTCATCCCACTACATGTGGCATGTGAGGTGTCAAGTTATAAGTGGATACACATTAATTACACCTACCTTATGTATCCACTCACAATTTGACACCTCACATGCCACATGTAGTGGGATGAAAAAAGTGGGATTTTAGGTGGGATGTGTAGCATTACTGATCTTAATAAGGGCAAATGCAATGTATTTTCTCAAACTTATTTAATAATAATAATTACCATACTACTTGATTGCAGAAATATAGCAGTAGAAATTTGTTGATTATACGTTGGGCCAAAAATTAACAGATAAAGCTTGTAAATTTTACTTTTACACAGGCCCATTAGTCCATTTCATATTCAACACAAGCCCAAACTTTGAAAACGAAAAACAACAAAAATGGACTCTGAGTTAGCACGTCAATCGATTTAGCCGACTCGGCTAATTAAGTCGGCTTGGATTAGCTGCATTATTATTCAACTTGGCTAATTTTAGTGATGTGTCACCTGACTAGACACGTGTACCTCATTTAGCTCACGTGACCGGTCACGTGAGGTCGGATTAGTTTCCAGATCAGCGAAATCGCTTAACGTGCCCACTCAGTCGATATTTCACTGCAAAACGAAAAAAAAAAAAAAAAAAAAAAAAAATCGAAAATCGAAGCGAAGAAGACTAAGATCCGAGATGGACAACAGTGAGTGGGAGTCAAGTCAACTTTGTTTGTTTGCTCAGAAAATTAGGTTTCGAAGTGAGTTTTGTTCTGTTATGTCTTTGTGTTTGATTTTCGGTTGTTAGTTACCTACTGACTTTAAATTGTTTAATTTAACAGGGAGAGGCATCATTTGGAGTTTTGAATTGATGATGAAGTAGAAAATTTGTAGATTTTTTTCTCATCAACCAAACATGGATGGCTTGAGAAGCCAAGAAGACAACTACAAACAGTGCTATCACAATTCATGAATGTCCTTTAAAACTATCCCAATTTGATTGATCTGAATTATTTTTTCCTTGTAGAATTATTTTATCTATATTTATCTATATTTTAATTAGTCAATTACTGTATGGTTTTTTTTTTCTTTTCAATTTGAACTTGGGTTTTTTTTTTTTTAGATTTTCTTTTGCATTCTTATTTCTTTCAAAGCTTTGCATCAGAGGTTTTGGTGGAAAATCAACTTCACTTGTTCCTGAGAAAAATATTTGGATTTTTTTTTTTTCGAGTTAGATTTAATAATCCTAAAATATTATATATCTAATAAAAGTGAAAACATGGAGGGTCTCTTACACACTGGTACAAGAAAGATTGATCGGCTTAGCTATTTACCGGACCATATAATACATCCACAGTCTCAATTTTTGTCGTGGTAGCTTCCTCAGTTCAGTTGCTTTTCATGGTTTCGTGACTCATGTTTTACACCATCGCAACGACTTGAATCTGGTTAAACTCAAATTCTATTGCAGTAATGGTGATCTTGAGTCACTTACTGTTGGCCGGAATAATCCTCTACTACCGATGAACGCGGAAACGCGGTGCCTAATATACGCCCATAACTCATAGCAAATAATAACGCCAATAAGCAGAAAAATAGATGAGAAAGAATAAAACAATCACAACACAAGATATACGTGGAAAACCCAAATCGGGTAAAAAACCACGGGCCGTCAGGACGACAGAGAAAGTTCCATTATATGATAAATTGTTACAACTATATACTCCAGAATTCTCTCTCACACCTCAACCCCAAACCCCACTCACAAGATCCTCACCAAGAACCCCACAATATCCCCTAGGTCTCCCCTAAATATCACCCACGGATCTCTAACTTGATCCACCGATATTCATTTGAATCCCTCCTCGGATATTCCCATTGGGTTTCCCCGGATCTCACTCACACTCTCTGATGTTTACATGGTGTTCTTTTCTCACACTTCAACCTAATTACAAGGTTCTATTTATACTAGTTACATGCAGTATAATATAAAAGGAAATCCTACTCCTAAACGTACAAGACTTGCTTGTTCCACATAAATACTATTTCTTTTTATGACAAGTCTTTTTGTAGGGAGCAAATCCTTTTCCTTCAAGCACAAGAACTTCCAGAAGAATACATTTTCCTATTATGCGCAACATTCCCAATCTCAACAATACATCGTCTTCGCCATATTGGTTACGGTGTGCACCCCGCTTCCAACATGTTGAAAAACACGTCAGCTCTTTTGACCGCTCTTGTTGCCGCTGTCCACCACGACCGCTGCCTGCCGGTACCGCTGCCATGACCACAGTGGTCACCGCAGTGGTACAAACTGGAATTGGACCGCTGCCTTTATGCTGCTGAACAATTGGCAGCGGTGTCCTACCGCTGCCATAAGCCACAGCGGCTCGGCAGCGGTTTGAGCTAATCTCCGCTTCTTCAGTTCTTCTTCAATCTTCAACTTCTCTCAGACACCATAATTCAACTTCCAAACGTATCCCACGTCTCCAGGAAGCTCCACATCAGTTGAGTCTTGTTTGGTTCACATCGGGTTCATTCGAGAATATGAGCCAAAACCTAACACTTATGAGTATAATTTTCGAGTATGCAATGTCTCATAGAGTCGAAGTGCTCGAAACTGATGTTGTGGGCAACTTTCCTCCGACCCTTTTTTGAATGTCAAACTTTGAAGACTCTCAATTTGGAGCATAGATAGCAAATGTTCAAGGGAGTTATCTAGTTTTGCAACATTGACCACTTTGCAACTCTCTTCGGTTATAATTGATCCGAAAAATGATACCTTCTAATAGAATGCACGGTACCAGCAGACGTACCAATCATGAAGGTCTATACCATATCTGCTCCACAGCTAGTTAATTTGCAAATTTCAGGTTTTCTTTATGATGGGATGATTGTGATAAACGGGCCTAGACTAAAATTCTTTAACTTGAATGAAAGAAATCCTCAGCTGTTGAGCATGGAAAAATGTTCCAAGTCTTGAGAAGGTGAATATTCCCATGTCCTCATCAATTGATCCTCGGAATGCTGATGATGATATGATGACTGAGTTCGAAACTGACAATGTTTCGATTCAAGAAAATGTTTTGAGAATGATGCTCATGGGTAAAGGGCTCTGCCATGTAAAATCGTTTACATTATCTGTGCATCTTTCTTAGGTAACTACTCACCTTCATTTTTAATTACTATGATCTTAGATTACTCACATGACTCGTTCAGTATTGAATCTCGTATCAATACATGACTCCTTGAATGATTATAACTTGTCGAGGGAAATTCATATTATCCCATGACACTGCCAATGCTGAAACTAAAGTCGTGGAGCTCGACAAGGTATCATTTTTCGAAGATTTTCTTGTGAACAAAAGAGATCCTTTTTCATTCTTTCTTATGATATGTTGTGATTTTTGTAATGAGCCATGTTTTTTAGGAGACCGGAGAGGAACAACTACTGTTTGCTTTGCCTGTGGTTCAAGATTTCGACCTTCAATACATGATAGCAGAAATAGTATCAGAAAAGCGTTCAATTCTATCATCGGTAAAGTTGCAGCTAAATGTTTCTGAAAATTGTGTAGGAATTTTGTTCTAATCTGTCAATTTTGTTTGTTTGCATACTCTCTCTCTCTCTCTACAGGAGGCTGGAAGCACTTGGTTGATTGGTTTGGCTCTGATGGAAGGTTTTGTCCTTAAAAATCGGCTTCCCACTTTATTACCGAAAACCTGAAGCTTTCTCTGATGAAATTTTGCAGCCAAACATACATTTTAAGGAAATTATTCAAGAATTTTTTGCTATCTGAAGCTCAAATTTTGCACTGAGAATGTGCTTCATAGAAAACAGATGTTTGTTTTGGAACCTTTTTTTTTGGAGCTATGAATATAGTTAATCAACTCTGTTAAATTGGTTATAAATTTTTTATGCCTTTTATGCTTGTGTGCTTGACTGAGTTTTGAGATAAGTCATATCAACCATCTATCTTTCTTTGGTTTTTACTAAAGACATTTTATTTTTTAAATATTATATAAATTAGGGATTTTTTTTTTTTTTTTAGGGAGATGACTCGAACCTACGACCTCGTAACGTAGGTGTGAGAGGTTTACCATCGGACCAACCTCAGCTCGTCTACTAAAGACATTTATTAGTGTTCTAATTAAGGACATTTATAAGAATGAATGATATGTTTATTAATCGTGAATGAAATTATAGAGAATCAAGATCCATGGGAAAGAGAATGAGGAAAAGATGGCAGGGCGAATCTAGTTCCCTTTTTAAAAGAAACTTGATTCATAATTTATGTGTGGGACCCGTTATCTTATTTCCAAATGAATCAAGAATTAGTAATTAAGTTCTCTTACCCTCGTTAGAATTGGTGATTCCTGATTAGTAAACTCCATTTAATTATTGGGTTAAAACTTAAAGATTGATAAATCCACTGAAGCCCAAGCCGATGATCCAATTTACTAAACCCTAAACGAGTCTATACTCTATATTAAACACAAATTAGAGTTTTCAAGCAAACCTTTAAAATTCCTGTTTCCAGTTTTCAATCAAAGACATTGAAACCCCATCGGTTTTGCAAGACAAACCAGAGGCCACACTAGAGATTTCTCAGTTCACCAGGTTTTTAACTTTCTTTTGTATTCTTATTTCTTTCAAAGATTTACATCAGAGATTTTGGTCGAAAATATTTGGATTTTTGTTTTTTATTATATTATGCAAAAACTTTTGGAGTTAGATAAATAATCCTAGAATCCATAACTACAAGAACATGGAGGGTCTCTTACACACTAGTAAGATGAGAAAGATAGATCGGCTTAGCTATTTACCGGACCATATAATCTATCACATACTCTCTCTTATGGACACCAAGTATGCTGTTAGTACCTGTGTTTTGTCCAAGAATTGGAGGTATTCTTGGACTAATATCCACAGTCTCAATTTTTGTCACTGTAGCTTCCTCAGTTGGATTGCTTTTCAGGGTTTTGTGACTCATGTTTTACACCATTGCAAGGACTTGAAGCTGGTTAAACTCGAGTTCTATTGCTTTGATGGTGGTCTCTGGGAGTCGTTAGATAGCATAGATAATGCAATCATAGGGACACTTACCAGTATAGTTTTCGAGTATGCAATATCTCATAGATTCGAAGAGCTCAAAACTGATGTTGTGGACAACTTTCCTCCGACCCTTTTCGAATGTCAAACTTTGAAGACACTCAAATTGGTGCAGCCAACAAAATTTTTAACGGAGTTATCTAGTTTTGCAACATTGACCACTTTGCAACTCTATTGGGTTGCAATTGATCTGGAAAATGTTACCCTCTCAGGTTGCTTGAACCTAGAAAATTTATTTTTAATAGATTGCACGATGCTAAAAGACCCAGTACAAGGAGTCATTGAGGTCTATACCATATCTGCCCCACGGCTAGTTAATTTGCAAATTTCAGATTTTCTGTATGACGGGTTGATTGTGATAAACGCGCCTAGACTAAAATTCTTTAACTTGAATGGAACTTTTCCCCTGCTGTTGAGCATGGACAAATGTCCTGCTCTTGAGAAGGTGAATATTCACATGTCCCCATCAACTGCTGATGATATGATGCAAGAGTTAGAAACTGACAATAGTTTGAAGCAAGAATATGTTCAGAGAATGACACTCATGGGTAAAGAGGTCTTCCATGTAAAATCACTTACATTATCCGTGCATCTCTCTAAGGTAACTTACTACCTACCTTCATTTTTAATTCCTATGATCTTAGATTACACGCATGGTTCGTTCAGAATGAAATGTGGAATCGATACATAACTAGTTGGATGATCACAACTTGTCAGGGGAAATTCATATTGTATTATGATACTGTCGATGCTGAAACTAAAATTGTGGAGTTTAACAAGGTATCATTTTTTAAAGATTTTATCGCGGTTTTACTGTATTGGGTTTCAGACTACTTTTATGATGTGTTGTGATTTTGTAATGTGCCATTTTTTTTAGGAGACCGGAGAGGAACAACTACTGTTTGCTTTGCCTATGGTTCAAGATTATCTATTGGCATACATAATAGCAGGAATGGCATCAAAAAAGTGTTCAATTCTATCATCGGTAAAGTTGCAGTTAAATGTTTCCAAAATTAAGTAGGAATTTTGTTCTAATCTGTCTTTACGTAGACTGGAATTGCAAGGAAAAAAGTACTTGGACTGTTTGTTTGTTTGCATACTCTTTTAATATGATCTCTCTTGTCTACAGGAAACTGGAAGAACATGGTTGATTGGTTTTGCAATGATTCGTGGTTTTGCCCTTAAAAATCGGGTTCCGCCTTTATTACCAAAAACGTGAAGCTTTCTCTGGTGAAATTTTGCAGCTAAACATACATTTGAAGGAAAACAATTCAAGAATTTTTGTCTCTCTGGAGCTAACATTTTGCACTGAGAATGTGTTTCAAAGAAAACAGATGTTTGTTTTGGAATTTTTTTTGGAGCTATTAATATAGCTAATCAACTCTGTTAATTTGGTAATAAATTTTTTCATTTCTTCTCTACAATATTCTTTATGGATCATGTTATATAATGCTACATATATGATTTGAGATTTCCTTTGTTCAGATTTTTTGTGAGGTGATGTGACGAGATGATTTTTTGATAATACAGTAGTTATAAATCAGTTCAACTATCATTATTATATATAAAAATATATGTATCTATTTGCTCTCATTTGTTTAAGTATAATGAGCAAGTATAACGGTCATGAATTCATGATAATGTATAGTGTTTAATCTAGAATAGTAATCCAATCTAATCAGTGTCAATTTGTGTAAAATTCTATTTTTTAAATTTAATTATTACATATATCGGATATAATGGATTGTTTATAATATCTGTGCTGGAACTTAAAAGATTCGAATTCAAGTGGACGAATAATGCTTCCTTAGTTTTGAAAAATAAAGCGCAATATGAATGACTGAATGAGGTGGCCGGGCATTATAACAGAACCAAAGAGGACTGGTCCGGCCTGGTTATCCACAAGTCGTGCCGGTCTGTATAGACTTAATTATTTCACTACAAGTGTTGTTTAAGTTATACATATTTTATAGATTATGGAGAAGTTTTGACAAGTGCATACACTTTGACCAAAAAATGGACGGAAGTTAGTAATCCGTCAATTTTTGCCTATTTATGGGAGTTTGAGGGGTTTAATGCCAAGAAAAAAAAATCAGGGGGCACTATACAATTTCGCTATATGTTCAGGGAGTACTGGTGCTATTAACCCTTTAAAAAAAATTAAGATATGTAAATAGGCTTGGGAGGAGGCACACGGGCCATGCCTCTGTATGGGGGCACGGCCTAGCCTATGCCCCGTGCCAGGCTAGGCACGGTCAGAGACCGTGCCTAACTGGTCGGGCTTGTTAGGCCCGACCCGTTTCAATACCACTAAGTTATCCTCAACGGGAAAGGTACTATGTCATTGGTCTTGCTAAACTGGTACTAGAACCTACAAAATTCTCAATGTGAGGGGAAATTCATGTTGTTCCACAACAATACCAAAGAAAAAATTAAAATCACTGAGTTGTATTTTTATACTTTGACACTTTCAGGTTTTAAGTCCATGTGATGTGCAGGTTCAGAATGACAACTGAAGGTAAATAAATTCTAAATATATAATCTCTTATTTTTTTTCAAACTTATTTAATAATAATATGTTCATAATAATAACAAAAAATGAGCCAGCTTTATGTTTAGGCCCAAATTCACATGAAGCCTGCAAACTTTAGTTTTGCACAGGCCAATTAGTCCATTTCACATTCAACAAAAGCCCAAACATTTAAAACGAAAAGCCACAAAAATGGACTCTAAGTGGGCACGTCAATCTATTTAGCCGATTTGGCTGAGTAAGTCGGCTTGGATTAGCCGCAATATTAGTCAAATTGGCTAATTTTAGTAACGTGTCACGTGATCAGACACGCGTACCTCATTTAGCAAACGTGACCGGTCACGTGGGATCGGATTAGTTTTCCAGACCAACGAAATCGCTTGACGTGCCCACTCACTCAATATTTCACTGCGAAATAATAAAAAAAAAAAATAAAAAAAAAATTCGAAAATGGAAGCGAAGAAGATGAAGATCCGAGATGGACAACAATTAGTGGGAGTCAGTCAACTTTGTTTGGTTGCTCAGAAAATTAGGTTTCGAAATGAGTTTTGTTCTGTTATGTCTTTGTGTTTGATTTTCAGTTGTTAATTACCTGCTGACTTTAAATTGTTTAATTTAACAGGGAGAGGCATCATTTGGAGTTTTGAATGTGATGATGAATTGATGACAAAGTAGAAAAATTGGCAGATTTTTTTTTCATCAACCAAACATGGACAGAATCATCAAGCTCTGCTGCTGAGAAGACAAGAAGACGACTACAGACAGTGGTATCACAATTCATGAATGTCCTTTAAAACTATCCCAACTTGATTGATCTGAATTATTTTGTCTACATTTTATGAGAATAGCTTCACTGAGATTTTAATTAGTCAATTACTGTATAGTTTGATGAAAAAATATCAATTTTTTTTTAAGTAATTATTTGTGCCCATCATTGATTTCTTGTTTATGATATTTTTTAGTTGATGTGAAGAGGCTTACCTTGATTACTAATTTCTTGTTAGTTCTTTGTTTTGGAGAGTATATATGATACATTTTATAGCAAGAATGTGTGATCATGTAGGTCCAATTGTCTAATTTGTTGTTACCATCCATTTTGTTGCTCTGGTTGGTTTCTTCTTCTGGTTTTCTTTTTCAATGTATCCAATATCATTTGTTGCTGTTATAGCTATATGTTCTTGTGTGTTTGATGATGATTATTGCATAGGAGGCACACAATATACCTTGACACGACATCGAGTCACATGCTTTTTATGCTTGTGTGCTTGACTGAGTTTTGAGATAAGTCATATCAACCATCTATCTTTCTTTGGTTTTTACTAAAGACATTTATTACATTTTTTTTTATTGAAATCTTATATAAATCAGAGATTTTTTAGGGAATGGAGATGACTTGAACCCACGACCTTGTGGTGTAGGCGTGAGATTTACCACCGGAACGACCTCATCTTGTCTACTAAAGACATTTATTAGTTTTCTAATTTATGATATTTATAAGAATGAATGACGCGTTTACTAATCGGGAATGAAATTATAAGGAATCAAGATCCATGGGAAAGAGAATGAGGAAATGATGGTAGGGGGAATCTAGTTCCCTTTCCAAGAAAAACTTAATTCATAATTTATGTGTAGGATCCACGTAATCTCATTTCCAAAGGAATCATGAATAAGTAATTAAGTTCTCTTACCCTCGTTAGGATCGATCGGTGATTCTTGAATCCTGATTAGTAAACTTCATTTAATTATTGGGTTAAAACTTAAGATCGATAAATCCACCAAGGCCCAAGCCGATGATCCAATTTACTAAACCCTAAATGAGTCTATATTAACACACAAATTAGAGTTTTCAAGCACACCTTTAAAATTCCCGTTTCCAGTTTTCAATCAAAGACATTGAAACCCCATCGGTTTTGCAAGACAAACAAGAGGCCACACCAGAGATTTCCCAGTTCACCAGGTTCTTAACTTTCTTTTGTATTCTTATTTCTTTCAAAGATTTGCATCAGAGATTTTGGTTGAAAATATTTGGAATTTTGTTTTTATTATATTATGCAAAAACTTTTGGAGTTAGATAAATAATCCTAGAATCCATAACTACAGGAACATGGAGGGTCTCTTACACACTAGTAAGATGAGAAAGATTGATCAACTTAGCTATTTACCAGACCATATAATCTATCACATACTCTCTCTTATGGACACCAAGTATGCTGTTATTACCTGTGTTTTGTCCAAGAATTGGAGGTATTCTTGGACTATTATCCAGAGTCTCAATTTTTGTTGTTGTAGCTTCCTCAGTTGGATTGCTTTTCAGGGTTTTGTGACTCATGTTTTACACCATTGCAAGGACTTGAATCTGGTTAAACTCGAGCTCTATTGCTTTGATGGTGGTCTCTGGGAGTCGTTAGATAGCATAGATAATGCAATCATAGGGACACTTACGAATATAGTTTTCGAGTATGCAATATCTCGTAGATTTGAAGAGCTCGAAACTGATGTTGTGGACAACTTTCCTCCGACCCTTTTCAAATGTCAAACTTTGAAGACACTCAAATTGGTGCAGCCAAGAAACTTTTAAATGTAGTTATCTAGTTTTGCAACATTGACCACTTTGCAACTCTATCAGGTTGCAATTGATCTGGAAAATGATACCCTCTCAGGTTGCTTGAACCTAGAAAATTTACTTTTAGTAGAATGCGCGGTGCTAGAAGACATGGAACCAGTCATGAAGGTCTTTTCCATATCTGCTCCGCGGCTAGTTACTTTGCAAATTTCAGGTTTAATTTATAACGGGTTGATTGGGATAAACGCACCTAGACTAAAATTCTTTAACTTGAATGGAACTTATCCTCTGTTTTTAAGCATGGTTAAATGTTTAAGTCTTGAGAAGGTGAATATTCACATGTCCCCAGCTGATGATGATATGATGCCTGAGTTCGAAACTAACAAACTTTCGATGCAAAAATACGTTTGTGGAATGATACTCATGGGTAAAGGTCTCTACCATGTAAAATCGTTTACGTTCGTGCATCTTTCTAAGGTAACTAATTACTCACCTTCATTTTTAATTACTATGATCTTAAATTATACACATGACTCGTTCAGTATGAAATGTGGAATCGATACATGACTCGTTGAATGATCATAACTTGTCAGGGGAAATTCGTATTGTATGATAACACCGCCAATGCTGAAACTAAAGTTGTATCATATTTTGAAGATTTTCTTGTGAACTAAAAAGATCATTTTTCGTTCTTTCTTAAGATATGTTGTGATTTTGTAATGTGCCATTTTTTTAGGAGACCAGAGAGGAACAACTACTGATTGCTTTGCCTATGGTTCAAGATTTCGACCTCAATCAATTGAGAGACATGTTAACAGAAATAGTAGAAAAGCATCCAATTCCATCATCGGTAAAGTTGCCAGTTAAATGTTTCCGAAAATTGTGTAGGAATTTTGTTCTAATCTGTCTTTACAGACTGTTTGTTTGCATACTCTTGTAAATTGATCTCTCTTGTCTATAGGAGATTGGAAGCACATGGTTGATTGGTTTGGCTCCGAATTTCTGATGGGTGGTTTTGTACTTAAAGCTCGGCTTCCTGCCTTATTACAAAAAACCTGAAGTTCTCTCTGATGAATTTGCAGCTAAACATACATTTTAAGGAAACAATTCAAGGATTTTTGTCTCACTGAAGCTTAAATTTTGCACTGAGAATGTGCTTCATAGAAACAGATGCTTGTTTTGGAGCTATTAATATAGCTAATCAACTCTGTTAAATTTGTTATAAATTGTTTCCTTTCTTCTAAATATTCTTTATGGATCATGTTATATAATGCTACAATATGATTTGAGATTTCAAAAAATTTTGTTCAAATTTTTGTTAAGTGAAGTGACAAAGATGATTTATAACAGCTTGTTGATTATGGGTGTCGATGATATAGTAGTTATAAATCAATTGATACATCATTTAAGATTTTGGGAATGCAGTTTTTTGGAGTAACTATGACGGTCATCACTTTTTTAGTGTTTAATCTAAATGAGTAACCACTACAAGAAATTTGAGTATTTAGCTACTATACATTGCGAGATGAATTGATTGTTGGTCTCCAAATGAAGCTTTCGGCAATGAAATTTGGAGTTTGTCTATATAGATTTAAGTTTTTGTTTTCATATGAAGCATTTGACTTGGGTGGACATTCGGAGATGACATAATTTATCTCCGAAGCAGGTATTTTGTGAGATGAATTGATTGTTGGTCTCCAAATGAAGCTTTCAACAACGAAATTTGGAGTTCGTATCGATAGATTTGGGTTTTTGTATTCTTAATCGGTGTCAATTATTTATATATATATAAATTATTTGCAGGAAATGAAGTAATTCAATAAGCTTATGTTAAATCAAAATATCTAAATTTTATTAAAATGTTTTAGAGTTCTATGCAAGTAAATGAGGGATAAGAAGAGGTAAAACTTCACAATTTAAATCAGAGGATTCAGTACTAAATTTCAGCATGTATTCTATTTTGTAAATAGAAGTAATAAAATTAAGGAATAATTAATATGATAATGGCAGTAAGAATAACACAAAGGATTTACTGTCTTCTTGACTTATCAATAGAAGACCAAAGAATATATTTATTTATAGTGTTACAACTACAAGTTAGAAAAAGGAATACAATTATAATTAGCTACATAAGTGCTGATTTACAATCAATCAAAAACTCTTTAGTCAACTAATATATAGTAATTGATATGTTTTGCTTGATTTACTGCCTACTAATTTGTCTGCTTGATTTGCTTCCAAAATTCTCTACTAATTGATTGCTTCCAATCGATAACCTTGCTTATTAAGAAGTGTGTAAATCAAGTTTAACTTGTAAAATTTCTCTAAGAATTTAGGTTTATTTGAAAAACCGTTTGTTTGTTTGTTTGGAGGAGAGAGAGTTTAATATGGTAATTAAAAATTTAGGAGAGAGTGTTTATTATGTAACATTTAATCTAATTTCTTTTTTCAATAATTTAATTCAAAAAAGATTACTCATCGGATGAATCCAAAGGCTACTATAGTTCGTCCTAATTTTTATTAAAATAAAATGGAGTGTCTTTAGAAATTTATTTTTAAAATGAAGTGTCTTTAGAATAGGAGTGTCAAAAGATAAAAAAGGATAATCCTGGAAAAAAAAGTGTCTTTAGATTATTATTATTTTTTAAAATTTAAATTTTGAAAATAAAGTGTTTTTAGTAAAGAAGTGTAAAAAAAAAAAAAAAAAATTGAATGTCAAAAAAAGCTCTCTTTTTAATATTGGTGTAGGAAGATATTTTGTAGATGACAATAAAACCATCTAAAAATAAAAGATAAGTGATTTATGTTAATTTAAACTCTCTCTTCAAATAAAAAAAATTAGATATTTTGCACATTATCCTCCATTATCTAAGAAGTTTTTATAAAATAAACACTTTTTTTTTCCTACCATATTTACTAGACGCGTAGTTTTAAATTTCAACAACAGAAATTGATTTTTTTTTTCCTAATTAAATGCAGATCAATATTTCATAATATATTTTTAAATATATTCATTAGTTAACCTAGATTTTTTATTTTATTTTTTATATACGACTCTGTGGCCGCCGCTCGAACTTGAGAAGTACTTGCAAATTGCAATGGAGGAAATTGATCGGCTTAGCAACTTGCCACACCCTATAATCCATCACATTCTCTCGCTTATGGACACCAAATACGTGGTCCATACATCTCTTTTGTCGAAAGAATGGAGGTATCATTGGATTCATATTCATAGTCTCAATTTCGATTTCACAACCTTCACGAATTTTATTAGTTTCAAAAATTTCGTCCTTAATATCTTGCAACATCGCAAACCCTCAACTCTGATCGGCCTGAGGTTTCATTTAAATGACAACAGAAGAAACGTGCATCTCGTGAGAAAAATTTCTAGCTACGCCCTATCACACGGAGTTGAAGAGCTCATCGCTAATATCTTTCCTGCAAGGCTCTTCGAGTGTTTGAAGACTCTCAAATTGGGTTCGTGTACCATTACAAGTTTTCCGGACTCACCATTTGGTCATTTCGTGTTGTTGACAACTTTACAACTCTATAAAGTCCGGTTGACTCATAATAACATAACCAACAATGATGACAACAACAACGGTCTCTTCTCGTCTTTTCCGAATCTAGAAAACCTATCCTTGATCAAATGCCTTGTGGAGTCGGATTGCAAGATGAGCTTCAACATATCTAATCCGCGGCTAGTTCATTTGATGATATCGTGTCCCAAGTTTTGTGTACTTTGGCTTGTGGTTTCTGCACCGTCACTGAAAATCCTCAACTTGAACGGGACTCACCCTCTAATTTTCGTTATGAACAAACGCCAAACTCTCGAAAAAGTGAACATCAATTTGTTTCCGCCTCCCGTCTCGAGAGAAATAAAAAATCTTAAGCAAACCTATATTTCATATCTTAATCGTATGGCCAAAGGACTATGTTACTCAAAATCGCTAAGAGTATCATTGGCTTTTTCCAAGGTAAGTACTTGTTAATTTTTTAGTTATCCTAAATTAAAATTCCTATATGGAATTAGAAATTCGGCTAAGTTGAATATGATTATTATTAATTTGTGATCAGGGGAAATTTTTATTGTACCGTCAGAACTCTGATCATGATGCAGAAATGAAATTTGAGGAACTCAAGGTGCTTGATTACGATTTTTTTTTCTTCTTTAAATGGATTGATTTTCGTAATACTTTCAAGTGATTGTAAGTTTTTTTTTCTAATGAAAATATTTTGTGTCTTGTACCGTGCCATTTTAGGAGACTGAGGAGGATTGGCTGTCCTTTGCTTTGCCTATGGTTCGTGGTTTTGGCCTGAATCAATTGACAACCATATTGGAAGAAATGCTATGAGTGGTTTGGTGGTAAGAGTATTCATCCGGTCTGACAATGTAGCAGGTTTGAACCGCCACCGTCTTTTATTTCAAAAAAAAAAAATCATTATGAGCCGGCATTTCAAAAAAAAAATCATTGGGAGCCGGCTTCTATTGGGCTGTAAGCTGCAATTTAAATAAGAAAATAATCAATCGATTTCCAGTATTTGCATAGTTTATATAATTGGAGTATACTATTTTTAACTACATCAGGTACAAGGTCGTCTTCAGATATTTCGGGGCTCGATCTATTTAATGATATTAACAAAAATCGGGATCCCGAAATGGCTATTTTTAGGGTTATAATATTAATACGATTACAAACTATAGAATTTAGGTTTTGGGTTTTATTTTCAAGTAAGCAATTAAACCAGAGTTTTCTTTTTAAATAAATAATTGGTCAATTAGGCCCTAATATATTTCATTATTTCTAAAACAATCATTAATCAATACACGCCTTATACATCATATATAATTTGATATTGATTGAATGTTATGTGATTGATTGTGAGAAATTTAAAAGATCTGCACCAGGGCCAGTTAAAATGACCATAGTTTTATGGATTTCACGAAATGAACGATTCAAAGCTAGTAATTGAATACTTATTGCTTTTAATTTACTAGCTTAACTGGGAAGGTCTCTTTCGGCTTACACCATAATGGAGAGGGATTTCGTTTATATTTGTAATAAATTTTTTTTTATAAAAAAATTGATAGATATTTATATTCTAATAACTTTAATAGAGGTATATGATAGTATAATTCATTTTAAAAGTAACAGTCGTTTTAGTTTTTTCCTTTACCAGGATTTATTTAATTAATTCTCTGAATTCGAAAAAAATAGTAAGTTTATGTATAGTTCTAGAATCATATGAAAACATATTAAAATAAAAACAAATAGATTAGAACGCGGGAATCTTGTGTGTTTTTGTTGCTAAATCCTAATTGCCATCGGTATAAAATGAAAACTCTATATCTTACACAAGTGAAAAATGGGATCCCGTATGAAAAAAGGTGAGATGATATATATTTTGATATACCAATTACAATGGTTCTAACTTGAGACATTGTTAAGCTGAATGAACGCTCTTATCACTGAGACACATTGTACAATGGTATGTCTGTCTTCTTATTTAATTTATTTATATTTGGAAGAGAAAATCAATATATTAATACTTCCATGGTTTATATTTTACCACATTGCTAAATGATTTAAAAACTATGGTTTAAAAAAGGAAGACTTGTACTTGTACAATTATTAGATTCTTAGAGACTCATTACATATATTTTCTAACTAATCAAGTCTTCACCAAAGCCGTGCTGACAAGCATAAATGGGGATGCCTAGATACTCATGCATCCTTCTCAAAGGTATGAAATTATTTTAGATACCAAAAAAGAATCTGGATTTTGGATTCTAGATTCGGATTCAATCCTTATTGGATTCAATTAAGAGAAACGGGGGCGGTGCAGGCTGGCGGGTTCATTCTCCCGGAAACCTTGGGCTGAACGTTACTGCATTGGGACAAGGCTGCAGGCGCTTCCTTTCCGGTGTATTTAAGATCAATGTCTGCAAGCTCAACACCCTGGCATGGAAACCCACTACTGCATGCTAGCTTCACTGCAATTGGAGTTGAAGAAGTTCCCTTGATGTTTTTGAACGTAACTCCGCTGATCTTAACCTTAGATGGAACCTGAAAAACAAAAGGAGATGTACACAATCACAATACAATCAAAAAACGGAAATCTCTGGATCTCATGATAATACTTATAACTAGAGTGCTTAAATACTATTGTTAGGTTATTTCTTATCGGCTTAAGCTTTTGGGTGTTACTAAAAATACTGTTTCCTTGAAGTAGTTAGTTACCTTTGCATTGCATTGATTCCATGGACAGTAAGCCTGATCAATGAGAACAGGATTGGCCACATTATTCATTATAAGGTCTTCAAAATGCATATCGGATACAGAGCCTTCGTAAGAAGCTGGCCAGGTTTTGATCCTGACTCCATTCGAGGTACCGGTGAAGGTGCAATGCCTGACAGTGACTCCAACCACAGCCTCTTCATTCTTATACTTTCCTAGACTTCCTACACTGATGCCATGTCCTGGTCCACAGGTAACTCCCTGAATCGTTATTTGTTGGCTGCCATCACCGATAGAGACACAATCATCACCGGTTTTGATGTTCGAATCAATGACTTTAATTCCGCTGGATCTACCAATGTGGATTCCATCGGTATTGACACTCTCTCCGGGTGCTGAAATGGTAAAGCGTATGAAGTCAAGGTCCTTGCATCCCAAGAGATTGACATGAAACTGTTTGCTGTCTTTCGAAGTTATGTCTGTTACCGACCCACCAACAATGAAGTTGAAACGAAAATTCTGATCAATATTTAAACGAATTTGTTAGTATATATTGTACTAAAGGTAATTAAAAGATGTAAGGCCGAGATTGAATGAAGTTACCATTGGAAGACTCTTGCAATATTCATTTTTCTCACATTTACCCCAAGCTGTGGGTCCTTGGCCGTCAAAAACTCCACCGCCGGACACTGTGAGGCCGTTGATATTGCTGAAAGCAACCCAACTTTCTTCAGTAGTTTTTTCGGTTGCAGCAATGAAGGTGCCTTGAAACTGAAACTCTATAGGAGCCTTGCAGGGACCCTCAAAGTTCACTGGACTTAAATTGTATGTCCCTTTTGGAACCACCACTTTGCTTGGAGCAGTCGATGCACAAGCCTCTTTATAAGCACTGGTTAGAGCCTGAGAGGACAAACAAGAATTAATATTGAAAAAATTACTTACAGGAAATATAACTAGTTATCTCAGAATATTCATTCATTCATTACACTAGGCCTAAATTACCTGTGCGATATCTGAATTCGGTTTTCCGCCATATTTCCCAATATCAAAAACCTGAGCATCAGCAATTGATACAAACATCAACATCAGTAACATAGCGGCCATGTTCAATTTTCCCATTTTCTAATTTTTTTTGTTTTTTTGTTTTGGACTAAACTTTTTTGTTTTTTTTTTTTTTTGAATTGTGACCTAATTGCTTAGCTCGTTTGGTACCATATTTATAGTGCAGTAGAAGAAGCTCATGACTCAAATTTTTAGCTCATTTTTAGTTGAAAATTTCAAAGATCTCTAGATGGTTGCAATGTAGTGGTTCAACTTCGTTTGCTATTATTAGCAGGTTAATTTTAGCTAGAGAGAGGGCTTAGTTTTAGAATTGTTTTCGGGTGCTGGACTTTTAATGAGTCAATGTCCTGGTTTGTCAATGCAATGATAACTTGAAGAAACAATTAAAAACAATCTTTTGTACTTAAAAGATAAACTTATTAATCAGTTTTTATTTATTTATTTTATTTTTATTTTTTTTCATTCCTAGAAATTAATTAATTTTTTTTTTAAATATATATTTTCCGTTGACAAATGTTTTAATATTAATCAAACTCTCCTAGCAAACAACACAAAAAAAAAAAAAAAAAAAATATCAAGGGCCGGACAAGAATGTGAATGGGTATTTCTACTTGTCACGAAACATGGAAAGAGAATTAAAAAAGGCTATGATAAGGGTGCCTGTAATAATTATTTGTACACTCAATTAATTAACGGAAAAAAAAAACATATTATGATTACAAAAAAACTATTCTTTTTACCCTAATTATGATTACAAAAAACTGTTATTATTTATATTGGTTGTTTATATATAGTTTCAGTCCGGTCGCGTTTGATTTTTTGTCTAAAGACTAAACATTGCTGAATTTTACTGAAAACCGAATAATATGTTTGTTTGTTTGGTTTTTTTTTTTTTTAAGCTACAAACATCTGAAATTAAATACTTTTACATCTATATCCTTTTAACTATTATTTGTTATATATTTATATTTTAATATATTAAATTCAAAATTAATAATCCTAAAAAAATTATTTAGTTATTAATAATATTTCAAATTTATATAAATTATTGCATCCAATGAAATTAAATACAAACAAAATCATTCAAACCTTTTATAATTGGATTGCCAATAAATTCATAAAACAAATAATGTAATTTGTAAATAGATATATCGGAGATTCGAATTTGAAGTTAACTAGGCACACCAGTATATTGTATTTGTAAAAACAATAATGTAATTTATAAACGGATAATGTAGTTTATAGACAGATATATTAGAGAATTGAGTTTGAGTTAATTAGGCACACCTTTTTGTATATTGTAGTCATAAAACAAATAATGTAATTTATATTTATTGTAGATTTGAATTTGAAGTTAATCAGAAATATTAAAATGGTTAGGTTGTAGTGTAAAAAAAAATATGGTAAGGTTTGTGAGAGAAGACAAAATAAGAAATTAGTTAGATTTATGAGGATAGTTTTAGAAGTAATTAATTGTTATAAAGTCCAGTAGTTATTTATTAAGTGAAAATTCACTTTTATAAACAAGTGATTTTTGGAGTTCTTTAAGTGATTTTGTCATTTAAGAAATCAAACAAAATAACTTAATGGAACATATTAAGTGCCATTAAGTTGATAAGATCATTTGTGTGTGTATAGACATAAATATATATATATATATATATATATATATATATATTTATAGTCTTATTATTATCGGTTCGAACTGATAATAATTATTTCAGTTTCTTGCATGTGAACCATTGGATTTAAAAGATTTTTTGATAAGTGCATGCAGCCAAGTCAACGTATTTAAATCCAATGACCCACATACAAGAAACTAATATTGTTAGGTTTTTGGTTTGTCTTGGCATATATTCCATATCAAAACGATGTTCTCTTGTAATGTTTAGTAGTCTAAATGTTGAAGATTCAAGACGTAAATTACTTTTAAATTTACTTATTTTCAGACAATTTTACTTTAAAAAAACAAACATGTTGAGTTGTTGACAATACATTCAGAAGTGAGGAAAAAAACAAACAAACAAACATGTCATTTAAGTTCAGATTTCAGTCTCTATTCGGTCTTTAAAAAAATTAAGGACTGTTCAGTCTTCAGACAAAAAAACAAACGACCCAAGTGTCATTAAGTTGATAAGATCATTCGTGTGTGTATATAAATAAATATATATTATTTATGTTTAATTTTCATAAGAAAAACTATAAAAAGTAACAGTGAATTATATTCCATATATATACTAATCTCTTGCATGGGTGTGAAAAGAGAAAGGTTCATTCCATCAAATGGGATACCGTTTGCAATAGTAAACGAAATGGTGGTCTAGGAATTGGTAAGGTTTTAGACAAGAACAAAAGTCTTTTGACAAAATAGGTTTGGAGGATTGGTAAAGAAGACTCGCCGTTGTGGAAAAGAGTTGTTTGTACTAAGTATGGTATCCCGGCAAATAGATTAACTTGGCCCTGGCAATATCCATCTGCCGCTTGTTCTTCTTTTGTAAAAGGGAAAAGATCGTTTTGCCCCTTGACCTTTACCCTATTAGAAAGGTGAGGACAGGGTTAGCCCATACTGGCTGGTCTCCCCCCTGAAATGAAACTAATGGAAAATCTCCCCCTTCTGTTACCTTTTCCATCAAAAAAAAGGTTTGACCAAAGTCAAATGACCGTTTTAACCTTAAAAATAATCAGAAAACAACCATTTAACCCTCCAGCTATTTATTAAATGAAAAATATAATAAAAAAATTTAAAAAATATGGATCTCCACCGTCCATCTCAAAGAAAAACGGGGGAGATATTTCTTTTTTTATTTTTTATTTAAATTTAAAAACAGAAATTAAAAATAAAAAAGAATTTAAAAATAAACGTGAGATGATATTTATTTTGATATACCAATTACAATGGTTCTAACTTGAGACATTGTTAAGGTGAATGAACGCTCTTATCACTGAGACACATTGTACAATGGTATGTCTGTCTTCTTATTTAATTTATTTATATTTGGAAGAGAAAATCAATATACTAATACTTCCATGGTTTATATTTTACCACATTGCTAAATGATTTAAAAACTATGGTTTTAAAAAAGGAAGACTTGTACTTGTACAATTATTAGATTCTTAGAGACTCATTCCATATATTTTCTAACTAATCAAGTCTTCACCAAAGCCGTGCTGACAAGCATAAATGGGGATGCCTAGATACTCATGCATCCTTCTCAATGGTATGAAATTATTTTAGATACCAAAAAAGAATCTGGATTTTGGATTCTAGATTCGGATTCAATCCTTATTGGATTCAATTAAGAGAAACGGGGGCGGTGCAGGCTGGCGGGTTCATTCTCCCGGAAACCTTGGGCTGAACGTTACTGCATTGGGACAAGGCTGCAGGCGCTTCCTTTCCGGTGTATTTAAGATCAATGTCTGCAAGCTCAACACCCTGGCATGGAAACCCACTACTGCATGCTAGCTTCACTGCAATTGGAGTTGAAGAAGTTCCCTTGATGTTTTTGAACGTAACTCCGCTGATCTTAACCTTAGATGGAACCTGAAAAACAAAAGGAGATGTACACAATCACAATACAATCAAAAAACGGAAATCTCTGGATCTCATGATAATACTTATAACTAGAGTGCTTAAATACTATTGTTAGGTTATTTCTTATCGGCTTAAGCTTTTGGGTGTTACTAAAAATACTGTTTCCTTGAAGTAGTTAGTTACCTTTGCATTGCATTGATTCCATGGACAGTAAGCCTGATCAATGAGAACAGGATTGGCCACATTATTCATTATAAGGTCTTCAAAATGCATATCGGATACAGAGCCTTCGTAAGAAGCTGGCCAGGTTTTGATCCTGACTCCATTCGAGGTACCGGTGAAGGTGCAATGCCTGACAGTGACTCCAACCACAGCCTCTTCATTCTTATACTTTCCTAGACTTCCTACACTGATGCCATGTCCTGGTCCACAGGTAACTCCCTGAATCGTTATTTGTTGGCTGCCATCACCGATAGAGACACAATCATCACCGGTTTTGATGTTCGAATCAATGACTTTAATTCCGCTGGATCTACCAATGTGGATTCCATCGGTATTGACACTCTCTCCGGGTGCTGAAATGGTAAAGCGTATGAAGTCAAGGTCCTTGCATCCCAAGAGATTGACATGAAACTGTTTGCTGTCTTTCGAAGTTATGTCTGTTACCGACCCACCAACAATGAAGTTGAAACGAAAATTCTGATCAATATTTAAACGAATTTGTTAGTATATATTGTACTAAAGGTAATTAAAAGATGTAAGGCCGAGATTGAATGAAGTTACCATTGGAAGACTCTTGCAATATTCATTTTTCTCACATTTACCCCAAGCTGTGGGTCCTTGGCCGTCAAAAACTCCACCGCCGGACACTGTGAGGCCGTTGATATTGCTGAAAGCAACCCAACTTTCTTCAGTAGTTTTTTCGGTTGCAGCAATGAAGGTGCCTTGAAACTGAAACTCTATAGGAGCCTTGCAGGGACCCTCAAAGTTCACTGGACTTAAATTGTATGTCCCTTTTGGAACCACCACTTTGCTTGGAGCAGTCGATGCACAAGCCTCTTTATAAGCACTGGTTAGAGCCTGAGAGGACAAACAAGAATTAATATTGAAAAAATTACTTACAGGAAATATAACTAGTTATCTCAGAATATTCATTCATTCATTACACTAGGCCTAAATTACCTGTGCGATATCTGAATTCGGTTTTCCGCCATATTTCCCAATATCAAAAACCTGAGCATCAGCAATTGATACAAACATCAACATCAGTAACATAGCGGCCATGTTCAATTTTCCCATTTTCTAATTTTTTTTGTTTTTTTGTTTTGGACTAAACTTTTTTGTTTTTTTTTTTTTTTGAATTGTGACCTAATTGCTTAGCTCGTTTGGTACCATATTTATAGTGCAGTAGAAGAAGCTCATGACTCAAATTTTTAGCTCATTTTTAGTTGAAAATTTCAAAGATCTCTAGATGGTTGCAATGTAGTGGTTCAACTTCGTTTGCTATTATTAGCAGGTTAATTTTAGCTAGAGAGAGGGCTTAGTTTTAGAATTGTTTTCGGGTGCTGGACTTTTAATGAGTCAATGTCCTGGTTTGTCAATGCAATGATAACTTGAAGAAACAATTAAAAACAATCTTTTGTACTTAAAAGATAAACTTATTAATCAGTTTTTATTTATTTATTTTATTTTTATTTTTTTTCATTCCTAGAAATTAATTAATTTTTTTTTTAAATATATATTTTCCGTTGACAAATGTTTTAATATTAATCAAACTCTCCTAGCAAACAACACAAAAAAAAAAAAAAAAAAAATATCAAGGGCCGGACAAGAATGTGAATGGGTATTTCTACTTGTCACGAAACATGGAAAGAGAATTAAAAAAGGCTATGATAAGGGTGCCTGTAATAATTATTTGTACACTCAATTAATTAACGGAAAAAAAAAACATATTATGATTACAAAAAAACTATTCTTTTTACCCTAATTATGATTACAAAAAACTGTTATTATTTATATTGGTTGTTTATATATAGTTTCAGTCCGGTCGCGTTTGATTTTTTGTCTAAAGACTAAACATTGCTGAATTTTACTGAAAACCGAATAATATGTTTGTTTGTTTGGTTTTTTTTTTTTTTAAGCTACAAACATCTGAAATTAAATACTTTTACATCTATATCCTTTTAACTATTATTTGTTATATATTTATATTTTAATATATTAAATTCAAAATTAATAATCCTAAAAAAATTATTTAGTTATTAATAATATTTCAAATTTATATAAATTATTGCATCCAATGAAATTAAATACAAACAAAATCATTCAAACCTTTTATAATTGGATTGCCAATAAATTCATAAAACAAATAATGTAATTTGTAAATAGATATATCGGAGATTCGAATTTGAAGTTAACTAGGCACACCAGTATATTGTATTTGTAAAAACAATAATGTAATTTATAAACGGATAATGTAGTTTATAGACAGATATATTAGAGAATTGAGTTTGAGTTAATTAGGCACACCTTTTTGTATATTGTAGTCATAAAACAAATAATGTAATTTATATTTATTGTAGATTTGAATTTGAAGTTAATCAGAAATATTAAAATGGTTAGGTTGTAGTGTAAAAAAAAAATATGGTAAGGTTTGTGAGAGAAGACAAAATAAGAAATTAGTTAGATTTATGAGGATAGTTTTAGAAGTAATTAATTGTTATAAAGTCCAGTAGTTATTTATTAAGTGAAAATTCACTTTTATAAACAAGTGATTTTTGGAGTTCTTTAAGTGATTTTGTCATTTAAGAAATCAAACAAAATAACTTAATGGAACATATTAAGTGCCATTAAGTTGATAAGATCATTTGTGTGTGTATAGACATAAATATATATATATATATATATATATATATATATTTATAGTCTTATTATTATCGGTTCGAACTGATAATAATTATTTCAGTTTCTTGCATGTGAACCATTGGATTTAAAAGATTTTTTGATAAGTGCATGCAGCCAAGTCAACGTATTTAAATCCAATGACCCACATACAAGAAACTAATATTGTTAGGTTTTTGGTTTGTCTTGGCATATATTCCATATCAAAACGATGTTCTCTTGTAATGTTTAGTAGTCTAAATGTTGAAGATTCAAGACGTAAATTACTTTTAAATTTACTTATTTTCAGACAATTTTACTTTAAAAAAACAAACATGTTGAGTTGTTGACAATACATTCAGAAGTGAGGAAAAAAACAAACAAACAAACATGTCATTTAAGTTCAGATTTCAGTCTCTATTCGGTCTTTAAAAAAATTAAGGACTGTTCAGTCTTCAGACAAAAAAACAAACGACCCAAGTGTCATTAAGTTGATAAGATCATTCGTGTGTGTATATAAATAAATATATATTATTTATGTTTAATTTTCATAAGAAAAACTATAAAAAGTAACAGTGAATTATATTCCATATATATACTAATCTCTTGCATGGGTGTGAAAAGAGAAAGGTTCATTCCATCAAATGGGATACCGTTTGCAATAGTAAACGAAATGGTGGTCTAGGAATTGGTAAGGTTTTAGACAAGAACAAAAGTCTTTTGACAAAATAGGTTTGGAGGATTGGTAAAGAAGACTCGCCGTTGTGGAAAAGAGTTGTTTGTACTAAGTATGGTATCCCGGCAAATAGATTAACTTGGCCCTGGCAATATCCATCTGCCGCTTGTTCTTCTTTTGTAAAAGGGAAAAGATCGTTTTGCCCCTTGACCTTTACCCTATTAGAAAGGTGAGGACAGGGTTAGCCCATACTGGCTGGTCTCCCCCCTGAAATGAAACTAATGGAAAATCTCCCCCTTCTGTTACCTTTTCCATCAAAAAAAAGGTTTGACCAAAGTCAAATGACCGTTTTAACCTTAAAAATAATCAGAAAACAACCATTTAACCCTCCAGCTATTTATTAAATGAAAAATATAATAAAAAAATTTAAAAAATATGGATCTCCACCGTCCATCTCAAAGAAAAACGGGGGAGATATTTCTTTTTTTATTTTTTATTTAAATTTAAAAACAGAAATTAAAAATAAAAAAGAATTTAAAAATAAACGTGAGATGATATTTATTTTGATATACCAATTACAATGGTTCTAACTTGAGACATTGTTAAGGTGAATGAACGCTCTTATCACTGAGACACATTGTACAATGGTATGTCTGTCTTCTTATTTAATTTATTTATATTTGGAAGAGAAAATCAATATACTAATACTTCCATGGTTTATATTTTACCACATTGCTAAATGATTTAAAAACTATGGTTTTAAAAAAGGAAGACTTGTACTTGTACAATTATTAGATTCTTAGAGACTCATTCCATATATTTTCTAACTAATCAAGTCTTCACCAAAGCCGTGCTGACAAGCATAAATGGGGATGCCTAGATACTCATGCATCCTTCTCAATGGTATGAAATTATTTTAGATACCAAAAAAGAATCTGGATTTTGGATTCTAGATTCGGATTCAATCCTTATTGGATTCAATTAAGAGAAACGGGGGCGGTGCAGGCTGGCGGGTTCATTCTCCCGGAAACCTTGGGCTGAACGTTACTGCATTGGGACAAGGCTGCAGGCGCTTCCTTTCCGGTGTATTTAAGATCAATGTCTGCAAGCTCAACACCCTGGCATGGAAACCCACTACTGCATGCTAGCTTCACTGCAATTGGAGTTGAAGAAGTTCCCTTGATGTTTTTGAACGTAACTCCGCTGATCTTAACCTTAGATGGAACCTGAAAAACAAAAGGAGATGTACACAATCACAATACAATCAAAAAACGGAAATCTCTGGATCTCATGATAATACTTATAACTAGAGTGCTTAAATACTATTGTTAGGTTATTTCTTATCGGCTTAAGCTTTTGGGTGTTACTAAAAATACTGTTTCCTTGAAGTAGTTAGTTACCTTTGCATTGCATTGATTCCATGGACAGTAAGCCTGATCAATGAGAACAGGATTGGCCACATTATTCATTATAAGGTCTTCAAAATGCATATCGGATACAGAGCCTTCGTAAGAAGCTGGCCAGGTTTTGATCCTGACTCCATTCGAGGTACCGGTGAAGGTGCAATGCCTGACAGTGACTCCAACCACAGCCTCTTCATTCTTATACTTTCCTAGACTTCCTACACTGATGCCATGTCCTGGTCCACAGGTAACTCCCTGAATCGTTATTTGTTGGCTGCCATCACCGATAGAGACACAATCATCACCGGTTTTGATGTTCGAATCAATGACTTTAATTCCGCTGGATCTACCAATGTGGATTCCATCGGTATTGACACTCTCTCCGGGTGCTGAAATGGTAAAGCGTATGAAGTCAAGGTCCTTGCATCCCAAGAGATTGACATGAAACTGTTTGCTGTCTTTCGAAGTTATGTCTGTTACCGACCCACCAACAATGAAGTTGAAACGAAAATTCTGATCAATATTTAAACGAATTTGTTAGTATATATTGTACTAAAGGTAATTAAAAGATGTAAGGCCGAGATTGAATGAAGTTACCATTGGAAGACTCTTGCAATATTCATTTTTCTCACATTTACCCCAAGCTGTGGGTCCTTGGCCGTCAAAAACTCCACCGCCGGACACTGTGAGGCCGTTGATATTGCTGAAAGCAACCCAACTTTCTTCAGTAGTTTTTTCGGTTGCAGCAATGAAGGTGCCTTGAAACTGAAACTCTATAGGAGCCTTGCAGGGACCCTCAAAGTTCACTGGACTTAAATTGTATGTCCCTTTTGGAACCACCACTTTGCTTGGAGCAGTCGATGCACAAGCCTCTTTATAAGCACTGGTTAGAGCCTGAGAGGACAAACAAGAATTAATATTGAAAACATTACTTACAGGAAATATAACTAGTTATCTCAGAATATTCATTCATTCATTACACCAGGCCTAAATTACCTGTGCGATATCTGAATTCGGTTTTCCGCCATATTTCCCAATATCAAAAACCTGAGCATCAGCAATTGATACAAACATCAACATCAGTAACATAGCGGCCATGTTCAATTTTCCCATTTTCTAATTTTTTTGTTTTTTTGTTTTGGACTAAACTTTTTTGTTTTTTTTTTTTGAATTGTGACCTAATTGCTTAGCTTGTTTGGTACCATATTTATAGTGCAGTAGAAGAAGCTCATGACTCAAATTTTTAGCTCATTTTTAGTTGAAATTTTCAAAGATCTCTAGATGGTTGCAATGTAGCGGTTCAACTTCGTTTGCTATTATTAGCAGGTTAATTTTAGCTAGAGAGAGGGCTTAGTTTTAGAATTGTTTTCGGGTGCTGGACTTTTAATGATTCAATGTCCTGGTTTGTCAATGCAATGATAACTTGAAGAAACAATTAAAAACAATCTTTTGTACTTAAAAGATAAACTTATTAATCAGTTTTTATTTATTTTTTTTATTTTTATTTTTTTTCATTCCTGGAAATTAATTAATTTTTAAAAAAAAATATATTTTCCGTTGACAAATGTTTTAATATTAATCAAACTCTCCTAGCAAACAAAAAAAAAAAAAAAAAAAAAAAAAAAAAAATCAAGGGCCGGACAAGAATGTGAATGGATATTTCTACTTGTCACGAAACATGGAAAGAGAATTAAAAAAGGCTATGATAATGGTGCCTGTAATAATTATTTGTACACTCAATTAATTAATGGAAAAAAAAACATATTATGATTACAAAAAAACTATTTTTTTTACCCTAATTATGATTACAAAAAACTGTTATTATTTATATTGGTTGTTTGTATATGGTTTCAGCCCGGTCGCGTTTGATTTTTTGTCTAAAGACTAAACATTGCTGAATTTTACTGAAAACCGGATTGTGATTAAAAACTGAAAACCGAATAATATGTTTGTTTGTTTGTTTTTTTTTTTTTTTTTTCCATTGAAAACTAAATATAAGTGTTAAGTTGTGTTTTTTTTTTTTTTTTTTTTTTTTTTTTTTTAAAGTTACAAACATCTGAAATTAAATACTTTTACATCTATATCCTTTTAACTATTATTTGTTATATATTTATATTTTAATATATTAAAATCAAAATTAATAATCCTAAAAATTATTGCATCCAACGAAATTAAATACAAACAGAATCATTCAAACCTTTTATAATTGCATTGCCAATAAATTCGTAAAACAAATAATGTAATTTGTAAATAGATATATTAGAGATTCGAATTTGAAGTTAACTGGGCACACCAGTATATTGTGTTTGTGAAAACAATATTGTAATTTATAAATGGATAATGTAGTTTGTAGGCGGATATATTAGAGAATTGAATTTGAGTTAACTAGGCACACCTTTTTGTATATTGTAGTCATAAAACAAATAATGTAATTTATATTTATTGTAGATTTGAATATGAAGTTAATCGGAAATATTAAAATTGTTAGGTTGTAGTGTAAAAAAAAAAAATATGGTAAGGTTTGTGAGAGAAGACAAAATAGAAAGTAAGTTATATTTATGAGGATAGTTTTGGAAGTAATTAATTGATATAAAGTCCAACAGTTTTTTATTAAGTGAAAATTCACTTTTATAAACAAGTGATTTTTGGAGTTCTTTAAGTAATTTTGTTATTTAAAAAATCAAACTAAATAACTTAATGGAACTTATTAAGGGGTCGTTTGTTTTTTCTACTTAAAATTTAATGTGTCTGAATCATAATTATTAAGTTGTTTTGTTGGTTTTTTTTTTTTTTTTTTTAAGTGGTCAAACAACTTAAAAATACCAAAAAACAACTTAAAATAAAAAGTAAAAAATCCTGACTTTTTATTTTTTACTTAATGGCAAATCACTGAATTGCATTAAATATAATCCAAAATCTTTATTTCCTATATTATCCCCATATATAACATATTTCCAATTTCATCATAATTATATATGGTATATAACTATTTATTTTAATATATTAATTATTTTAAATAGCTTTAAAAATAAAAATGAACCTTAATCACTTCTCATCTTGATGTTTAATATCAGTACTTTATTATGTTATTAGGGTGATGTATTTATATATTAATTTTTTAGAGTGTTTTGTGTGAGTTTTCCTGCTGCCCCTTTTATTTTTTGAAAAAAAAAAAAAACTTTTCTTTTCTCAGTAAAAATGAAGTTTGTTTGTAATCAAAGAAGAAGATTATGATCATATGTGTTCTATATAATTATTAATTTAGGATTGTTTTTATTCCATATTATATGTATAATTGTTTAACATGGGTATAAATGTAAATTTACTTATTTTCAGACAATTTTACTTTTAAAAAACAAACGTATTAACAATACATTCAGATGTGAGGAAAAAAAAAAAAAAACATGTTTTTCAAGTTCAGATTTCAGTCCCTATTCAGTCTTCAGATAAAAAAACAAAGGATCCAAGTGTCATTAAGTTGATAAGATCATTCGTGCGTGTACATACATATATATATATATATATTATTTATGTTTAATTTTCATAAGAAAAACTATAAAAAGTAACAGTGAATTATATTCCATGTATATACTAATCTCTTGCATGGGTGTGAAAAGAGAAGGGTTCATTCCATCAAATGGGATACGGTTTGCAATAGTAAACAAAATGGTGGTCTAGGAATTGGTAAGGTTTTAGACAAGAACAAAACTCTTTTGGCAAAATAGGTTTGGAGGTTTGGTAAAGAAGACTTGCCGTTGTGGAAAAGAGTTTTTTGGGCTAAGTATGGTATCCCGGCAATTAGATTAAATTTGGCCTGGCAATGTCCATCTGCTGCTTGCTCTTCTTTTGTAAAAGGGAAAAGATCGTTTTGCCCTTTGACCTTTACCCTATTAGAAAGGTGAGGATAGAGTTTGCCCATATTGGCCGGTCTCCCCCCTGAAATGAAACTAATGGAAAATCTCCCCCTTCTGTTACCTTTTCCATCCAAAAAAAGGTTTGACCAAAGTCAAATGACCGTTTTATCCTTAAAAATAATCAGAAAATGATCATTTAACCCTCTAGCTTTTTATTAAATGAAAAATGTATTAAAAAAGAAAACCTAGAATCCAATTTGGGGGTTTTATCCGGATGGCTTAATCAATGTCCCTCGTTTATTTCGTGCTCGTCGATCACAACGGTGACACTCTATGGTGTCAGGATATTTAGTTGTGGTCTTTTGAAATGGTTCTGCAAAATAAAAAACCTGACATTAATTGAATGTTGGGTGGGAGGCTAGCCTTGGAGAGCCGATACAATAGAAGTTTCATCTCCAATATTGGTTAATTTGGTCATATCAGATTTGCAATGTATAGCTCTTGATACAAATTATGAGTTGACGAAGCTTGTGATATCTGCACCGAAACTCGAATTCTTCGACTTCAATGGGACGTATCCATTGGCGTTCGAATTTAATCAGTGTTCGTTTCTTAACAGGGTTAATATTCATATCTCTTCACCAATTCTTAGTGAATTGAATATTTCTAATCTCATTAGAATGGTTGATGGACTCTCTCAGGCAAAATCCCTTGCAATATCATGGAATTGTCTAAAGGTAATTTTACTAATTTTACATATCTTTTATATGTAGTGATCTATTTCTATCCGCGAATAACTCGAATGGTTGATTATAACTTTTCAGGGGAAATTCATGTTGTACCGCAACAATCCTGAAGAACAAATTGGAATCGTTCAACAAGGTCAGTTATTGTATTTTATATGCTTTTAAACTTTCAGGTTTTATGTCCATGTTGATGTTGATTAATTAATCAAATTGCTGATAATATTATTGTACGTGCTTAATTACAATGTGCAGCTACAGTTAAAATGGTGTCAGAGGATGAGAATTGGCGATGGCTATACAACCTGGCTGATTTATACAAGATTGAATTGATAATGTATTGACAATATATAATTTTTTTTTTTTTTTTTGTGTTATATGACATTTTTTGTTTTGTTTTTGTTTATGAAATTATTACATGATTTCTACATATTAGAACCGCGTTTACTAAACATGAATCTTAATAAGGGAAATGAAACTTAATTCATAAAACTTAATTCAAATCAAATTATGTGGTCCTGTACATAAATCAGGAATTAAGTTCTTACGGTAAAGGGAATTTAATTCCCATCTCTTGCTTAAGAAATCAAGTTCTCTTTCCCGATTTCTTTCCTCGCCGAACTTGATTCATTATCATTTCATTTCTGATCAGTAAACTTCTAATAAATTAGAAGAGAATTGAATTTGTTAGAAGACAATTGAATGCAAATTCAATGTATTTTCTCAAACTTATTTAATAATAATAATTACCATACTACTTGGTTGCAGAAATATAGCAGTAAAAATGAGTTGATTATATGTTTGTAAATTTTACTTTTACACAGGCCCATTAGTCCATTTCACATTCAACAAAAGCCCAAACATTTGAAAACGAAAAACAACAAAAATGGACTCTGAGTAAGCACGTCAATCGATTTAACCGGCTCGGCTAATTATGTCGGCTTGGGTTAGCTGCATTATTATTCAACTTGGCTAATTTTAGTGACATGTCACCTGACCAGACACGTGTACCTCATTTAGCTCACGTGACCGGTCACGTGAGGTCGGATTAGCTTTCCAGATCAGCGAAATCGCTTGACGTGCCCACTCTTAGTCAATATTTCACTGCGAAACGGAAAAAAAAAAAAAATGAAATTCGAAAATGGAAGCGAAGAAGATGAAGATCCGAGATGGACAACAATGAGTGGGAGTCAGTCAACTTTGTTTGGTTGCTCAGAAAATTAGGTTTCGAAGTGAGTTTTGTTCTGTTATGTCTTTGTGTTTGATTTTCGGTTGTTAATTTCCTAAACCCTAAATTAGTTTTAGGGAGTTTTCAAGCAAACCTTTAAAATTCCTGTTTCCAGCTTTCAATATATCAAAGACATTGAGACCCCATCGGTTTTGCAAGACAAACAAGAGGCCACACCAGAGATTTCCCAGTTCACCAGGTTTTTAACTTTCTCTTGTATTCTTATTTCTTTCGAAGATTTGCATCAGAGATTTTGGTCGAAAATATTTGGATTTTTGTTTTTATTATATTATGCAAAAACTTTTGGAGTTAGATTAATAATCCTAGAATCCATAACAGTAAGATGAGAAAGATTGATCGGCTTAGCTATTTACCGGATCATATAGTCTATCACATACTCTCTCTTATGGACACCAAATATGCTGTTAGTACCTGTGTTTTGTCCAAGAATTGGAGGTATTCTTGGACGAACACCCAGAGTCTCAATTTTTGTCTCCGTAGCTTCCTCAATTCCGTTACTTTTCATGGTTTTGTGACTCGTGTTTTACACCATCGCAATGACTTGAATCTGGTTAAACTCAAGTTCTATTGCAGTGATGGTGAATTAGATAGCATAGATTCAATCATAGAGACACTTACGAGTATAGTTTTCGAGAATGCAACATCTCATAGATTCGAAGAGCTCGAAACTGATATCGTGGACAACTTTCCCGCAACCCTTTTCGAATGTCAAACTTTGAAGACTCTCAAATTGGGGCAGACAACAAAATGTTTAAGGGACTTATCTGGTTTTGCAACATTGACAACTTTGCAACTCTCTTCAGTTATAATTGATCTGGAAAATGATATGTTCTTTGGTTGCTTGAACCTAGAAAATTTACTTTTAATAGAATGCACATTGCTAGCTGACCTAGTACAAGTAGTCATGGGGGTCTATACCATATCTGCTCCACGGCTAGTTAATTTGCAAATTTCAGATTTTCTATATCATGGGACGCTTGTGATAAACGGGCCTAGACTAAAATTCTTTTAACTTGAATGGAACTTATCCCCTGCTGTTGGGCATGGACAAATGTCCTGCTCTTGAGAAGGTGAATATTCACTTGTCCCCATCAACTGCTGATGATACGATGCAAGAGTTCGAAACTGACAATAGTTTGAAGCAAGAATATGTTCAGAGAATGATACTCATGGGTAAAGAGGTCTGTCATGTAAAATCACTTACATTATTCGTGCATCTTTCTAAGGTAACTAACTACTCACCTTCATTTTTAATTACTATGATCTTAGATTACATGCATGATTCGTTCAGTTTGAAATGTGGAATCGATACATAACTCGTTGAATGATCACAACTTGTCAGGGGAAATTCATATTGTATCATGATACTGTTGGTGCTGAAACTTAAATTTTGGAGTACAACAAGGTATCAATTTTTTTGATGATTTTATCACGGTTTTACTGTATTAGGTTTCAGACTACTTATATGATATGTTGTGATTTTGTAACGTGCCATTTTTTTAGGAGACTGGAGAGGAACAACTACTGTTTGCTTGGCCTATGGTTCATGATTTCGAAGTCCATCTATTGGCATACATAATACCAGAAACGACATCAAAAAAGTGTTCAATTCTATCATCGGTAAAGTTGCAGTTAAATGTTTCTAAAAATTACGTTTTTGTTCTAATTTGTCTTCACATAGACTGGAATTACAAGGAAAAAAGTACTTGAACTGTTTGTTTGTTTGCATACTCTTCTAATTTGATCTCTCTTGTCTACAGGAAACAGGAAGAACATTTTTTTTTGAAAGGCAAACTATATATAAGGCCAAAGCCAAACACACAACAAACAGCCAAGAGAGGCACAAGGAAGAACATGGTTGAGTGGTTTTGCTATGATTGGTGCTTTTGCCCTTAAAAATCGGGTTCTGCCTTTATTACCAAAAACGTGAAGCTTTCTCTGATGAAATTCTGCAGCTAAACATACATTTTAAGGAAAACAATTCAAGAATTTTTGTCTCTCTGGAGCTTATATTTTGCACTGAGAATGTGCTTCATAGAAAACAGATGTTTGTTTTGGAATTCTTTTTGGAGCGACTAATATAGCTAATCAACTCTGTTAATTTGGTCATTAGTTTTTTCCTTTCTTCTTCTCAGTATTCATTATGGATCAATTTTTATAATGCTACAATATTATGCTACAACATCACTAGCTTGCACAGATGTGACACAGCGAATTTGAAGGCATTTGAGAAGGATCAAATTAGGTTTTTTTATTTTTTTATTTTTAATTTTTATATATTTTTTTCTGGATGATATCGAATTGGTGTATGCATGCAATGATTTTTTTTTTTGGGATTTGGTTGTTGTTATTATTATTTTAAAGAATTTCCCTTTTACTTTGATATTCCTATTTCCGTTCTCCTTATTCCTTATTCTAGTCAAATTAGGTTTCTGCTTAATTTCTAGCTTTATATATCTTTTAAAATTTTGTTTAAAGCAAGTATTGGAAATAAAAATGGAGGCTCAGGCTAGTAGTAAGAACATCAAAATCAGAATCAAAATCAGAATCAGAATCAGATTTCGAATCGATAGGTTAACCACTATAATCCATCACATTCTCTCCGATATGGATACCAAATGCGTGGTCCAGACTTGTGTTTTGTGACTTTTGTCCAAGAAATGGAGGTATCATTGGAAGAACGTCCATACTCTCAATTTCGATAGTTCAAGTTTTGCAAATTGGTCTGCCTTGGCATATTTTTGTCACCAATGTTTAGCACCATCGCAAGCCCTTCCTCAATCTGGTCAAACTCAGGTTTTGTTGTGGCGATGCAGGCTCTAATGATCAGAGTTCTCTATTATGCTATATCTCATGGGGTCGAAAACCTGGAATCCGATGTGGGCTTTTTCTCTAGATGGCTTCTTGGATGTCCCTTGTTTATTTGGTGCTTGATGGTTGATTATAACTTGTCAGGGAAAATTCATGTCGTTCCGCTACAATCCCGAAAAAAAAAAATGAAAATCGTTGAACAAGGTCAGTTACGTTATTATATTTTTATACTTTGAGACTTTCCGGTTTTAAGTCCATGTCGAATGTCGATGTTGCTAAAACAAATTGCTGACAATGTTTTTGTGCTTACAATGTTGCAGGTTCAGAATGACAATTTGAGCACAACTGAAGGTAAATAAATTCTAATTAATCTCTTATTACTTCGTTGCAGAAAAATGAGTTGATTAGAGTTGGCAAACTTTAGTTTTACACAGGCCCATTAGTCCATTTCACATTAGACTAACGCCCAAGCAATGAAAACAAAAAACAACAAAAATGGACTCTGAGTGGGAACGTCAATCGATTTAGCCAACTCGGCTGATTAAGTCGGCTTGGATTAGCTGCATTATTAGTCAACTTGGCTAATTTTAGTGACGTGTCACCTGACCAGACACGTGTACCTCATTTAGCAAACGTGACCGGTCACGTGAGGTCGGATTAGTTTTCCAGACCAACGAAATCGCTTGACGTGCCCACTCGGTCGATATTTCACTGCAAAACAGAAAAAAAAAAAAAAAAAAAAAAAATTCGAAAATGGAAGCAAAGAAGATGAAGATCCGAGATGGACAACGATGAGTGTGAGTCAGTCAACTTTGTTTGGTTGCTCAGAAAATTAGGTTTCGAAGTGAGTTTTGTTCTGTTATGTCTTTGTGTTTGATTTTCGGTTGTTAATTACCTGCGGACTTTAAATTGTTTAATTTTACAGGGAGAGGCATCATTTGGAGTTTTGAATTGATGATGAAGTAGAAAATTTGTAGATTTTTTTCTCATCAACCAAACATGGATGGCCTGAGAAGCCAAGAAGACAACTACAAACAGTGGTATCACCAATTCATGAATGTCCTTTAAAACTATCCCAATTTGATTGATCTGAATTATTTTTTCCTTGTAGAATTATTTTATCTACATTTTAATCAGTCAATTACTGTATGGTTTTTTTTTTCTTTTTAATTTGAACTTGGGTTTTTTTTTTTTTTTTTTTTTTATTATTTTTTTTTTTAATAAGATTTTCTTTTGTATTCTTATTTCTTTCAAAGCTTTGCATCAGAGGTTTTGGTGGAAAATCAACTTCACTTGTTCCTAAGAGAAATATTTGGATTTTTTTTTGTTAGATTTAATAATCCTAAAATGCTATATATCTAATACAAGTGAAAACATGGAGGGTCCCTTACACACTAGTACGAGAAAGATTGATTGGTTAAGCTATTTATCGGACCATATAATCTATCACATACTCTCTCTTATGGACACCAAATATGCTGTTAGAACCTGTGTTTTATCGAAGAATTGGAGGTATTCTTGGACGAACATCCACAGTCTCAATTTTTGTCACTGTAGCTTCCTCAGTTGGATTGCTTTTCAGGGTTTTGTGACTCATGTTTTGTTGGAATTAATGCACTTATTGAGAAGTCTGAGAGTTCATCAGTTCTCAAGAGTTGTTGGTATTGCAAATAATTACTGCAGTCAAATATGAGTTATTATGTATCTGATATTTCCTATGTATCTTATATTACCTAGGTAGCATTCCAGAGTATTCTACAGACTCTTTATATTGAGTTGTATCTTAGTTTTCTGAATATAGACATTAGAGCTCTGCTGTAGCAACTCAAAATATATTTCACAATTACCTTATTCATCAAATATTTCTCTAACAAATTGGTATCAAAATATGTGAATGATGTGTTGTTTGTTCCTGAATTAAATCAAAATTTATTAAGTGTTGGTCAGCTTGTTGAAAATGGTTATCGTCTTCATTTTGAGGATGGTGGCTGCACTATTTTTGATAAAAAGGAGAAAGATTTGGTGATTGCATATGTACAGATGAAGAGAAATAGAAATTTTTCTATTGATCTTCATTGTGGAGCTATCATGGCCTTGAAGAGTGAAGTGGTTCAAGACACTTGGTTGTGGCACAAGAGGTTCTGTCATTTGAACTTTAATGGGCTGAAGCTTCTTAAGCATAAAAACATGGTGAAGGGGTTGTCAGAGATTGAATCAGTTGCAGATACGTGTGAAGGGTGCATTATGGGCAAGCAACACCGAATTTCATTTCCTAAACAAAGTTGCTGGAGAGCAAGAGCACCACTGGAGCTAGTTCACACAGATATTTGTGGACAAATGCGAACTCCCTCAATAAGCTAGCAAAGGTACTTTCTCTTGTTCATTGATGATTTTTCGAGAATGACATGGGTATACTTTTTGAAGGAAAAATCAGAAATGTTTCTTGCATTCAAGAGATTCAAAGCATTTGTAGAAAAACAAAGTGGATGTAGCATTAAAACAATTCGAAGTGACAGGGGAGGTGAGTACACCTCTAATGAATTTGAAAGTTTCTGCAAAGATGAAGGGATTTGGAAGCAATTGACAGCAGGATACAGCCCTCAGCAGAATGGCATCGCAGAATAGAACCATTGTGGAAATGGCAACATCAATGCTTAGTGAGAAGTGTTTGCCTAAATGTTTTTGGGCAGAGGCTGTCCATATAGCTGTGTACATTCTCAATAGAAGTCCAACCAAAGCAGTGAAGAATCAAACTCCATTTGAAGCTTGGAGTGGATTCAAGCCTTCGGTAAGACATTTCCGAATTTTTGGTTGTATATGTTATGCTCACATACCATCTGAAAAAAGGACTAAGTTTGATGAGAAAAGCAAAAAATCTATTTTTGTTGGGTATAGTTCCAATACAAAGGGTTATCGATTATATGATGTTGAAACTGGAAAACTAATTGTGAGCAGAGATGTTATTTTTGATGAAAATGCAGCTTGGGATTGGAAAGAAAAAAAAGAACTTGAGCAGCCACCTGTTATTCTTCAATCACAAGATGCACCTCTTTATTCAGCGTCATCGTCAAGCTTAGCAAGTTCAAGCACAAGTTCAGATTCTTCTTCTCCAGTTACTCCTCAAACAAGAATGCAAATTCCAGGAGGTGATTTTCAGTCATGATAACTCTTATTTCTACACGTTGTGTAGCCCCTTACTTTTATCTTTTATACTTGTTTTCCGGGTAAAACCGGGTATTTAACGTTTTAAATAAGTGTTTCAGGGTATTTTTAATCACAGGGGCTAAAGTGCAAAAATGAAGAAATATTGGGGTAAAAGTGTAATTTTTGAAACTTGGATTCTGCGCCCCATTTTTGTGGTTAGGGGCCGCAGAAAAGGGCGCAAAAAGGGACCAGAAATTCATTTTTTTTGTAATTCTGCGGCCCATGGCCGCAGAATAGGGCGCAAAAGTCAAGGCGGAAAATTTGATGAAAGTTTCCTGCAGATTGCTCATCTTGTGGGGCCCATATCTCTCTCCTCCGATCGAACTGGGTTTCATACTATATATGGTTGGAAAGCCCCAGAAGTATTCTTTCCAACGGTTCATCAAGAGCGCGATTCCAATGTTTGTGGAGAAAGTTATGCCCGTTTCCGTAACGGTGCGCGCTGCTGAAAACCCATCCGTGAAATGCCCAAAAATCTGCCACTTAAGGGCATTTTCGTCTTTTCCCCTCAATTCTGACCTAAACCCTTCTCCCCACTATATATATCCCCTCTTCTCTTCAGTTTTAGACAGAACCCCTTCACTCCCTCTCTCTCTCTTCCGCCCCACTCTCTCTCTCTCTACCATTTTCTTCACATTCTTCACCAAATAAGGAGAGATCCAAGCTCCCATAGAGGTTTTTCCTCCATGGGAGCTCACCACACACCTCCACCACCATTTTTCCACTTCCAACACCACATTTAGAGGCAGATTGAAAGGAATAGGAGTGGTCTTTGGACCAATTTCGAGCTAGGAAAGCTAGGAGCTTCTTTGGAGGGTTTGTCTTCAAAGGTTGTCTCCTTTTTACTCATTTCTTTGTATTTCTTGTTTCTTTGATGTGTAACCCCGATTTGGGGAATATTGTAAACCCTACACTTGTGTTATATATGTTGGTTGTTCTTAAATTCATGTGGGTTTTGTTTTATTCTTTGCTAATTACATGTTTTAAGCTCTAATTGCAATATCCATGTGTGTGGAGGTCCGAAATTGATATGTGTCCATGATTGGGATTAGGAGTAGAGTAATTTAATGTAAGAGTAGTGTAATTTAACTTCCCATGATTGTTGATTGATTGATGGATGACCAAAATGCCATGTTTAGAGTAATTTTGAGTGTTAGAGATTTAGCTCCAAAGAGTAGGAAAGGTTTCAGTTCATGCATTTAGTTGCTAAATTGGCCTGGGTTCCAATTCTTGTGCTTAATGGGTCTTTTTAAGACACAATTGCCCTTCCTTGGCCAGATTGGGTGATGAATTGATTTTGGGAGAATTCCCAAATCAAGAGGATGAACCCTTAACCTATATTGAATGGTCTTAATGAATAATAACTGACTTGTTGCACATTGTTGTTTGGTAAACTTGTTTCTTATGTCTAGCCATCATAGGGAGATTGATAAAACTGAATCCGTATCTAGAGTAAAGACAAACTGAATTCCTCTCGTGCTTGTGTAGTTATATGGTATTTCATTGCTTAATGCTTTCACTCGGTTAGCCACCTTGTGGATGATATTTAGGCTATGTGTTATATATTGCGTGGTTCACATTAACATGTCCAGCGTGATATCCTCTACATTTGACCAGACAGTGAGAGATACACTAGGCTAGCATGTAGAGCTCGTGTGTGTGTCCCACAGTCCTTAATGAATCCAAGCATTTATGCATGGATGTAATCTCTAAGACATCGAGAGAGATTAGAGATTAATTAAGGGGACACGAGCATATAACATACGTGTTGTATGGGTATCTCGTATTCTTAATGCTTTCACTTGGTTGCCATCCCGTATTTGGTTAGCCATTGTGAATGAATTATTGGCTGTAGTATGGCCCACACGGTTGCGCATTACATGCCCAACGAAATAACCACTGTATATGACCAGACAGTGAGAGATACACTAGGCTAGCATACAGGGCTCTTGTGTGTGTGCCATGGCACTTAATGAATCCATGCATTGTGTGGATGTGATTTCTAAGACTCGAGAGAGATTAGAGATCAATTAAGGGGACATGAGCCTATGATATACTTGCATATCGAGGGACTAAGTGAGTCTAGAGCTTAATTAGGAGGATTGTTACGGGTGAGTCGTTTTCCTAGTGTTACCACATTTCATGCATCTCTCCATTCCATCCTATCCATGTATATATTATGGTAGTTAGTTTATATATTTATAGTATTATTTACACTTTTCCGCAACCGCAACACACGAGTTCTCTCGGAGTGTTGTAATAATAGCTAGAACCGGTGGCGGTCAACGGATCCCACCTCCCTGCGGAACGATACCCTCACTTGCCGTTGTGCTAGTCCCTGTGACTCGCGCGCTAGCGAGGTCGAACTTAAATGTTCATCTTTTGACCGACATTGCAACGACGTGTCGTCAAGTCATCATCAAATTTTGCAAGATCAAGCTCCAGCAGAATTTCGTCTCCTGAGAGTCCTCCAAGAAATACTCGTTTGTTGAGTGACTTGTATCAGTCTTGCAATTTTTCTGTAGTTGAACCAGAATGCTTTGAAGAGGGTCAGCAACATGAAGTTTGGAGGAAAGCAATGCATGATGAAATTGCTATGATTAAGAAGAATCAAACCTGGCAGCTTGTTGATCGTCCGAAAGATTGAGAGATCATTGGAGTTAAGTGGATATTCAAAACAAAATTTAATCAAGATGGCAGCATTCAGAAGCACAAGGCAAGACTTGTTGCTAGAGGATTTTCTCAAAAACCAGGTATCGACTTCTATGAAACATTTGCACCTGTTGCAAGACTTGAAACTATCAAAACCTTGATTGCTCTTGCTGCACAAAAGAGATGGAAAATTTATCAGCTTGATGTTAAGTCAGCTTTTTTAAATGGAGTTTTGAAGGAAGAAGTATATGTGGAGCAGCCGCAAGGTTTCCTTGCATGAGGGGAAGAAAATAAAGTTTACAGGTTGAGGAAGGCCCTTTACGGGTTGAAGTAGGCTCCACAAACTTGGTATGCTGAAATTGATAAATATTTTACTATGAGAGGTTTTCAGAGAAATCAAAATGAGCATACACTTTATGTGTTGAGGAAGGGAGCTGTTATTCTCATTGTTTCAGTGTATGTTGATGATCTAATTTTCACTGGCAATGATGAGAACATGATTCAACAGTTCAAGGATGATATGATGAACACTTATGAGATGAGCGATTTGGGGCTGCTGCATTATTTTTTGGGAATTGAAGTATCTCAAATGAAAAATGAGATTTTCATTTCTCAAAGAAAATACACAGAAAATATTCTCAAGAAGTTCAATTTGCTGGGATGTAATTCTTTGGACATTCCATTAATTGCAAATGAGAAATTAAAGAAAGAAGATGGGGCTAAGATGGCTGATGCTGCAGTATATAGAAGTCTTATTGGCAGTATTTTGTATCTCACTGCTACCAGACCTGATATAATGTTTGCTGCAGGTTTGCTCTCTAGATACATGCAGGAACCTAGCCAAATTCACTTTGGAGCTGCAAAAAGAGTTTTGAGGTATTTGCAAGGTACTCTTGATTATGGAATTTTGTACAAGACAACAAAAAATTCAAGATTAATTGGGTATTCTGATAGTGATTGGGCCGGTTGTCTTGACGATATGAGAAGCACTTTGGGTTATGTTTTTTCAATTGGCTCTGGAATATGTTCATGGGTTTCAAAGAAACAAAAAGCTGTTGCTCAGTCTACTGCTGAAGCAGAATATGTTGGTGCTGCCAAAGCAACTTCTCAAGCTATATGGCTTCGTAGAATTCTTGAAGATATGGGTGAAAAGCAAGAAGGTGGAACCATTTTGTATTGCGATAACAAGTCAGCCATTGCTATTGGTAAAAATCCAGTCAGTCATGATCGTACAAAGCATATTGCGATCAAGTATCATTTTATCAGAGAATCAATTCAGAATGAAGAAATTGTGTTGGAGCATTGCAGGACTCAAGAGCAACTTGCTGATATTCTGACCAAGGCACTTCCCAAGGAACGATTTTGTTTTCTCAGAGAACAAATTGGAGTTGTCAAGAAAGTGCATTAAAGGGGAGTGTTGGAATTAATGCACTTATTGAGAAGTCTGAGAGTTCATCAGTTCTCAAGAGTTGTTGGTATTGCAAATAATTACTGTAGTCAAATATGAGTTATTATGTATCTGATATTTCCTATGTATCTTATATTACCTAGGTAGCATTCCAGAGTATTCTACAGACTCTTTATATTGAGTTGTAACTCAGTTTTCTGAATATAGACATTAGAGCTCTGCTGTAACAACTCAAAATATATTTCACAATTACCTTATTCATCAAATATTTCTCTAACAACTAGTTCATCATCCTCTCTTTTATAGTAACAACTCCTTCAAGAAAGGTCATCATCACATTCTGTTTCTAACAGATACGAAATATGCTGTTCAGACCTCCATTTTGTCTAAAATGTGGAGACCTATGTGGAAATGTGTCGACAGGCTCAATTTGGACTGATCGAGCTTCGGGAGTTTCCATGTTTTGAAAAACTTTGTTCTTCAATTCTCGCTCCATTGCGGCTTGTCTTCTTCTGGGTTCCGTACCATCAAGTTTTATCTAAGAGACCATTATGAGGACTGGGATTTTTTGGAAATGTTTTTTCATCAGGTCAGTTTTCACCTTGAAGATCTTGAATGTGACATATTTCGACGTATGGATACATACCTTAACAATTGTAGAAAACTCAAGACTCTTAAATTGAATGGTGGTGATAGTTATCCAATTTCATCATTATTTACTTCTTGTTTGCTTCCACAGCCAAATAAACTTGGATCAATGACAACTTTGCAACGCTCAGGAGTTTTGTTAATGTCTTTGGAAAATAACTATGATCAATTCTCATGTTTTTTGAATTTGGAGAACTTATTGTTGATTGACTATTCCGTAACATCCGGAAACATATTCAAAATATCCGCACCTCGGCTGGTTAAGTGTACCATAAAAAATTTCAGTTGTATATGTTCAAGGATGCTGGTTTGTATATCTGCTCAAAGACTCAAATTCTTGAATATCAATAATATGTCTCCTTTGAATTTGAGAATACATGAATGTCCAACCCTTGAGAAGATGAATGTTAGAGAATCTACAGATGAATATTATGGATATGTAGTTGAATATATCTTGTTGAATCTCATCAAAAACTTTAATATGCCTTGGAAAATATCTGGTTTTGCCTTTCAGATTTCAGTATATTTTGTGTGATGATGTTCATATAGGATGTCGTAGAGAAGCGTTAAATGGTATTTTGGTAGAGTTACGCCGATCTAGCTACTATATAAGTTTGATCCAACTTATAACTATAACGAGAAGAAATTCAGGATTTTTGGTTAATTTGCATTATGCTTTTAATTGAATGTTTTGTACTATGTTAAAGCATATTTGAAATGTTATATATTTCTATTAGAAGGATTTGAATATGAAACACGCGTCTGGTATCAAGGTTCTTGACAGTTTGCACCCAGTCCTAGTTTTGACTGTGGAAGCTTCAGAATTATGGATCATTCTATGAATTTCATCATTAATATACTGCAAAACAACAAGCTGCTATTGAATCTTCATGCACTCGAATATTATGGCAGAGGACCAAGAAACACTGAAGGGCTTGAGCTTGAATACCACAACTATCTCTTTTCAAGTTGCTTGAATTTTGAGAATTTGATATTGATTGAATGTTATGTGATTGATTGTGAGAAATTTAAAAGATCTGCACCAGGGCCAGTTAAAATGACCATAGTTTTATGGATTTCACGAAATGAACGATTCAAAGCTAGTAATTGAATACTTATTGCTTTTAATTAACTAGCTTAACTGGGAAGGTCTCTTTCGGCTTACACCATAATGGAGAGGGATTTCGTTTATATTTGTAATAATTTTAAAAAAAATAAAAAAAATTGATAGATATTTATATTCTAATAACTTTAATACAGGTATATGATAGTATAATTCATTTAAAAAGTAACAGTCGTTTTAGTTTTTTCCTTTACCAGGATTTATTTAATTACTTCTCTGAATTCGAAAAAAATAGTAAATTTATGTATAGTTCTAGAATCATATGAAAACATATTAAAATCAAAACAAATAGATTAGAATGCGGGAATCTTGTGTGTTTTTGGTGCTAAATCCTAATTGCCATCGGTATAAAATGAAAACTCTATATCTTACACAAGTGAAAAATGGGATCCCGTCTGGAAAATTTTCTGTTTGCTCCTTTCAGAGAGAGCTAGAGAGTCGCTTGTGTAATATATCTGCTGTCAAAGATAATTCTTTGATCTGTTGTAGGATGGTGTCACCTAAAGTGGATCTTTTTCTTTGGATGATTGCCAAAAAAAAGGCTGCTGGTTGGGGACTTGTTGCCTAAATTTACAGGTGGATTGATGGCTTCTCAGGTTTGTCCTATGTACAAAAGTGCGGATGAATCAATTAATCATCTCTTTGTTAAGTGTATGTGGGTTTGGAGACTGTGGTCTACTTGTCTGAGTTGGTGGGATGTTTCGGCATGTTTACCTGAGTCAATGGATGAATGGATGGATGGTTGGTTGGAATTATGCCCGGCGGTGAGCAGCAACAGAATTTGGAAGGTGGTGTTTCATGCAATTTGTTGGTTGGTCTGGGAAATCAGAAATGATGTGGTTTTCAATCAAGGTGCTGCTGATTTTGATAGAGTAATCGAGATGGTGAAGTGGAGGGCTGCTGGGTGGTTTAAGCATTTTGGTCCGGGGTCGAAGTGTTCTGTCGCAATTTTAATGATGAATCTAAAGGTTGGGTGTGTTGATAGCAGTAAAGTTAAGAGGATGGTCAAGTGTGGTTGGAAGCCACCTATGGTGGGTTCCCTAAAATTTAATGTTGATGGGTCGTCTCGTGGTAAGCCGGGGCTGTCAGGCATTGGTGGGGTGTTGCGTAACTCGGATGGGGATATTGTGTGCTTGTTTTCGGCACCAATCAGTGTTGGTTCTGCCATGGATTCTGAAGTTCAGGCAATTCTGAAAGCTTGTCAGATGTGTGTAAATGAGTTGTGCCCAGCTGATGTTAATATCACCATTGAATGCGACTCTCAGGCTGCTGTTTCTTGTGTGAATGGGGCTGGTGATGTTGGTAATCTTATGATTCGGGAGTGTATTTTGGATATTAAGGAAATTTTACTTAGTTGTAAGCCTAGATTGTCGGTTAAGGTCACTTCCAGGGGATCCAATGCGGCTGCAGATTTTCTTACTAATCAGGGTGTTCAGAGTGGCTTGGTGCAAGAAGCCTGGGTCTGATGTTTTCGTGCTTTTGGCTGCTGTGGTTGGTGTGGTTCGTCCTGCTTTTCTCTGTTGTTGCTCTTGCTTGTGTTTCTTTTTTGCTTTGCTTGTGTTGTGGGGTGCTCTCTGTCGTGTTTTCCTTGGGTTTGGGGGTCTAGGCTTCTGGTGGTTGCCTTGTTTTCTCCCTGCTTGTATCTTTTCCTGGTTTAATAATATTGGCCTTTTCAAAAAAAAAATGGGATCCCGTATGAAAAAATGTGAGATGATATTTATTTTGATATACCAATTACAATGGTTCTTTAGCCTTTCAAAAAAAAAAATTACAATGGTTCTAACTTGAGACATTGTTAAGGTGAATGAACGCTCTTATCACTGAGACACATTGTACAATGTTATGTTTGTCTTCTTTTTTAATTTATTTATATTTGGAAGAGAAAATCAATATATTAATACTTCCATGGTTTATATTTTATTACATTGCTATATGATTTAAAAACTATGGTTTAAAAAAGGAAGACTTGTACTTGTACAATTATTAGATTCTTAGAGACTCATTACATATATTTTCTAACTAATTAAGTCTTCACCAAAGCCGTGCTGACAAGCATAAATGTGTATGCCTAGATACTCATGCATCCTTCTCAAAGGTATGAAATTATTTTAGATACCAAAAAAGAATCTGGATTTTGGATTCTAGATTCGGATTCAATCCTTAGTGGATTCAATTAAGAGAAACGGGGGCGGTGCAGGCTGGCGGGTTCATTCTCCCGGAAACCTTGGGCTGAACGTTACTGCATTGGGACAAGGCTGCAGGCGCTTCCTTTCCGGTGTATTTAAGATCAATGTCTGCAAGCTCAACACCCTGGCATGGAAACCCACTACTGCATGCTAGCTTCACTGCAATTGGAGTTGAAGAAGTTCCCTTGATGTTTTTGAACGTAACTCCGCTGATCTTAACCTTAGATGGAACCTGAAAAACAAAAGGAGATGTACACAATCACAATACAATCAAAAAACGGAAATCTCTGGATCTCATGATAATACTTATAACTAGAGTGCTTAAATACTATTGTTAGGTTATTTCTTATCGGCTTAAGCTTTTGGGTGTTACTAAAATACTGTTTCCTTGAAGTAGTTAGTTACCTTTGCATTGCATTGATTCCATGGACAGTAAGCCTGATCAATGAGAACAGGATTGGCCACATTATTCATTATAAGGTCTTCAAAATGCATATCGGATACAGAGCCTTCGTAAGAAGCTGGCCAGGTTTTGATCCTGACTCCATTCGAGGTACCGGTGAAGGTGCAATGCCTGGCAGTGACTCCAACCACAGCCTCTTCATTCTTATACTTTCCTAGACTTCCTACACTGATGCCATGTCCTGGTCCACAGGTAACTCCCTGAATCGTTATTTGTTGGCTGCCATCACCGATAGAGACACAATCATCACCGGTTTTGATGTTCGAATCAATGACTTTAATTCCGCTGGATCTACCAATGTGGATTCCATCGGTATTGACACTCTCTCCGGGTGCTGAAATGGTAAAGCGTATGAAGTCAAGGTCCTTGCATCCCAAGAGATTGACATGAAACTGTTTGCTGTCTTTCGAAGTTATGTCTGTTACCGACCCACCAACAATGAAGTTGAAACGAAAATTCTGATCAATATTTAAACGAATTTGTTAGTATATATTGTACTAAAGGTAATTAAAAGATGTAAGGCTGAGATTGAATGAAGTTACCATTGGAAGACTCTTGCAATATTCATTTTTCTCACATTTACCCCAAGCTGTGGGTCCTTGGCCGTCAAAAACTCCACCGCCGGACACTGTGAGGCCGTTGATATTGCTGAAAGCAACCCAACTTTCTTCAGTAGTTTTTTCAGTTGCAGCAATGAAGGTGCCTTGAAACTGAAACTCTATAGGAGCCTTGCAGGGACCCTCAAAGTTCACTGGACTTAAATTGTATGTCCCTTTTGGAACCACCACTTTGCTTGGAGTAGTCGATGCACAAGCCTCTTTATAAGCACTGGTTAGAGCCTGAGAGGACAAACAAGAATTAATATTGAAAAAATTACTTACAGGAAATATAACTAGTTATCTCAGAATATTCATTCATTCATTACACCAGGCCTAAATTACCTGTGCGATATCTGAATTCGGTTTTCCGCCATATTTCCCAATATCGAAAACCTGAGCATCAGCAATTGATACAAACATCAACATCAGTAACATAGCGGCCATGTTCAATTTTCCCATTTTCTAATTTTTTTTGTTTTTTTGTTTTGGACTAAACTTTTTTGTTTTTTGTTTTTTGAATTGTGACCTAATTGCTTAGCTTGTTCGGTACCATATTTATAGTGCAGTAGAAGAAGCTCATGACTCAAATTTTTAGCTCATTTTTAGTTGAAATTTTCAAAGATCTCTAGATGGTTACAATGTAGCGGTTCAACTTCGTTTGCTACTATTAGCAGGTTAATTTTAGCTAGAGAGAGGGCTTAGTTTTAGAATTGTTTTCGGGTGCTGGACTTTTAATGAGTCAATGTCCTGGTTTGTCAATGCAATGATAACTTGAAGAAACAATTAAAAACAATCTTTTGTACTTAAAAGATAAACTTATTAATAAATTTTTATTTATTTATTTTATTTTTATTTTTTCTCATTCCCAGAAATTAATTAATTTTAAAAAAATATATATTTTCCGTTGACAAATGTTTTAATATTAATCAAACTCTCCTAGCAAACAACAAAAAAAAAAAAAATCAAGGGCTGGACAAGAATGTGAATGGGTATTTCTACTTGTCACGAAACATGGAAAGAGAGTTAAAAAAGGCTATGATAATGGTGCCTGTAATAATTATTTGTACACTCAATTAATTAATGGAAAAAAAAACGTATTATGATTACAAAAAAACTATTTTTTTTTTACCCTAATTATGATTACAAAAAACTGTTATTATTTATATTGGTTGTTTATATATAGTTTCAGCTCGGTCGCGTTTGATTTTTTGTCTAAAGACTAAACATTGCTGAATTTTACTGAAAACTAGATAGTGATTAACAACTGAAAACCGAATAATATGTTTTTTTTTTTTTTTTTTTTTTTTTTTTTTTTTTTTTTTTTTAAAGTTACAAACATCTGAAATTAAATACTTTTACATCTATATCCTTTTAACTATTATTTGTTATATATTTATATTTTAATATATTAAATTCAAAATTAATAATCCTAAAATTTATTGCATCCAATGAAATTAAATACAAACAGAATCATTCAAACCTTTTATAATTGCATTGCCAATAAATTCGTAAAACAAATAATGTAATTTGTAAATAGATATATTAGAGATTCGAATTTGAAGTTAACTGGGCACACCAGTATATTGTATTTGTGAAAACAATAATGTAATTTATAAATGGATAATGTAGTTTATAGATGGATATATTAGAGAATTGAATTTGAGTTAACTAGGCACACCTTTTTGTATATTGTAGTCATAAAACAAATAATGTAATTTATATTTATTGTAGATTTGAATTTGAAGTTAATCGGAAATATTAAAATTGTTAGGTTGTAGTGTAAAAAAAAAATATATATGGTAAGGTTTGTGAGAGAAGACAAAATAGAAAGTAAGTTAGATTTATGAGGATAGTTTTGGAAGTAATTAATTAATATAAAGTCCAATAGTTTTTTATTAAGTGAAAATTCACTTTTATAAACAAGTGATTTTTGGAGTTCTTTAAGTGATTTTGTTATTTAAAAAATCAAACTAAATAACTTAATGGAACACATTAATGGGTCGTTTGTTTTTTCCACTTAAAATTTAATGGGTCTGAATCATAATTATTAAGTTGTCTTGTTTTGTTTTTTTGTTTTTTTGTTTTTTTTAAATGGTCAAACAACTTAAAAATACCAAAAAACAACTTAAAATAAAAAGTAAAAAATCCTGACTTTTTACTTAATTGCAAATCACTAAATTGCATTAAATATAATCCAAAATCTTTTTTTCCTATATTATCCCCATATATAACATATTTCCAATTTCATCATAATTATATATGGTATATAACTATTTATTTTAATATATTAATTATTTTAAATAGCTTTAAAAATAAAAATGAACCCTAATCACTTCTCATCTTGATGTTTAATATCAGTACTTTAGTATGTTATTAGGGTGATGTATTTATATATTAATTTTTTAGAGTGTTTTGTGTGAGTTTTCCTGCTGCCCCTTTTATTTTTTGAAATCAGTAAAAATGAAGTTTATTTGTAATCAAAGAAGAAGATTATGATCATATGTGTTATATATAATTATTAATTTAGGATTGTTTTTATTCCATATTATATATATAATTGTTTAACATGGGTATAAATGTAAATTTACTTATTTTCAGACAATTTTACTTTTAAAAAACAAACGTATTAACAATACATTCAGATATGAGGAAAAAAAAAAAACATGTTATTCAAGTTCAGATTTCAGTCCCTATTCAGTCTTCAGAAAAATTCAGGACTGTCCAGTCTTCAGATAAAAAAACAAACGATCCAAGTGTCATTAAGTTGATAAGATCATTCGTGTGTGTATATACATACATACATACATATATATATATATATATATATATTATTTATGTTTAATTTTCATAAGAAAAACTATAAAAAGTAACAGTGAATTATATTCCATGTATATACTAATCTCTTGCATGGGTGTGAAAAGAGAAGGGTTCATTCCATCAAATGGGATACGGTTTGCAATAGTAAACGAAATGGTGGTCTAGGAATTGGTAAGGTTTTAGACAAGAACAAAACTCTTTTGGCAAAATAGGTTTGGAGGTTTGGTAAAGAAGACTTGCCGTTGTGGAAAAGAGTTTTTTGGGCTAAGTATGGTATCATATATATATATATATATTATTTATGTTTAATTTTCATAAGAAAAACTATAAAAAGTAACAGTGAATTATATTCCATGTATATACTAATCTCTTGCATGGGTGTGAAAAGAGAAGGGTTCATTCCATCAAATGGGATACGGTTTGCAATAGTAAACGAAATGGTGGTCTAGGAATTGGTAAGTTTTAGACAAGAACAAAACTCTTTTGGCAAAATAGGTTTGGAGGTTTGGTAAAGAAGACTTGCCGTTGTGGAAAAGAGTTTTTTGGGCTAAGTATGGTATCCCGGCAATTAGATTAAATTTGGCCTGGCAATGTCCATCCGCTGCTTGCTCTTCTTTTGTAAAAGGGAAAAGATCGTTTTGCCCTTTGACCTTTACCCTATTAGAAAGGTGAGGATAGAGTTTACCCATATTGGCCGGTCTCCCCCCTGAAATGAAACTAATGGAAAATCTCCCCCTTCTGTTACCTTTTCCATCCAAAAAAAGGTTTGACCAAAGTCAAATGACCGTTTTATCCTTAAAAATAATCAGAAAATAATCATTTAATCCTCTAGCTTTTTATTAAATGAAAACTGTATTAAAAAAGAAAACTTGGAATCCAATTTGGGGGTTTTATCCGGATGGCTTAATCAATGTCCCTCGTTTATTTCGTGCTCGTCGATCACAACGGTGACACTCTATATGGTGTCAGGATATTTAGTTGTGGTCTTTTGAAATGGTTCTGCAAAATAAAAAACCTGACATTAATTGAATGTTAGGTGGGAGGCTAGCCCTGGAGAGCCGATACAATAGAAGTTTCATCTCCAATATTGATTAATTTGGTCATATCAGATTTGCAATGTATAGCTCTTGATACAAATTATGAGTTGACGAAGCTTGTGATATCTGCACCGAAATTCGAATTCTTTGACTTCAATGGGACGTATCCATTGGCGTTCGAATTTAATCAGTGTTCGTTTCTTAACAGGGTTAATATTCATATCTCTTCACCAATTCTTACTGAATTGAATATTTCTAATCTCATCAGAATGGTTGATGGACTCTCTCAGGCAAAATCCCTTGCAATATCATGGAATTGTCTAAAGGTAATTTTACTAATTTTACATATCTTTTATATGTAGTGATCTATTTCTATCCGCGAATAACTCGAATGGTTGATTATAACTTTTCAGGGGAAATTCATGTTGTACCGCAACAATCCTGAAGAACAAATTAGAATCGTTCAACAAGGTCAGTTATTGTATTTTATATACTTTTAGACTTTCAGGTTTTATGTCCATGTTGATGTTGATTAATTAATCAAATTGCTGATAATATTATTGTACATGCTTAATTACAATGTGCAGCTACAGTTAAAATGGTGTCAGAGGATGAGAATTGGCAATGGCTATACAACCTGGCTGATTTATACAAGATTGAATTGAAAATGTATTGACAATATATAATTTTTTTTTTTTTTTTTTATGTGTTATATGACATTTTTTGTTTTGTTTTTGTTTATGAAATTATTTCATGATTTCTACATATTAGAACAGCATTTACTAAACATGAATCTTAATAAGGGAAATGAAACTTAATTCATAAAACTTAATTCAAATCAAATTACGTGATCCTGTACATAAATCAGGAATTAAGTTCTTACGGTAAAGGGAATTTAATTCCCATCTCTTGCATAAGAAATCAAGTTCTCTTTCCCGATTTCTTTCCCCGCCGAACTTGATTCCTTATCATTTCATTTCCGATCAGTAAACTTCTAATAAATTAGAAGAGAATTGAATTTGTTAGAAGAGAATTGAATGCAAATTCAATGTATTTTCTCAAACTTATTTAATAATAATAATAACCATACTACTTGGTTGCAGAAATATAGCAGTAAAAATGAGTTGATTATATGTTTGTAAATTTTACTTTTACACAGGCCCATTAGTCCATTTCACATTCAACAAAAGCCCAAACATTTGAAAACGAAAAACAACAAAAATGGACTCTGAGTGAGCACGTCAATCGATTTAACCGGCTCGGCTAATTAAGTCGGCTTGGGTTAGCTGCATTATTATTCAACTTGGCTAATTTTAGTGACATGTCACCTGACCAGACATGTGTACCTCATTTAGCTCACGTGACCGGTCACGTGAGGTCGGATTAGCTTTCCAGATCAGCGAAATCGCTTGACGTGCCCACTCTCAGTCAATATTTCACTGCGAAACGGAAAAAAAAAAAAAAAATGAAATTCGAAAATGGAAGCGAAGAAGATGAAGATCCGAGATGGACAACAATGAGTGGGAGTCAGTCAACTTTGTTTGGTTGCTCAGAAAATTAGGTTTCGAAGTGAGTTTTGTTCTATTATGTCTTTGTGTTTGATTTTCGGTTGTTAATTTCCTAAACCCTAAATTAGTTTTAGGGAGTTTTCAAGCAAACCTTTAAAATTCCTGTTTCCAGCTTTCAATATATCAAAGACATTGAGACCCCATCGGTTTTGCAAGACAAACAAGAGGCCACACCAGAGATTTTCCAGTTCACCAGGTTTTTAACTTTCTCTTGTATTCTTATTTCTTTCGAAGATTTGCATCAGAGATTTTGGTCGAAAATATTTGGATTTTTGTTTTTATTATATTATGCAAAAACTTTTGGAGTTAGATTAATAATCCTAGAATCCATAACAGTAAGATGAGAAAGATTGATCGGCTTAGCTATTTACCGGATCATATAGTCTATCACATACTCTCTCTTATGGACACCAAATATGCTGTTAGTACCTGTGTTTTGTCCAAGAATTGGAGGTATTCTTGGACGAACACCTACAGTCTCAATTTTTGTCTCCGTAGCTTCCTCAATTCCGTTACTTTTCATGGTTTTGTGACTCGTGTTTTACACCATCGCAATGACTTGAATCTGGTTAAACTCAAGTTCTATTGCAGTGATGGTGAATTAGATAGCATAGATTCAATCATAGAGACACTTACGAGTATAGTTTTCGAGTATGCAATATCTCATAGATTCGAAGAGCTCGAAACTGATATCGTGGACAACTTTCCCGCAACCCTTTTCGAATGTCAAACTTTGAAGACTCTCAAATTGGGGCAGACAACAAAATGTTTAAGGGACTTATCTGGTTTTGCAACATTGACAACTTTGCAACTCTCTTCAGTTATAATTGATCTGGAAAATGATATGTTCTTTTTTTTTGAACAGCAGAATTTATTAAAGGCACAAGCCAGAGGAACAACAACAGAAAGGCACCAAAACAGGGCCACAACCACGCTAACACAACAAGACACCCACAACCCAACACAAAACAAGCCTAGAACACAAGAAGCCTAGAAAACAGAGCAGCAAAAGAAACACAAGAACACAAGCAGAAGCAAAACACAAACAGAGTCAGCGGCACCAAACGGAACAAGGCCACCCACCAAACACCTGGCTCTACCCAAAATCCCACACGTGAATTGGTTTCTTGAACCTAGAAAATTTACTTTTAATAGAATGCACATTGCTAGCTGACCCTGTACAAGTAGTCATGGGGGTCTATACCATATCTGCTCCACGGCTAGTTAATTTGCAAATTTCAGATTTTCTATATCATGGGACGCTTGTGATAAACGGGCCTAGACTAAAATTCTTTAACTTGAATGGAACTTATCCCCTGCTGTTGAGCATGGAAAAATGTCCTGCTCTTGAGAAGGTGAATATTCACATGTCCCCATCAACAGCTATGATACGACACAAGAGTTCGAAACTGACAATAGTTTGAAGCAAGAATATGTTCAGAGAATGATACTCATGGGTAAAGAGGTCTGTCATGTAAAATCACTTACATTATTCGTGCATCTTTCTAAGGTAACTAACTACTCACCTTCATTTTTAATTACTATGATCTTAGATTACATGCATGATTCGTTCAGTTTGAAATGTGGAATCGATACATAACTCGTTGAATGATCACAACTTGTCGGGGGAAATTCATATTGTATCATGATACTGTTGGTGCTGAAACTTAAATTTTGGAGTTCAACAAGGTATCAATTTTTTTGAAGATTTTATCACGGTTTTACTGTATTAGGTTTCAGACTACTTATATAATATGTTGTGATTTTGTAATGTGCCATTTTTTTAGGAGACTGGAGAGGAACAACTACTGTTTGCTTTGCCTATGGTTCAAGATTTCGAAGTCCATCTATTGGCATACATAATACCAGAAATGGCATCAAAAAATTGTTCAATTCTATCATCGGTAAAGTTGCAGTTAAATGTTTCCAAAAATTACGTTTTTGTTCTAATTTGTCTTCACGTAGACTGGAATTACAAGGAAAAAAGTACTTGAACTGTTTGTTTGTTTGCATACTCTTCTAATTTGATCTCTCTTGTCTACAGGAAACAGGAAGAACAATTTTTTTGAAAGGCAAACTATATATAAGGCCAAAGCCAAACACACAACAAACAGCCAAGAGAGGCACAAGGAAGAACATGGTTGAGTGGTTTTGCTATGATTGGTGCTTTTGCCCTTAAAAATGGGTTCCACCTTTATTACCAAAAACGTGAAGCTTTCTCTGATGAAATTCTGCAGCTAAACATACATTTTAAGGAAAACAATTCAAGAATTTTTGTCTCTCTGGAGCTTATATTTTGCACTGAGAATGTGCTTCATAGAAAACAGATGTTTGTTTTGGAATTCTTTTTGGAGCTACTAATATAGCTAATCAACTCTGTTAATTTGGTCATTAGTTTTTTCCTTTCTTCTTCTCAGTATTCATTATGGATCAATTTTTATAATGCTACAATATTATGCTACAACATCACTAGCTTGCACAGATGTGACACAGCGAATTTGAAGGCATTTGAGAAGGATCAAATTAGGTTTTTTAATTTTTTAATTTTTAATTTTTATATATTTTTTTCTGGATGATATCGAATTGGTGTATGCATGCAATGATTTTTTTTTTGGGATTTGGTTGTTGTTGTTATTATTATTTTAAAGAATTTCCCTTTTACTTTGATATTCCTATTTCCGTTCTCCTTAGTCCTTATTCTAGTCAAATTAGGTTTTTGCTTAATTTTTAGCTTTATATATCTTTTAAAATTTTGTTTAAAGCAAGTATTGGAAATAAAAATGGAGGCTCAGGCTAGTAGTAAGAACATCAAAATCAGAATCAGATTTTGAATCGATAGGTTAACCACTATAATCCATCACATTCTCTCCGATATAGATACCAAATGCGTGGTCCAGACTTGTGTTTTGTGACTTTTGTCCAAGAAATGGAGGTATCATTGGAAGAACGTCCATACTCTCAATTTCGATAGTTTAAGTTTTGCAAATTGGTCTGCCGCCTTGGCATATTTTTGTCACCAATGTTTTGCACCATCGCAAGCCCTTCCTCAATCTGGTCAAACTCAGGTTTTGTTGTGGCGATGCAGACTCTAATGATCAGAGTTCTCTATTATGCTATATCTCATGGGGTCGAAAACCTGGAATCCGATGTGGGCTTTTTCTCTAGATGGCTTCTTGGATGTCCCTTGTTTATTTGGTGCTTGATGGTTGATTATAACTTGTCAAGGAAAATTCATGTCTTTCGGCTACAATCCCGAAAAAAAAAAATGAAAATCGTTGAACAAGGTCAGTTACGTTATTATATTTTTATACTTTGAGACTTTCCAGTTTTAAGTCCATGTCGAATGTCGATGTTGCTAAAACAAATTGCTGACAATGTTTTTGTGCTTACAATGTTGCAGGTTCAGAATGACAATTTGAGCACAACTGAAGGTAAATAAATTCTAATTAATCTCTTATTACTTCGTTGCAGAAAAATGAGTTGATTAGAGTCGGCAAACTTTAGTTTTACACAGGCCCATTAGTCCATTTCACATTAGACTAAAGCCCAAGCAATGAAAACGAAAAACAACAAAAATGGACTCTGAGTGAGAACGTCAATCAATTTAGCCAACTCGGCTGATTAAGTCGGCTTGGATTAGCTGCATTATTAGTCAACTTGGCTAATTTTAGTGACGTGTCACCTGACCAGACACGTGTACCTCATTTAGCAAACGTGACCGGTCACGTGAGGTCGGATTAGTTTTCCAGACCAACGAAATCACTTGACGTGCCCACTTGGTCGATATTTCACTGCAAAACAGAAAAAAAAAAAAAAAAAAAAAAAAAAAAAAAGGAAATTCGAAAATGGAAGCAAAGAAGATGAAGATCCGAGATGGACAACGATGAGTGTGAGTCAGTCAACTTTGTTTGGTTGCTCAGAAAATTAGGTTTCGAAGTAAGTTTTGTTCTGTTATGTCTTTGTGTTTGATTTTCGGTTGCTAATTACCTGCTGACTTTAAATTGTTTAATTTTACAGGGAGAGGCATCATTTGGAGTTTTGAATTGATGATGAAGTAGAAAATTTGTAGATTTTTTTCTCATCAACCAAACATGGATGGCCTGAGAAGCCAAGAAGACAACTACAAACAGTGGTATCACCAATTCATGAATGTCCTTTAAAACTATCCCAATTTGATTGATCTGAATTATTTTTTCCTTGTAGAATTATTTTATCTACATTTTAATCAGTCAATTACTGTATGGTTTTTTTTTTCTTTTTAATTTGAACTTGGGTTTTTTTTTTTTTTTTTTAATAAGATTTTCTTTTGTATTCTTATTTCTTTCAAAGCTTTGCATCAGAGGTTTTTGTTGTGGACAACTTTCCTCCGACCCTTTTCCAATGTCGAACTTTGAAGACACTCAAATTGGTGCAGCCAAGAAACTTTTTAATGGAGTTATCTAGTTTTGCAACTCTATCAGGTTGCAATTGATCTGGAAAATGATACCATCTGAGGTTGCTTAAACCTAGAAAATTTACTTTTAGTAGAATGCGTGGTGCTAGAAGACACGGAACCAGTCATGAAGGTCTTTTCCATATCTGCTCCGCGGCTAGTTAATTTGCAAATTTCAGGTTGAATTTGTAACGGTTTGATTGTGAGAAACTCACCTAGACTAAAATTCTTTAACTTGAACGGAACTTATCCTCTGTTTTTAAGCATGGTCAAATGTTCGAGTCTTGAGAAGGTGAATATTCACATGTCCCCAGCTGATGATGATATGATGCCTGAGTTCGAAACTGACAAACTTTCGATGCAACAATACGTTTGTGGAATGATACTCATAGGTAAAGGTCTCTACCATGTAAAATCGTTTACGTTCGTGCATCTTTCTAAGGTAATTAATTACTCACCTTCATTTTTAATTAATATGATGTTAGATTACACGCATGACTCGTTCGGTATGAAATGTGGAATCGATATATGACTTGTTGAATGATCATAACTTGTCAGGGGAAATTCGTATTGTATGATAACACTGCCGATGCTGAAACTAAAGTTGTGGAGCTCCATAAAGTATCATATTTTGAAGATTTTCTTGTGAACTAAAAAGATCATTTTTCATTCTTTCTTATGATATGTTGCGATTTTGTAATGTGCCATTTTTTTAGGAGACCAGAGAGGAACAACTACTGTTTGCTTTGCCTATGGTTCAAGATTTTGACCTCAATCAATTGAGACACATCACACATGTTAACAGAAATAGTAGAAAAGCATCCAATTCCATCATCGGTAAAGTTGCCAGTTAAATGTTTCCAAAAATTGTTTAGGAATTTGGTTCTAATCTGTCTTTACATAGACTGTTTGTTTGCATTCTCCTGTAATTTGATCTCTCTTGTCTACAGGAGATTGGAAGCACATGGTTGATTGGTTTGGCTCCGAATTTCTAATGGGTGGTTTTGTACTTAAAACTCGGCTTCCCGCTTTATTACAAAAATACATTTTAAGGAAACAATTCAAGGATTTTTGTCTCACTGAAGCTTAAATTTTGCACTGAGAATGTGCTTCATAGAAAGAGATGCTTCTTTTGGAGCTAATCAACTCTGTTAATTTTGTTCTTTCAAAAAAAAAAAAAAAAAACAAAAAAAACCTCAGTTAAATTTGTTATAAATTGTTTCCTATCTTCTTCTAAATATTCTTTATGGATCATGTTATATAATGCTACAATATGATTTGAGATTTCCAAAAATTTTGTTCAAATTTTTGTTAAGTGAAGTGACAAAGATGATTTATAACAGCTTGTTGATTATGGGTGTTGATGATATAGTAGTTATAAATCAAGTGATACATCATTTAAGATTTTATTGGGAATGCCCTTTTTTTTTAGTAACTATGACGGTCATCGCTTTTATAGTGTTTAATCTAGATGAGTAACCACTACAAGAAATTTGAGTATTAGCTATTATACATTGCGAGACGAATTGATTGTTGGTTTCCAAATGAAGCTTTCGGCAATGAAATTTGAAGTTCGTCTATATAGATTTGAGTTTTTGTTTTCATATGAAGCATTTGACTTGGGTGGACATTCGGAGATGACATAATTTGTCTCCGAAGCAAGCATTTTGTGAGACGAATTGATTGTTGGTCTCCAAATGAAGCTTTCGGCAACGAAATTTATCTGCTTGATTGCTTCCAATCAATAATCTTGCTTATTAAGAAGTGTGTAAATCAAGTTTTTGTAAAATTTATCTACGAATTTAGGTTTATTTGAAACACTGTTTGTTTGTTTGTTTTCTTTTTTTAAAATACTAAACATGTGGTATGCCAGAGTTAAGGTTTATTTAAACCACTTTTTTTTTTATATATATATATTAAAATTAGAGATAGAATAGAGATAGAAAATTAGAGATATTTATTGGAGGAGAGAGAGTTTAATATGGTAATTAAAAATTTATGAGAGATTGTTTATTATGTAACATTTAATCTAACGATTCAACAATTTAATTCAAAAAAGATTACTTCTCGAATGAATCCAAAGACTACGATGGTTTGTCCTAACTTTTATTAAAATAAAATAGAGTGTTTCTAGAAATTTATTTTTAAAATAGAGTGTCTTTAGAATAGGAGTGTCAAAAGATAAAAAGGATAATTTTGGAAAGAAAAAAAAAAAGTGTCTTTAGAGTTTTTTTTTTTAAATTTAAATTTTGAGAATAAAGTGTTTTTAGTAAAGAAGTGTAAAAAAAAAAAAATTGGATTGTCAAAAGAAGCTCTCTTCTTAATATTGGCGTACGAAGATATTTTGTGGATAACAATAAAACCACCAAAAAAAATAAAAGATAAGTGATTTATGTTAATTTAAACTCTCTCTTTAAATAAAAAAAAAATAGATATTTTGCACATTATCCTCCATTATCTAGGAAGTTTTTATAAAATAAACACTTTTTTTTTTCCTACCATATTTACTAGACGCGTAGTTTTAAATTTCCACAACAGAAATTGATTTTTTTTTTCCTAATTAAATGCAGATCAGTATTTCATAATATATTTTTAAATATATTCATTAGTTAACCTAGATTTTTTATTTTTATTTTTTATATACGACTCTGTGGCCGCCGCTTGAACTTGAGAAGTATTTGCAATGGAGGAAATTGATCGGCTTAGCAACTTGCCACACCCTATAATCTATCACATTCTCTCGTTTATGAACACCAAATACGTCATCCATACGTCTCTTTTGTCGAAGTAATGGAGGTATCATTGGATTCATATTCATAATCTCAATTTCGATTTCACAACCATCACGAATTTTATTAGTTTCAAAATTTCGTCCTTAATATCGTGCAACATCGCAAACCCTCAACTATGATCGGCCTGAGGTTTCATTTAAATGGCACGACAAATGCGCGTCTCGTGAGAAAAATTTCTAGCTACGCCCTATCACACGGAGTTGACGAGCTCGAACCTAATGCCATCATCGCTAATACCTTTCCTGCAAGGCTCTTCGAGTGTTTGAAGACTCTCAAATTGGGTTCGTGTACCATTACAAGTTTTCCAGACTCACCATTTGGTCATTTCGTGTTGTTGACAACTTTACAACTCTATAAAGTCTGGTTTCTGCATAATTACGATGACAAGAACAACGGTCTCTTCTCGTCTTTTCCAAATCTAGAAAACCTATCCTTGATCAAATGCCTTGTGGTGTCGGATTGCAAGATGAGCTTCAACATATCTCATCCACAGCTAGTTCATTTGATGATATCGTGTCCCAAGTTTCGTGTACTTTGGCTTGTGGTTTCTGCACCGTCACTGAAAATCCTCAACTTGAATGGGACTCACCCTCTAATTTTCATCATGAACAAACGCCAAACTCTCGAAAAAGTGAACATCAATTTGTTTCCGCCTCCCGTCTCGAGAGAAATAAAAAATCTTAAGCAAACCTATATTTCATATCTTAATCGTATGGCCAAAGGACTATGTTACTCAAAATCGCTAAGAGTATCATTGGCATTTTCCAAGGTAAGTACTTGTTAATTTTTTAGTTATCCTAAATTAAAATTCCTATATGGAATTAGAAATGCGGCTAAGTTGATTATGATTATTATTAATTTGTGATCAGGGGAAATTTTTATTGTACCGTCAGAACTCTGATCATGATGCAGAAATGAAATTTGAGGAACTCAAGGTGCTTGATTACGATTTTTTTTTTCTTCTTTAAATGGATTGATTTTCGTAATACTTTCAAGTGATTGTAAGTTTTTTTTTTTTTCTAATGAAAATACTTTGTGTGTCTTGTACTGTGCCATTTTAGGAGACTGAGGAGGATTGGCTGTCCTTTGCTTTGCCTATGGTTCGTGGTTTTGGCCTGAATCAACTGACAACCATATTGGAAGAAATGCTATGAGTGGTTTGTTGGTAAGAGCACTCATCCAGTCTGACAATGTAGCAGGTTTGAACCGCTACCGCGTGTTATTGAAAAAAAAATCAATGGGAGCCGGCTTCTATAGGGCTGTAAGCTGTAATTTAAATAAGGAAATAATCGATCGATATTCAGTATTTGCATAGTTTATATAATTGGAGTGTACTATTTTTAACTACATCAGGTACATGCTGTATTCAGACATTTCGGGGCTCGATCTATTTAATGGTATTAACAAAAATCAGACCCCGAAATGGCTATTTTTAGGGTTATAATATTAATACGATTACAAACTATAGAATTTAGGTTTTGGGTTTTATTTTTGAGTAAGCAATTAGACCCAAGTTTTCTTTTTAAATAAATAATTGGTCAATTAGGCCCTAATATATTTCATTATTTCTAAAACAATCATTAATCAATACACACCTTATACACCATATATAATTTGACAAATTATATATATATATATATATAAAATTATTTTTTCATAAAAGATTTAAATAATCATATTGGACCAGTTGAAAGGCTCATCAAAATGCTGGGTTTGCTGCCAGCCCTGGCTTCTATTTTTTTAGGATGGAAGTGCATCAGTGCATGGAAGCGCTTCTGGTATCTGTAGGTGGCAGCGGCCGGAAAATATGGCTGCTAATGGTGGTGATAGATTTGATTTTGATTGGAATTTGAAATGTATGACTCGTTGAGTCATTGGTGCACGCGCGGTGTTTAGTGCGTCCAATAATCCTTGTACACCACTCTTATACAATGAGTGTTTTATTTAAAAATATAAAATAAACTGTGTGTCGGCCATCCGATGACATGGATCAATATCATATGCAAACTCATTGACGTGCCTTGGCACATCATTAGTCTATCGCTGATATGGCCAGTCCACTCACGAGTTGACTTGTCAAGTTTGTAATTCAGCTGAGTTAACTCGTCGACTCGGATCCATATAAATGCTCTCTGAATTGTGTTGAAATCTCCCGGCAGTCACTGGACCATTTCGAAAACACAAGTTTTATCTCTCAATTTTTCTTCAAACACTTTTCTTTCTCCACCGTGTCCGTGCCTCTCTCAGATCCTTCGTCCTAAGATCGTCTTTGTTGCCGGAAAAGTCATAATCATTTTTATTTTTTTTGTAAGCCGTATTAGCTATTGTGGAGCTCTTCTCTTAGTGCAATATTGTTTTTTTTTTTTTTTTTTAATCTTTGAATTTTACAATTTTATTTTTTGTATTTCTTTTGTACTATTTAGGATTTTGATCTAAGAGCTTCAACAAAATCTATCTCTGCTTCCATCAAGGTACTGCTCTTCTTCTTTAACTATGTAGTCAAACTTTTTCAGGCTTTTGATCCCTTGAATGATGAATCTGTGAACCTAGTAAAGGGTTTTTTTGTTTTGTTTTTTGTAAAGTAACTAGTTCATCATCCTCTCTTTTATAGTAACAACTCCTTCAAGAAAGGTCATCATCACATTCTGTTTCTAACAGATACGAAATATGCTGTTCAGACCTCCATTTTGTCTAAAATGTGGAGACCTATGTGGAAATGTGTCGACAGGCTCAATTTGGACTGATCGAGCTTCGGGAGTTTCCATGTTTTGAAAAACTTTGTTCTTCAATTCTCGCTCCATTGCGGCTTGTCTTCTTCTGGGTTCCGTACCATCAAGTTTTATCTAAGAAACCATTATGAGGACTGGGATTTTTTGGAAATGTTTTTTCATCAGGTCAGTTTTCACCTTGAAGATCTTGAATGTGACATATTTCGACGTATGGATACATACCTTAACAATTGTAGAAAACTCAAGACTCTTAAATTGAATGGTGGTGATAGTTATCCAATTTCATCATTATTTACTTCTTGTTTGCGTCCACAGCCAAATAAACTTGGATCAATGACAACTTTGCAACGCTCAGGAGTTTTGTTAATGTCTTTGGAAAATAACTATGATCAATTCTCATGTTTATTGAATTTGGAGAACTTATTGTTGATTGACTATTCCGTAACATCCGGAAACATATTCAAAATATCCGCACCTCGGCTGGTTAAGTGTACCATAAAAAATTTCAGTTGTATATGTTCAAGGATGCTGGTTTGTATATCTGCTCAAAGACTCAAATTCTTGAATATCAATAATATGTCTCCTTTGAATTTGAGAATACATGAATGTCCAACCCTTGAGAAGATGAATGTTAGAGCATCTACAGATGAATATTATGGATATGTAGTTGAATATATCTTGTTGAATCTCATCAAAAACTTTAATATGCCTTGGAAAATATCTGGTTTTGCCTTTCAGATTTCAGTATATTTTGTGTGATGATGTTCATATAGGATGTCGTAGAGAAGCGTTAAATGGTATTTTGGTAGAGTTACGCCGATCTAGCTACTATATAAGTTTGATCCAACTTATAACTATAACGAGAAGAAATTCAGGATTTTTGGTTAATTTGCATTATGCTTTTAATTGAATGTTTTGTACTATGTTAAAGCATATTTGAAATGTTATATATTTCTATTAGAAGGATTTGAATATGAAACACGCGTCTGGTATCAAGGTTCTTGACAGTTTGCACCCAGTCCTAGTTTTGACTGTGGAAGCTTCAGAATTATGGATCATTCTATGAATTTCATCATTAATATACTGCAAAACAACAAGCTGCTATTGAATCTTCATGCACTCGAATATTATGGCAGAGGACCAAGAAACACTGAAGGGCTTGAGCTTGAATACCACAACTATCTCTTTTCAAGTTGCTTGAATTTTGAGAATTTGATATTGATTGAATGTTATGTGATTGATTGTGAGAAATTTAAAAGATCTGCACCAGGGCCAGTTAAAATGACCATAGTTTTATGGATTTCACGAAATGAACGATTCAAAGCTAGTAATTGAATACTTATTGCTTTTAATTAACTAGCTTAACTGGGAAGGTCTCTTTCGGCTTACACCATAATGGAGAGGGATTTCGTTTATATTTGTAATAATTTTTTTTTTTAAAAAAAATTGATAGATATTTATATTCTAATAACTTTAATAGAGGTATATGATAGTATAATTCATTTTAAAAGTAACAGTCGTTTTAGTTTTTTCCTTTACTAGGATTTATTTAATTACTTCTCTGAATTCGAAAAAAATAGTAAGTTTATGTATAGTTCTAGAATCATATGAAAACATATTAAAATAAAAACAAATAGATTAGAACGCGGGAATCTTGTGTGTTTTTGTTGCTAAATCCTAATTGCCATCAGTATAAAATGAAAACTCTATATCTTACAAAAGTGAAAAATGGGATCCCGTCTGGAAAATTTTCTGTTTGCTCCTTTCGGAGAGAGCTAGAGAGTCGCTTGTGTAATATATCTGCTGTCAAAGATAATTCTTTGATCTGGTGTAGGATGGTGCCACCTAAAGTGGATCTTTTTCTTTGGATGATTGCCAAAAAAAGGCTGCTGGTTGGGGACTTGTTGCCTAAATTTACAGGTGGATTGATGGCTTCTCAGGTTTGTCCTTTGTGCAAAAGTGCGGATGAATCAATTAATCATCTCTTTGTTAAGTGTATGTGGGTTTGGAGACTGTGGTCTACTTGTCTGAGTTGGTGGGATGTTTCGGCATGTTTACCTGAGTCAATGGATGAATGGATGGATGGTTGGTTGGAATTATGCCGGGCGGTGAGCAGCAACAGAATTTGGAAGGTGGTGTTTCATGCAATTTGCTGGTCGGTCTGGGAAATCAGAAATGATGTGGTTTTCAATCAAGGTGCTGCTGATTTTGATAGAGTAATCGTGATGGTGAAGTGGAGGGCTGCTGTTAAGCATTTTGGTCCGGGGTTGAAGTGTTCTGTCGCAATTTTAATGATGAATCTAAAGGTTGGGTGTGTTGATAGCAGTAAAGTTAAGAGGATGGTCAAGTGTGGTTGGAAGCCACCTATGGTGGGTTCCCTAAAATTTAATGTTGATGGGTCGTCTCGTGGTAATCCGGGGCTGTCAGGCATTGGTGGGGTGTTGCGTAACTCGGATGGGGATATTGTGTGCTTGTTTTCGGCACCAATCGGTGTTGGTTCTGCCATGGATTCTGAAGTTCAGGCAATTCTGAAAGCTTGTCAGATGTGTGTAAATGAGTTGTGCCCAGCTGATGTTAATATCACCATTGAATGCGACTCTCAGGCTGCTGTTTCTTGTGTGAATGGGGCTGGTGATGTTGGTAATCTTATGATTCGGGAGTGTATTTTGGATATTAAGGAAATTTTACTTAGTTGTAAGCCTAGATTGTCGGTTAAGGTCACTTCCAGGGGATCCAATGCGGCTGCAGATTTTCTTACTAATCAGGGTGTTCAGAGTGGCTTGGTGCAAGAAGCCTGGGTCTGATGTTTTCGTGCTTTTGGCTGCTGTGGTTGGTGTGGTTCGTCCTGCTTTTCTCTGTTGTTGCTCTTGCTTGTGTTTCCTTTTTGTTTTGCTTGTGTTGTGGGGTGCTCTCTGTCGTGTTTTCCTTGGGTTTGGGGGTCTAGGCTTCTGGTGGTTGCCTTGTTTTCTCCCTGCTTGTATCTTTTCCTGGTTTAATAATATTGGCCTTTTCAAAAAAAAAAATGGGATCCCGTATGAAAAAAGGTGAGATGATATTTATTTTGATATACCAATTACAATGGTTCTTTAGCCTTTCAAAAAAAAAAAACTACAATGGTTCTAACTTGAGACATTGTTAAGGTGAATGAACGCTCTTATCACTGAGACACATTGTACAATGTTATGTTTGTCTTCTTATTTAATTTATTTATATTTGGAAGAGAAAATCAATATATTAATACTTCCATGGTTTATATTTTACTACATTGCTATATGATTTAAAAACTATGGTTTAAAAAAGGAAGACTTGTACTTGTACAATTATTAGATTCTTAGAGACTCATTACATATATTTTCTAACTAATTAAGTCTTCACCAAAGCCGTGCTGACAAGCATAAATGTGTATGCCTAGATACTCATGCATCCTTCTCAAAGGTATGAAATTATTTTAGATACCAAAAAAGAATCTGGATTTTGGATTCTAGATTCGGATTCAATCCTTAGTGGATTCAATTAAGAGAAACGGGGGCGGTGCAGGCTGGCGGGTTCATTCTCCCGGAAACCTTGGGCTGAACGTTACTGCATTGGGACAAGGCTGCAGGCGCTTCCTTTCCGGTGTATTTAAGATCAATGTCTGCAAGCTCAACACCCTGGCATGGAAACCCACTACTGCATGCTAGCTTCACTGCAATTGGAGTTGAAGAAGTTCCCTTGATGTTTTTGAACGTAACTCCGCTGATCTTAACCTTAGATGGAACCTGAAAAACAAAAGGAGATGTACACAATCACAATACAATCAAAAAACGGAAATCTCTGGATCTCATGATAATACTTATAACTAGAGTGCTTAAATATTATTGTTAGGTTATTTCTTATCGGCTTAAGCTTTTGGGTGTTACTAAAATACTGTTTCCTTGAAGTAGTTAGTTACCTTTGCATTGCATTGATTCCATGGACAGTAAGCCTGATCAATGAGAACAGGATTGGCCACATTATTCATTATAAGGTCTTCAAAATGCATATCGGATACAGAGCCTTCGTAAGAAGCTGGCCAGGTTTTGATCCTGACTCCATTCGAGGTACCGGTGAAGGTGCAATGCCTGACAGTGACTCCAACCACAGCCTCTTCATTCTTATACTTTCCTAGACTTCCTACACTGATGCCATGTCCTGGTCCACAGGTAACTCCCTGAATCGTTATTTGTTGGCTGCCATCACCGATAGAGACACAATCATCACCGGTTTTGATGTTCGAATCAATGACTTTAATTCCGCTGGATCTACCAATGTGGATTCCATCGGTATTGACACTCTCTCCGGGTGCTGAAATGGTAAAGCGTATGAAGTCAAGGTCCTTGCATCCCAAGAGATTGACATGAAACTGTTTGCTGTCTTTCGAAGTTATGTCTGTTACCGACCCACCAACAATGAAGTTGAAACGAAAATTCTGATCAATATTTAAACGAATTTGTTAGTATATATTGTACTAAAGGTAATTAAAAGATGTAAGGCTGAGATTGAATGAAGTTACCATTGGAAGACTCTTGCAATATTCATTTTTCTCACATTTACCCCAAGCTGTGGGTCCTTGGCCGTCAAAAACTCCACCGCCGGACACTGTGAGGCCGTTGATATTGCTGAAAGCAACCCAACTTTCTTCAGTAGTTTTTTCAGTTGCAGCAATGAAGGTGCCTTGAAACTGAAACTCTATAGGAGCCTTGCAGGGACCCTCAAAGTTCACTGGACTTAAATTGTATGTCCCTTTTGGAACCACCACTTTGCTTGGAGTAGTCGATGCACAAGCCTCTTTATAAGCACTGGTTAGAGCCTGAGAGGACAAACAAGAATTAATATTGAAAAAATTACTTACAGGAAATATAACTAGTTATCTCAGAATATTCATTCATTTATTACACCAGGCCTAAATTACCTGTGCGATATCTGAATTCGGTTTTCCGCCATATTTCCCAATATCGAAAACCTGAGCATCAGCAATTGATACAAACATCAACATCAGTAACATAGCGGCCATGTTCAATTTTCCCATTTTCTAATTTTTTTGTTTTTTTGTTTTGGACTAAACTTTTTTGTTTTTTGTTTTTTGAATTGTGACCTAATTGCTTAGCTTGTTCGGTACCATATTTATAGTGCAGTAGAAGAAGCTCATGACTCAAATTTTTAGCTCATTTTTAGTTGAAATTTTCAAAGATCTCTAGATGGTTACAATGTAGCGGTTCAACTTCGTTTGCTACTATTAGCAGGTTAATTTTAGCTAGAGAGAGGGCTTAGTTTTAGAATTGTTTTCGGGTGCTGGACTTTTAATGAGTCAATGTCCTGGTTTGTCAATGCAATGATAACTTGAAGAAACAATTAAAAACAATCTTTTGTACTTAAAAGATAAACTTATTAATAAATTTTTATTTATTTATTTTATTTTTATTTTTTCTCATTCCTAGAAATTAATTAATTTTTAAAAAATATATATTTTCCGTTGACAAATGTTTTAATATTAATCAAACTCTCCTAGCAAACAACAAAAAAAAAAAAAAAAAAAAAAAAAAAATCAAGGGTTGGACAAGAATGTGAATGGGTATTTCTACTTGTCACGAAACATGGAAAGAGAGTTAAAAAAGGCTATGATAATGGTGCCTGTAATAATTATTTGTACACTCAATTAATTAATGAAAAAAAAAAACGTATTATGATTACAAAAAAATTATTTTTTTTACCCTAATTATGATTACAAAAAACTGTTATTATTTATATTGGTTGTTTATATATAGTTTCAGCCCGGTCGCGTTTGATTTTTTGTCTAAAGACTAAACATTGCTGAATTTTACTGAAAACTGGAGAGTGATTAAAAACTGAAAACTGAATAATATGTTTGTTTGTTTGTTTTTTTTTTTTTTTTTTTTTTTTTTTTGAAGTTACAAACATCTGAAATTAAATACTTTTACGTCTATACCCTTTTAACTATTATTTGTTATATATTTATATTTTAATATATTAAATTCAAAATTAATAATCCTAAAAAAATTATTTAGTTATTAATAATATTTCAAATTTATATAAATTATTGCATCCAATGAAATTAAATACAAACAAAATCATTCAAACCTTTTATAATTGCATTGCCAATAAATTCGTAAAACAAATAATGTAATTTGTAAATAGATATATCGGAGATTCGAATTTGAAGTTAACTAGGCACACCGGTATATTGTATTTGTGAAAAAAATAATGTAATTTATAAACGGATAATGTAGTTTATAGACGGATATATTAGAGAATTGAGTTTGAGTTAACTAGGCACACCTTTTTGTATATTGTAGTCATAAAACAAATAATGTAATTTATATTTATTGTAGATTTGAATTTGAAGTTAATCGGAAATATTAAAATGGTTAGGTTGTAGTGTAAAAAAAAAAATATGGTAAGGTTTGCGAGAGAAGACAAAATAAGAAATTAGTTAGATTTATGAGGATAGTTTTAGAAGTAATTAATTGTTATAAAGTCCAGTAGTTTTTTATTAAGTGAAAATTCACTTTTATAAACAAGTGATTTTTGAAGTTCTTTAAGTGATTTTGTCATTTAAAAAATCAAACAAAATAACTTAATGGAACACATTAAGTGCCATTAAGTTGATAAGATCATTTGTGTGTGTATAGACATAAATATATATATATATATTTTTTGGTCTAACAGTTAAAAACGTTCAATAAAATTCATAGAAAGAGAAAGAAGTATACTGTCCTTGATATCAAACACATCCCCAAACCCTCCTGTGATTCTTGAAGAGACAGATACAAATTGTCATTGCTCCTATGAACTTTGATCGATTAAAGTTTTTATATAAGTTACAATGGCCTCAGGATGCGAAGTAGCATCAACCTTATATATACCTTCCGAATCATCAATCTGAAGCAAATCTAGCTGAGATTGCAAAAGTGCAGCGGGCATGAAATGTTCCCCTTTTGCAGCTCTTGCCTCTAGCCTAGCAGCAAGCAACTCAACCGGAGTATCCAACAAAATGAACTTCAAAGGACTAGCATAGCTTCCAAATTGATAACTAGAATCAGCAGATCTGAGAATTTCTCTATATCGCTTCTGCAGAGCGGAACATCCAAGTATAACAGTTTTTCCATTGATTATGCTTTCTCTTACACTGTCACGTATAGCTTCTAGCCATGGAATCCGGTCTTCCTCCGAAAGAGCAATTCCTTGATGCATCTTTTCCTTGTTTGATTGTGGGTGAAAATCATCGGCATCGAGAAAATCACAATTCAAAACTTTGGCCAGCTTCCCACCTACTGTGGATTTCCCAGCGCCACTAACACCCATTATGACAATCACTTTCCCATTCAAATCGGAACCCATGTTTAGTCAACAAGAAACCCAAGTGGGATCGGACCCAGAAGAAGATTTGGATGATCCAATTGAAGAGGAAATGAAACGATGTTTGAGCTCATTTGTTGGTTTGAATATGTATAAGGAAGGAATCTCAATCAGCAAAACACTAAAAATAATCCATATGAAATGGAATCTGAATTAGGGATGGCAACCGGGCGGGTCGGGGTCGGGGAATGCTTTACCATCCCCATCCCCGTCTCCCAAAACCATCTCCATCCCCGTCTCCCAAAACCATCCCCATCCCCGTCCCCGTCCCCACATTAAGAGAAACGGGGTCGGGGGCAGGGATTCCCCGTTGGAGGGCTCTTCTCCATACCTGCCCTCATATATATATATATATATATATATATATACGGATTTTCTATTATCAGTTCGAACTAACAATAAATATATCAGGACGAAGAATGTGGACCACTAGATTTACATACTTTGACTCAAAGTGTATGCACTTGTCAAAACTTCTCCATAATCTGTGGTCCACATTCTTCGTCCTGATATATTTATTGTCAGTTCGAACTGATAATAGAAAGACTGTATATATATATATATATATATATATATATAGTCTTATTATTATCAGTTCGAACTGATATAAATTATATCAGTTTCTTGCATGTGAACCATTAGATTTAAAAGATGCTTTGATAAGTGCATGCAGCCAAGTCAACGTATTTAAGTGCTTGTTTGGTTGGGCTTTCTATTGGCTTAAAAGGTCTACGAACCTCTATTTGAGCTTTTTAGAGTTTTTTGTTTGGGCTTTTGAAATTGTATATTTTAAATTCAGTAGAGACTAATAGAGTTTAAACCTCTACTAGGCTAAAGCACCTCCCTATAAGCTTTTCTAAATAGACCTTTTAAAAAAAAAGTATTTGACTTATATATCTCTAATTTTTTATTATTGACATGGAAAACCCTTATTAAAATTAAACCCTGGAACCTTTTTATATTCTTTATTCTTTACTCTCTACAGATAAGTTATTTTCTTTGCTCTACATGTACCGGAAGATTGGTATGTATAATATTTCTTCATTATTATTTTTATTGTTTATTTGTTAATCTTTATGTTTGTTCTACCGGCTTTGATTCAATTTTTTTTTATTTCTTTTTAATGCTTTTGATTACTTTATTTTTTATCAAAAGTTTTGAAATACTATCCATGTTTTTGTATATTCATTACCAAGTTGTTTGATTATTGTCCCATGAAGTTTTGAGTTTTGAATTTCTTTTTCGTTTTTTTTTTCCTGGATTATTTTGTTAGGGTTTATCGCATAGTAGCTTGAGTATTTGAGACTTGCATTTTCTTCTATACTGTGTCATATTTCAAATGACTAATGTAAATTTTGGCATCAAATAACTAGACTTTTACAAGCATTAATTCTTGAAATGAAACCTACAGACTTCAATGATTTATTGTTGATCAAAAAAAGAGAATTAATAGCAGCTTTAGTTGAATTGTCCGAAAAAACTGATGATCATCTCTAAGAGTCTGAGATCGCAAGCTTATACTTAGAAAAATTTTCTAATATCACTGGGTTTCACCAAAATAATTTTCGAGGAAGATAGTCAAATAATTACTATCTCAATAAATGATATAACAATTTGAGATCTTATTTCTTGTATTGTAAACAGTGCAGCCAGTGACAACTCACAAAACCAAGGGAGCCCACAAATTGACTGCAAAAAAAAAAATGATTTTTGTTCCGTAAAATCATATAAATATTTTTCTTAAATTCATTTTTTTGGTTGGTTTTGACTTTTCACAAATATTATATGATGACAATGAGGATAAACTACCATGTGATGATGAAGAAGAGAATGCCATTCAAGATGTTTACGAGGAGTGACATCCTAATCGTGAAATAGACAAAGAACGTGATAGTATTACGACTCTTCTCATGCTTCGATGATAACTTATTTAATTTTGAATTTTTTTCCATTTAACTTTTTACCTTTATATGAGATATTGACCATTTTCCTTTTGTTTAATCTTTGACAATGCTTCAATTTTGTTGAAAATTTAATATTTTCTGGTTATTATTTTAATCTTTTAAAGTTTATATGGTGAAAGTTTTGAATTTTATTATTATTGTGCAATAGAAAATGTAGTTAACATGTAGAAAATCTTTTAAGTTCAATTATTTTTAGAGTGAATAAATAATATGTCATTTTTAGTAATTTATTATCTCAGTAGACTTTTTTGAGATTTTACAACCAAACGGTCTACTGCTATAAAAGTGTTTTTTTAATTACCAACCAAACAACTATATATTTTTTTTTCAAAAGCTCTATTTCAATTAGATCTACTACAAGTAGACCTTTTACGAATAGACGTTTTTCAAAAGCCAAACAAAACAAGCCTTAAATCCAATGACCCACATACAAGGAACTGATATTGTTAGGTTTTTGGTTTGTCTTGGCATATATTCCATATCAAAACGATGTTCTCTTGTAATGTTTAGTGGTCTAAGTGTTGAAGATTCAAGACGTAAATTACTTTTAAATTTACTTATTTTCAGACAATTTTACTTTTAAAAAACAAACATGTTGAGTTGTTGACAATACATTCAGAAGTGAGGAAAAAAACAAACAAACATGTCATTTAAGTTCAGATTTCAGTCTCTATTCAGTCTTTAAAAAAATTCAGGACTGTTCAGTCTTCAGACAAAAAAACAAACGACCCAAGTGTCATTAAGTTAATAAGATCATTCGTGTGTGTATATACATAAATATATATATATATATATATTATTTATGTTTAATTTTCATAAGAAAAACTATAAAAAGTAACAGTGAATTATATTCCATATATACTAATCTCTTGCATGGGTGTGAAAAGAGAAAGGTTCATTCCATCAAATGGGATACCGTTTGCAATAGTAAACGAAGTGGTGGTCTAGGAATTGGTAAGGTTTTAGACAAGAACAAAAATCTTTTGACAAAATAGGTTTGGAGGATTGGTAAAGAAGACTCGCCGTTGTGGAAAAGAGTTGTTTGTACTAAGTATGGTATCCCGGCAAATAGATTAACTTGGCCCTGGCAATATCCATCTGCCGCTTGTTCTTCTTTTGTAAAAGGGAAAAGATCGTTTTGCCCCTTGACCTTTACCCTATTAGAAAGGTGCGGACAGGGTTAGCCCATACTGGCTGGTCTCCCCCCTGAAATGAAACTAATGGAAAATCTCCCCTTTATGTTACCTTTTCCATCAAAAAAAAGGTTTGACCAAAGTCAAATGACCGTTTTAACCTTAAAAATAATCAGAAAATAACCATTTAACCCTCCAGCTATTTATTAAATGAAAAATATAATAAAAAAGAAAACAAAAATAAATAAAAAAAATTAAAAAATATGGATCTCCACCGTCCATCTCAAAGAAGAACGGTGGAGATATTTCTTTTTTTATTTTTTATTTAAATTTAAAAACAGAAATTAAAAACAAAAAAGAATTTAAAAATAAACGTGAGATGATATTTATTTTGATATACCAATTACAATGGTTCTAACTTGAGACATTGTTAAGGTGAATGAACGCTCTTATCACTGAGACACATTGTACAATGGTATGTTTGTCTTCTTATTTAATTTATTTATATTTGGAAGAGAAAATCAATATATTAATACTTCCATGGTTTATATTTTACTACATTGCTATATGATTTAAAAACTATGGTTTAAAAAAGGAAGACTTGTACTTGTACAATTATTAGATTCTTAGAGACTCATTACATATATTTTCTAACTAATTAAGTCTTCACCAAAGCCGTGCTGACAAGCATAAATGTGTGTGCCTAGATACTCATGCATCCTTCTCAAAGGTATGAAATTATTTTAGATACCAAAAAAGAATCTGGATTTTGGATTCTAGATTCGAATTCAATCTTTAGTGGATTCAATTAAGAGAAACGGGGGCGGTGCAGGCTGGCGGGTTCATTCTCCCGGAAACCTTGGGCTGAACGTTACTGCATTGGGACAAGGCTGCAGGCGCTTCCTTTCCGGTGTATTTAAGATCAATGTCTGCAAGCTCAACACCCTGGCATGGAAACCCACTACTGCATGCTAGCTTCACTGCAATTGGAGTTGAAGAAGTTCCCTTGATGTTTTTGAACGTAACTCCGCTGATCTTAACCTTAGATGGAACCTGAAAAACAAAAGGAGATGTACACAATCACAATACAATCAAAAAACGGAAATCTCTGGATCTCATGATAATACTTATAACTAGGGTGCTTAAATACTATTGTTAGGTTATTTCTTATCGGCTTAAGCTTTTGGGTGTTACTAAAATACTGTTTCCTTGAAGTAGTTAGTTACCTTTGCATTGCATTGATTCCATGGACAGTAAGCCTGATCAATGAGAACAGGATTGGCCACATTATTCATTATAAGGTCTTCAAAATGCATATCGGATACAGAGCCTTCGTAAGAAGCTGGCCAGGTTTTGATCCTGACTCCATTCGAGGTACCGGTGAAGGTGCAATGCCTGACAGTGACTCCAACCACAGCCTCTTCATTCTTATACTTTCCTAGACTTCCTACACTGATGCCATGTCCTGGTCCACAGGTAACTCCCTGAATCGTTATTTGTTGGCTGCCATCACCGATAGAGACACAATCATCACCGGTTTTGATGTTCGAATCAATGACTTTAATTCCGCTGGATCTACCAATGTGGATTCCATCGGTATTGACACTCTCTCCGGGTGCTGAAATGGTAAAGCGTATGAAGTCAAGGTCCTTGCATCCCAAGAGATTGACATGAAACTGTTTGCTGTCTTTCGAAGTTATGTCTGTTACCGACCCACCAACAATGAAGTTGAAACGAAAATTCTGATCAATATTTAAACGAATTTGTTAGTATATATTGTACTAAAGGTAATTAAAAGATGTAAGGCTGAGATTGAATGAAGTTACCATTGGAAGACTCTTGCAATATTCATTTTTCTCACATTTACCCCAAGCTGTGGGTCCTTGGCCGTCAAAAACTCCACCGCCGGACACTGTGAGGCCGTTGATATTGCTGAAAGCAACCCAACTTTCTTCAGTAGTTTTTTCAGTTGCAGCAATGAAGGTGCCTTGAAACTGAAACTCTATAGGAGCCTTGCAGGGACCCTCAAAGTTCACTGGACTTAAATTGTATGTCCCTTTTGGAACCACCACTTTGCTTGGAGTAGTCGATGCACAAGCCTCTTTATAAGCACTGGTTAGAGCCTGAGAGGACAAACAAGAATTAATATTGAAAAAATTACTTACAGGAAATATAACTAGTTATCTCAGAATATTCATTCATTTATTACACCAGGCCTAAATTACCTGTGCGATATCGGAATTCGGTTTTCCGCCATATTTCCCAATATCGAAAACCTGAGCATCAGCAATTGATACAAACATCAACATCAGTAACATAGCGGCCATGTTCAATTTTCCCATTTTCTAATTTTTTTGTTTTTTTGTTTTGGACTAAACTTTTTTGTTTTTTGTTTTTTGAATTGTGACCTAATTGCTTAGCTTGTTCGGTACCATATTTATAGTGCAATAGAAGAAGCTCATGACTCAAATTTTTAGCTCATTTTTAGTTGAAATTTTCAAAGATCTCTAGATGGTTACAATGTAGCGGTTCAACTTCGTTTGCTATTATTAGCAGGTTAATTTTAGCTAGAGAGAGGGCTTAGTTTTAGAATTGTTTTCGGGTGCTGGACTTTTAATGAGTCAATGTCCTGGTTTGTCAATGCAATGATAACTTGAAGAAACAATTAAAAACAATCTTTTGTACTTAAAAGATAAACTTATTAATAAATTTTTATTTATTTATTTTATTTTTATTTTTTCTCATTCCTAGAAATTAATTAATTTTTAAAAAATATATATTTTCCGTTGACAAATGTTTTAATATTAATCAAACTCTCCTAGCAAACAACACAAAAAAAAAAAAAAAAATCAAGGGCTGGACAAGAATGTGAATGGGTATTTCTACTTGTCACGAAACATGGAAAGAGAATTAAAAAAGGCTATGATAATGGTGCCTGTAATAATTATTTGTACACTCAATTAATTAATGGAAAAAAAAAAACGTATTATGATTACAAAAAAACTATTTTTTTTTACCCTAATTATGATTACAAAAAACTGTTATTATTTATATTGGTTGTTTATATATAGTTTCAGCTCGGTCGCGTTTGATTTTTTGTCTAAAGACTAAACATTGCTGAATTTTACTGAAAACTGGATAGTGATTAAAAACTGAAAACCGAATAATATGTTTGTTTTTTTTTTTTTTTTTTTTTTTCCATTGAAAACTAAATATAAGTGATAAGTTGTTTGTTTTGTTTTTTTTTTTTTTTTAAATTACAAACATCTGAAATTAAATACTTTTACATCTATATCCTTTTAACTATTATTTGTTATATATTTATATTTTAATATATTAAATTCAAAATTAATAATCCTAAAATTTATTGCATCCAATGAAATTAAATACAAACAGAATCATTCAAACCTTTTATAATTGCATTGCCAATAAATTCGTAAAACAAATAATGTAATTTGTAAATAGATATATTAGAGATTCGAATTTGAAGTTAACTGGGCACACCAGTATATTGTATTTGTGAAAAAAATAATGTAATTTATAAATGGATAATGTAGTTTATAGATGGATATATTAGAGAATTGAATTTGAGTTAACTAGGCACACCTTTTTGTATATTGAAAACAAATAATGTAATTTATATTTATTGTAGATTTGAATTTGAAGTTAATCGGAAATATTAAAATTGTTAGGTTGTAGTGTAAAAAAAAAAAATATGGTAAGGTTTGTGAGAGAAGACAAAATAGAAAGTAAGTTAGATTTATGAGGATAGTTTTGGAAGTAATTAATTAATATAAAGTCCAATAGTTTTTTATTAAGTGAAAATTCACTTTTATTAACAAGTGATTTTTGGAGTTCTTTAAGTGATTTTGTTATTTAAAAAATCAAACTAAATAACTTAATGGAACACATTAATGGGTCGTTTATTTTTTCCACTTAAAATTTAATAGGTCTGAATCATAATTATTAAGTTGTTTTGTTTTGTTTTGTTTTGTTTTTTTTTTTTTTTAAGTGGTCAAATAACTTTAAAATACCAAAAAACAACTTAAAATAAAAAGTAAAAAATCCTGACTTTTTACTTAATTGCAAATCACTGAATTGCATTAAATATAATCCAAAATCTTTTTTTCCTATATTATCCCCATATATAACATATTTCCAATTTCATCATAATTATATATGGTATATAACTATTTATTTTAATATATTAATTATTTTAAATAGCTTTAAAAATAAAAATGAACCCTAATCACTTCTCATCTTGATGTTTAATATCAATACTTTAGTATGTTATTAGGGTGATGTATTTATATATTAATTTTTTAGAGTGTTTTGTGTGAGTTTTCCTGCTGCCCCCTTTATTTTTTGAAATCAGTAAAAATGAAGTTTGTTTGTAATCAAAGAAGAAGATTATGATCATATGTGTTCTATATAATTATTAATTTAGGATTGTTTTTATTCCATATTATATGTATAATTGTTTAACATGGGTATAAATGTAAATTTACTTATTTTCAGACAATTTTACTTTTAAAAAACAAACGTATTAACAATACATTCAGATGTGAGGAAAAAAAAAAAACATGTTATTCAAGTTCAGATTTCAGTCCCTATTCAGTCTTCAGAAAAATTCAGGACTGTCCAGTCTTCAGATAAAAAAACAAACGATCCAAGTGTCATTAAGTTGATAAGATCATTCGTGTGTGTATATACATACATACATACATACATATATATATATATATTATTTATGTTTAATTTTCATAAGAAAAACTATAAAAAGTAACAGTGAATTATATTCCATGTATATACTAATCTCTTGCATGGGTGTGAAAAGAGAAGGGTTCATTCCATCAAATGGGATACGGTTTGCAATAGTAAACGAAATGGTGGTCTAGGAATTGGTAAGGTTTTAGACAAGAACAAAACTCTTTTGGCAAAATAGGTTTGGAGGTTTGGTAAAGAAGACTTGCCGTTGTGGAAAAGAGTTTTTTGGGCTAAGTATGGTATCCCGGCAATTAGATTAAATTTGGCCTGGCAATGTCCATCTGCTGCTTGCTCTTCTTTTGTAAAAGGGAAAAGATCGTTTTGCCCTTTGACCTTTACCCTATTAGAAAGGTGAGGATAGAGTTTACCCATATTGGCCGGTCTCCCCCCTGAAATGAAACTAATGGAAAATCTCCCCCTTCTGTTACCTTTTCCATCCAAAAAAAGGTTTGACCAAAGTCAAATGACTGTTTTATCCTTAAAAATAATCAGAAAATAATCATTTAATCCTCTAGCTTTTTATTAAATGAAAAATGTATTAAAAAAGAAAACTGGAATCCAATTTGGGGGTTTTATCCGGATGGCTTAATCAATGTCCCTCGTTTATTTCGTGCTCGTTGATCACAACGGTGACACTCTATATGGTGTCAGGATATTTAGTTGTGGTCTTTTGAAATGGTTCTGCAAAATAAAAAACCTGACATTAATTGAATGTTAGGTGGGAGGCTAGCCCTGGAGAGCCGATACAATAGAAGTTTCATCTCCAATATTGATTAATTTGGTCATATCAGATTTGCAATGTATAGCTCTTGATACAAATTATGAGTTGACGAAGCTTGTGATATCTGCACCGAAATTCGAATTCTTTGACTTCAATGGGACGTATCCATTGGCTTTCGAATTTAATCAGTGTTCGTTTCTTAACAGGGTTAATATTCATATCTCTTCACCAATTCTTACTGAATTGAATATTTCTAATCTCATCAGAATGGTTGATGGACTCTCTCAGGCAAAATCCCTTGCAATATCATGGAATTGTCTAAAGGTAATTTTACTAATTTTACATATCTTTTATATGTAGTGATCTATTTCTATCCGCGAATAACTCGAATGGTTGATTATAACTTTTCAGGGGAAATTCATGTTGTACCGCAACAATCCTGAAGAACAAATTAGAATCGTTCAACAAGGTCAGTTATTGTATTTTATATACTTTTAGACTTTCAGGTTTTATGTCCATGTTGATGTTGATTAATTAATCAAATTGCTGATAATATTATTGTACATGCTTAATTACAATGTGCAGCTACAGTTAAAATGGTGTCAGAGGATGAGAATTGGCAATGGCTATACAACCTGGCTGATTTATACAAGATTGAATTGAAAATGTATTGACAATATATAATTTTTTTTTTTTATGTGTTATATGACATTTTTTGTTTTGTTTTTGTTTATGAAATTATTTCATGATTTCTACATATTAGAACCGCATTTACTAAACATGAATCTTAATAAGGGAAATGAAACTTAATTCATAAAACTTAATTCAAATCAAATTACGTGGTCCTGTACATAAATCAGGAATTAAGTTCTTACGGTAAAGGGAATTTAATTCCCATCTCTTGCATAAGAAATCAAGTTCTCTTTCCCGATTTCTTTCCCCGCCGAACTTGATTCCTTATCATTTCATTTCCGATCAGTAAACTTCTAATAAATTAGAAGAGAATTGAATTTGTTAGAAGAGAATTGAATGCAAATTCAATGTATTTTCTCAAACTTATTTAATAATAATAATAACCATACTACTTGGTTGCAGAAATATAGCAGTAAAAATGAGTTGATTATATGTTTGTAAATTTTACTTTTACACAGGCCCATTAGTCCATTTCACATTCAACAAAAGCCCAAACATTTGAAAACGAAAAACAACAAAAATGGACTCTGAGTGAGCACGTCAATTCATTTTTTTGGTTGGTTTTGACTTTTCACAAATATTATATGATGACAATGAGGATAAACTACCATGTGATGATGAAGAAGAGAATGCCATTCAAGATGTTTACGAGGAGTGACATCCTAATCGTGAAATAGACAAAGAACGTGATAGTATTGCGACTCTTCTCATGCTTCGATGATAACTTATTTAATTTTGAATTTTTTTCCATTTAACTTTTTACCTTTATATGAGATATTGACCATTTTCCTTTTGTTTAATCTTTGACAATGCTTCAATTTTGTTGAAAATTTAATATTTTCTGGTTATTATTTTAATCTTTTAAAGTTTATATGGTGAAAGTTTTGAGTTTTATTATTATTGTGCAATAGAAAATGTAGTTAACATGTAGAAAATCTTTTAAGTTCAATTATTTTTAGAGTAAATAAATAATATGTCATTTTTAGTAATTTATTATCTCAGTAGACTTTTTTGAGATTTTACAACCAAACGGTCTACTGCTATAAAAGTGTTTTTTTAATTACCAACCAAACAACTATATATTTTTTTTCAAAAGCTCTATTTCAATTAGATCTACTACAAGTAGACCTTTTACGAATAGACGTTTTTCAAAAGCCAAGCCAAACCAAACAAGCCTTAAATCCAATGACCCACATACAAGGAACTGATATTGTTAGGTTTTTGGTTTGTCTTGGCATATATTCAATATCAAAACGATGATCTCTTGTAATGTTTAGTGGTCTAAGTGTTGAAGATTCAAGACGTAAATTACTTTTAAATTTACTTATTTTCAGACAATTTTACTTTTAAAAAACAAACATGTTGAGTTGTTGACAATACATTCAGAAGTGAGGAAAAAAACAAACAAACATGTCATTTAAGTTCAGATTTCAGTCTCTATTCAGTCTTTAAAAAAATTCAGGACTGTTCAGTCTTCAGACAAAAAAACAAACGACCCAAGTGTCATTAAGTTAATAAGATCATTCGTGTGTGTATATACATAAATATATATATATATATATTATTTATGTTTAATTTTCATAAGAAAAACTATAAAAAGTAACAGTGAATTATATTCCATATATACTAATCTCTTGCATGGGTGTGAAAAGAGAAAGGTTCATTCCATCAAATGGGATACCGTTTGCAATAGTAAACGAAGTGGTGGTCTAGGAATTGGTAAGGTTTTAGACAAGAACAAAAATCTTTTGACAAAATAGGTTTGGAGGATTGGTAAAGAAGACTCGCCGTTGTGGAAAAGAGTTGTTTGTACTAAGTATGGTATCCCGGCAAATAGATTAACTTGGCCCTGGCAATATCCATCTGCCGCTTGTTCTTCTTTTGTAAAAGGGAAAAGATCGTTTTGCCCCTTGACCTTTACCCTATTAGAAAGGTGAGGACAGGGTTAGCCCATACTGGCTGGTCTCCCCCCTGAAATGAAACTAATGGAAAATCTCCCCTTTCTGTTACCTTTTCCATCAAAAAAAAGGTTTGACCAAAGTCAAATGACCGTTTTAACCTTAAAAATAATTAGAAAACAACCATTTAACCCTCCAGCTATTTATTAAATGAAAAATATAATAAAAAAGAAAACAAAAATAAATAAAAAAATTTTAAAAATATGGATCTCCACCGTCCATCTCAAAGAAGAACGGTGGAGATATTTCTTTTTTTATTTTTTATTTAAATTTAAAAACAGAAATTAAAAATAAAAAAGAATTTAAAAATAAACGTGAGATGATATTTATTTTGATATACCAATTACAATGGTTCTAACTTGAGACATTGTTAAGGTGAATGAACGCTCTTATCACTAAGACACATTGTACAATGGTATGTTTGTCTTCTTATTTAATTTATTTATATTTGGAAGAGAAAATCAATATATTAATACTTCCATGGTTTATATTTTACTACATTGCTATATGATTTAAAAACTATGGTTTAAAAAAGGAAGACTTGTACTTGTACAATTATTAGATTCTTAGAGACTCATTACATATATTTTCTAACTAATTAAGTCTTCACCAAAGCCGTGCTGACAAGCATAAATGTGTGTGCCTAGATACTCATGCATCCTTCTCAAAGGTATGAAATTATTTTAGATACCAAAAAAGAATCTGGATTTTGGATTCTAGATTCGAATTCAATCTTTAGTGGATTCAATTAAGAGAAACGGGGGCGGTGCAGGCTGGCGGGTTCATTCTCCCGGAAACCTTGGGCTGAACGTTACTGCATTGGGACAAGGCTGCAGGCGCTTCCTTTCCGGTGTATTTAAGATCAATGTCTGCAAGCTCAACACCCTGGCATGGAAACCCACTACTGCATGCTAGCTTCACTGCAATTGGAGTTGAAGAAGTTCCCTTGATGTTTTTGAACGTAACTCCGCTGATCTTAACCTTAGATGGAACCTGAAAAACAAAAGGAGATGTACACAATCACAATACAATCAAAAAACGGAAATCTCTGGATCTCATGATAATACTTATAACTAGAGTGCTTAAATACTATTGTTAGGTTATTTCTTATCGGCTTAAGCTTTTGGGTGTTACTAAAATACTGTTTCCTTGAAGTAGTTAGTTACCTTTGCATTGCATTGATTCCATGGACAGTAAGCCTGATCAATGAGAACAGGATTGGCCACATTATTCATTATAAGGTCTTCAAAATGCATATCGGATACAGAGCCTTCGTAAGAAGCTGGCCAGGTTTTGATCCTGACTCCATTCGAGGTACCGGTGAAGGTGCAATGCCTGACAGTGACTCCAACCACAGCCTCTTCATTCTTATACTTTCCTAGACTTCCTACACTGATGCCATGTCCTGGTCCACAGGTAACTCCCTGAATCGTTATTTGTTGGCTGCCATCACCGATAGAGACACAATCATCACCGGTTTTGATGTTCGAATCAATGACTTTAATTCCGCTGGATCTACCAATGTGGATTCCATCGGTATTGACACTCTCTCCGGGTGCTGAAATGGTAAAGCGTATGAAGTCAAGGTCCTTGCATCCCAAGAGATTGACATGAAACTGTTTGCTGTCTTTCGAAGTTATGTCTGTTACCGACCCACCAACAATGAAGTTGAAACGAAAATTCTGATCAATATTTAAACGAATTTGTTAGTATATATTGTACTAAAGGTAATTAAAAGATGTAAGGCTGAGATTGAATGAAGTTACCATTGGAAGACTCTTGCAATATTCATTTTTGTCACATTTACCCCAAGCTGTGGGTCCTTGGCCGTCAAAAACTCCACCGCCGGACACTGTGAGGCCGTTGATATTGCTGAAAGCAACCCAACTTTCTTCAGTAGTTTTTTCAGTTGCAGCAATGAAGGTGCCTTGAAACTGAAACTCTATAGGAGCTAGCCTTGCAGGGACCCTCAAAGTTCACTGGACTTAAATTGTATGTCCCTTTTGGAACCACCACTTTGCTTGGAGTAGTCGATGCACAAGCCTCTTTATAAGCACTGGTTAGAGCCTGAGAGGACAAACAAGAATTAATATTGAAAAAATTACTTACAGGAAATATAACTAGTTATCTCAGAATATTCATTCATTCATTACACCAGGCGTAAATTACCTATGCGATATCTGAATTCGGTTTTCCGCCATATTTCCCAATATCGAAAACCTGAGCATCAGCAATTGATACAAACATCAACATCAGTAACACAGCGGCCATGTTCAATTTTCCCATTTTCTAATTTTTTTGTTTTTTTGTTTTGGACTAAACTTTTTTGTTTTGTTTTTTTTTTATTTGTGACCTAATTGCTCATTTTTAGTTGAAATTTTCAAAGATCTCTAGATGGTTGCAATGTAGCGGTTCAACTTCGTTTGCTATTATTAACAAGTTAATTTTAGCTAGAGAGAGGGCTTAGTTTTAGAATTTTTTTCGGGTGCTGGACTTTTAATGAGTCAATGTCCTGGTTTGTCAATGCAATGATAACTTGAAAAAACAATTAAAAACAATCTTTTGTACTTAAAAGATAAAATTATTAACAATTTTTATTTTTTTATTTTTTTTATTTTTTTCATTCCTAGAAATTAATTAATTTTTTTAAAAAATATATTTTCCGTTGACAAATGTTTTAATATTAATCAAACTCTCCTAGCAAACAACACAAAAAAAATAATAATAAATAAAAATCAAGGGCCGGACAAGAATGTGAATGGGTATTTCTACTTGTCACGAAACATGGAAAGAGAATTAAAAAAGGCTATGATAATGGTGCCTGTAATAATTATTTGTACACTCAATTAATTAACGGAAAAAAAACATATTATGATTACAAAAAAACTATTTTTTTTACCCTAATTATGATTACAAAAAACTGTTATTATTTATATTGGTTGTTTATATATAGTTTCAGCCCGGTCGCGTTTGATTTTTTGTCTAAAGACTAAACATTGCTGAATTTTATTGAAAACTGGATAGTGATTAAAAACTGAAAACCGAATAATATGTTTTTTTTTTTTTTTTCTGTTGAAAACTAAATATATGTGATAAGTTGTTTGTTTTTTTTTTTTTTTTTTTAAGTTACAAACATCTGAAATTAAATACTTTTACATCTATATCCTTTTAACTATTATTTGTTATATATTTATATTTTAATATATTAAATTCAAAATTAATAATCCTAAAAAAATTATTTAGTTATTAATATTATTTCAAATTTATATAAATTATTGCATCCAATGAAATTAAATACAAACAAAATCATTCAAACCTTTTATAATTGCATTGCCAATAAATTCGTAAAACAAATAATGTAATTTGTAAATAGATATATCGGAGATTCGAATTTGAAGTTAACTAGGCACACCAGTATATTGTATTTGTGAAAAAAATAATATAATTTATAAACGGATAATGTAGTTTATAGACTGATATATTAGAGAATGGAGTTTGAGTTAACTAGGCACACCTTTTTGTATATTGTAGTCATAAAACAAATAATGTAATTTATGTTTATTGTAGATTTGAATTTGAAGTTAATCGGAAATATTAAAATGGTTAGGTTGTAGTGTAAAAAAAAATATGGTAAGGTTTGTGAGAGAAGACAAAATAAGAAATTAGTTAGATTTATGAGGATAGTTTTAGAAGTAATTAATTGTTATAAAGTCTAGTCGTTTTTTATTTAGTGAAAATTCACTTTTATAAACAAGTGATTTTTGGAGTTCTTTAAGTGATTTTGTCATTTAAAAAATCAAACAAAATAACTTAATGGAACACATTAAGTGACATTAAGTTGATAAGATCATTTGTGTGTGTATAGACATATATATATATATATATATATATAGTCTTATTATTATCAGTTCGAACTGATATAAATTATATCAGTTTCTTGCATGTGAACCATTGGATTTAAAAGATGCTTTGATAAGTGCATGCAGCCAAGTCAACGTATTTAAATGCTTGTTTGGTTGGGCTTTCTATTGGCTCAAAAAGTCTATGAACCTCTATTTGAGCTTTTTAGAGTTGTTTGTTTGGGCTTTTGAAATTGTATATTTTAAATTCTATAGAGACTAGTAGAGTTTAAACCTCTACTAGGCTAAAACACCTCCCTATAAGCTTTTCTAAATAGACCTTTTAAAAAAAAAGTATTTGACTTATATATCCCTAATTTTTTATTATTGACATGGAAAACCTTTATTAAAATTAAACCCTGGAACCTTTTTATATTCTTTATGCTTTACTCTCTACAGATAAGTTATTTTCTTTGCTCTACATGTACCGGAAGATTGGTATGTATAATATTTCTTCATTATTATTTTTATTGTTTATTTGTTAATCTTTATGTTTGTTCTACCGGCTTTGATTCAATTTTTTTTAATTTCTTTTTAATGCTTTTGATTACTTTATTTTTTGTCAAAAGTTTTGAAATACTATCCATGTTTTTGTATATTCATTACCAAGTTGTTTGATTATTGTCCCATGAAGTTTTGAGTTTTGAATTTCTTTTTCGTTTTTTTTTCCTGGATTATTTTGTTAGGGTTTATCGCATAGTAGCTTGAGTATTTGAGACTTGCATTTTCTTCTATACTGTGTCATATTTCAAATGACTAATGTAAATTTTGGCATCAAATAACTAGACTTTTACAAGCATTAATTCTTGAAATGAAACCTGCAGACTTCAATGATTTATTGTTGATAAAAAAAAAAAGAGAATTAATAGCAGCTTTAATTGAATTGTCCGAAAAAACTGATGATCTTCTCTGAGAGTATGAGATCGCAAGCTTATACTTAGAAAAATTTTCTAATATCACAGGGTTTCACCAAAATAATTTTCGAGGAAGATAGTCAAATAATTACTATCTCAATAAATGATATAACAATTTGAGATCTTATTTCTTGTATTGTAAATAGTGCAGCCATTGACAACTCACAAAGCCAAGGGAGCCCACAAATTGACTCCAAAAAAAAAATGATTTTTGTTCCGTAAAATCATATAAATATTTTTCTTAAATTCACTTTTTTGGTTGGTTTTGACTTTTCACAAATATTATATGATGACAATGAGGATAAACTACCATGTGATGATGAAGAAGAGAATGCTACTCAAGATGTTTATGAGGAGTGACATCCTAATCGTGAAATAGACAAAGAACGTGATAGTATTGTGACTCTTCTCATGCTTCGATGATAACTTATTTAATTTTGAATTTTTTTCCATTTAACTTTTTACCTTTATATGAGATATTGACCATTTTCCTTTTGTTTAATCTTTGACAATGCTTCAATTTTGTTGAAAATTTAATATTTTCTGGTTATTATTTTAATCTTTTAAAGTTTATATGGTGAAAGTTTTGAATTTTATTATTATTGTACAATAGAAAATGTAGTTAACATGTAGAAAATCTTTTAAGTTCAATTATTTTTAGAGTGAATAAATAATATGTCCTTTTTAGTAATTTATTATCTCAATAGACTTTTTGAGATTTTACAACCAAACGATCTATTGCTATAAAAGTGTTTTTTTAATTACCAACCAAACAACTATATATTTTTTTTCAAAAGCTCTATTTCAATTAGATCTACTACAAGTAGACCTTTTACGAATAGACGTTTTTCAGAAGCCCAACCAAACAAGCCTTAAATCCAATGACCCATATACAAGGAACTGATATCGTTAGGTTTTTGGTTTGTCTTGGCATATATTCCATATCAAAATGATGTTCTCTTGTAATGTTTAGTGGTCTAAGTATTGAAGATTCAAGACGTCAAAGAAAGTCTTGGCCAAAACTCATGCAAGATGCCGGCTTCAAAGAGAAATGTGCTTCATCGGTCTACAAAGGTATATAAGACCTCATTTCTCTTACAAGGCTAGGCACACACACACATGGCATTCATTTGTGTCCCTGCATGGTTGAACATCATTTATATATCACTTTCACACACTTGGTAATGTATGCACATGCATTAAATTTAATTTGATAAACATTGTAATTTGTATGTTCTAGGACTGTGTCTAGGAAATGACATACATGTGTGATTTTGTGCTTATTTATTTCTGTATTTTGTGCTTATTTGGACTTGAGTCCCGGTCTTTTCAGTTACTCATTCATTAAGTTTTGAGTCCAAACAATGTAGCTACGCTACTTTTCGTTCTCATTTGTTGAGTTGTTTTCGTCGTTGTATTCCGAGATGATTTCTCAACCTTTTGTCAAAGTTTCATAGTCATCGCTGTGTGTGAGGGAGTCACAATTCGTAATCCGAAAATGGATTCAAAATCAGAGTTCGGAGGCCCGGATACGGCCGAAGAACGCAAGCGGAGCGTGGGAGGAGCAAGCATGGCCAAAGGCCAAGCTTTGTGTGTCACGTGTGGAGACCGTGTGCCACACGGCCAAAGCACCTCTCTGCCCACGTGTGGCACACGCACCCCACACGGGTTGTTGATGTGGCAGCCCCTGATTGGCTCACGTCTTCCCTCTCTCTCTTCCTTTTAAATATTTCTAATTCCCTCCATTTCATTCCAAGAAGAAATAGTTGAAACTCACACCAGAATTTTCTCTCCAATTTTCCTCACTTTCCAAACACCATAACTTTCTCATACGAAGTCGGAATTGGTTGATTCAAGTTGGAGATTGTTCATAATCGAGTCCTCTACCTTTTTCAAGTGGTCTTGTAGCTGTTTGATCAATTTTCATGGTGGTTTTATATAGAAAAACGAACCAGCTCGTGATTGCAATATAGTGTTCATATCTTTGAGATTTCTTCTTTTATAACCTTCAATTTGCTTGGGGTTTCTTCTTCTATATATATGTGTATGTATGGTGAATGCTATTGAGAAAGATAGCTTCATAATCAATCTTAATCAAAAGTCTAATTAGAGACATATGTGAACTAGTTTCTTAGATTCTAGGTTTTTCACATGTTTGAGAGTTGTATTGTGATTAGATTAATATCTAGGATTATTTGTGACTTGATTGAATCATTTTATGATTAATAATCTTTGAAATGTGTTTTGATCCTTTGATTGATAAAATCTAGGATTAATTCAATTGTATGTGTTTTAGAGACAAATAGGATTTAATTGATTATTCAATATATACTTGCTCTAATTGTTGGCTAGAATATTCATTGAACACATTTTGTGATTCTAGCATTTTTATGTATGTTTGTAACATCTTGAACTTGTGCTTCATGGATATGAATTGTTCAAGTGTTATTTGTGTGAATAAAACTATGAGTTTTATGTGTTAGGTGTTTTCACATGCTCTAAGTTTTATTCAAGTTTTATATCCAGACTTTTATTACTTGTGTTATCACATGTTTAGGTCTAGTTGTTCCATGGAATGTATTGATCACATGTTTTATGTTGAATTATTTGTTTGCGTCATTTGTATTCACATGATCACACTATGAAGTCCTTGTAAAAGGTATGAAGTCTTGGTTAGAGTCGGAAGGACTTAGATAGACAAGCAAGAAGTCTTGTCTAGAGTCGGGAAGACTCGGATAGGCAAGTAAGGAATCATGGCTAGAGTCGGGAGGACTCGGATAGTCATGCATGGGAGGCTCCCTAGAGGCATGAGTGCCTTGGATAGAGAGTTGGCTTGTATTTTGGTAGGCCTAGGCGTATGGATAGACATAGACTCTAAAAGAGCGGGGTACATGGGATATGTATGCACTCTTGAGGAATTTCTAATCTACCATCGATGTTGGTTTTGTATGTTGTCCAATATATGGTGGTTTCACATCATTGAGGGATTTCATACTTCCCAATAGGGTTGGGTAAACATAGACTTCAATAGGGAAGTTGGTCAAGTTTGGTCACTTTTGAGGAATTTCTAATTTACCATCAAATATATATAGTACCCAATGGTTGTAGTTCCATCCATGGATGTTTCCTCCTTGGAGGTTTTACTACGTTAAAAAATCTCTTGTGTTAATTCTTCATATCTCTATCTTTTATATTTGTATATGTGTATGTTGTTATCTTGTTGCTTATTATTCACTTGTGATATATATTGTAACAAGATTGTAAAGTGTTATTTGTGAACTTATTCATTTGATCTTATTTGTAATTATAATTCTTTTGTATATTGTAATTCTTGTGTATAGTGTCATTTGATTATACTTGTAATACTTTGAACAAATATTGAAATACAAGTATTCTTTGTTATTGAGTTTATTTGTCCTTTTTACCTCATACAACTTATTGAAATTCATAGACTATGCTCAAATGATCACATGCTTAAATTGTCTTTTTTTTTTTTTTGAAAGGCAAAAGAACTTTATAGGGCAAAAGCCAACACAACAAAACAAAACCCAGGCAGAAGCCAACAACAACACTAGAAAAGGGTGCACAGCCCGCGCCCAAAGCACAGCAAAAGCATAGCCAAACAGACAAAAACACTAAGAACCTGAAACACAAGGCTAAAGACAGAAAACAGAGGCCGAAAGACCACAAAAACTAGCCAAAAAAGAATGCAGACAACAGCCCAAAAACACATCAAAGGACCACGACAGAGGCACAACACCAGAACCATTATCGCCACACTTTGACAGGGCAGCCAACAAAAGAGAACACAAAAAAAAACACCCAAACCCACCGCACACAAGGCCCTGACAAGACAAGAATCCCTGCAGAAGGAAAGCACACTCCACCACTTCACTGATTTTCCATTCTAGCTAAATCCTCTGCTTCTCGACTGGCAATAACATCAGACACCTACTTCTCAATACCAGAAAAATCAAGACCTAGCAAATTACCAACCTCCATCACTTTTGACACTTCTTCCTCAATGATACCAGAATTACGAGTCTTCATTCTGTGTTTGGTGATGGATCCAGTGCTTAATTTCCCTTCCTTTTTAGCAGTCGAATTGGGCAACAGGGTCTCAGAATTAACAGAATCCTCCTCTACTGTTACCAAAGCTTGCACCAGCTCATTTGGATCTGTTTCCTTATCAATCATCTCTTATAATTGTATCACTTCATTCTTTTCCTCATCCCCAACTTCAGAGTAAATACAAGTTTCTTCATCCACATCCTCTAAAATGGGCTTTAAATGATTATGTGACAAAAGTTTAGAAAAGCTCACTTCCACCAAGCCCAAATCCACACAAAGCTGAAGCCCTATATCCTTATTCTGAAAGCCATCTGGACTGTTAGAGATATTGGGGAAAGAAAACCTCTTGGGCTTAGGAGGCCCACCAGACAACCCATCTCCCTCATTCAAAAACTGGACCCGGTTGGCTTGTCTATTAGAGCATTTCCCTCTTGACTTAAAACAATCCTTAAAAAATCTAATTCCCAAGCTATCCTCTGATGAAGACGAGCTTTCTTCAGAGTTGGTGTTGCCTCCCTTGACAAGACATTGCCTCTTATCAATATTCAAATTTCCATTTTGAACAAAACCAACCAGAAACTTTTTCTTTTTTTTCCCCACCCGCTGCTTCTTTCCTTTTGCTGACACTCCTATCATCTTTATCTTTCTTGCTGCCTTATTGTTTCTCTTTTCTATCAAACCTGACTTACTCTTTTCTATCAAACCTGACTTAGCTTTTGAAGCTAGTAAACCAGTCTGTAGACACTGACTTGTCCTCTCCATGTCAGCATGATGGGTTCTTGGGATAGGCCTCACACCTGCTTCCTTAGTTTGAAAACTTTGTAAATCCACACCAGGCAACGACCCCAAACCTGCCGAATTATGATGCTTAATCAGTCCCAAATATTTTTCAGTCCACTACAAATCGACCGGGGTGCAATCCTCCTCTAGTCTCACAACAAAAGATTTCAGACTAATTTGAACCAAGATACTGGTTGAGCAAGATTTAGATTGAGGAACCAGCGCAAGCAATCTTCCCCTGTCTACACGATTATGCTTCTCCACCTCTTCTTCAACCAGAAGAGGTTCACCAACCTTCCACCCTAAGCTTTTGAAAAATTCAGGTGACCAACAAGATAATGGAACTCCCCAACAATTAATCCAAACCAATTTTGACTAAGGTATCGCCAACTCCGACCATCTAACCATTGCTGAAAAAACTATCTTCCCACATAAATATGTTACCAATAAAAGCTTTTTTGTGAGATACGGAATCCAAACACCATAAAATACTCTAATCTCCCAGATACGAAGCTGAAAAAGCAAACCCGGCATCTTGAAGGTGTTGATTAACCCTATATACCTCCGTAAAATTCTTCAAGACACCCACAGCACACCTACTTAACCAATCTTGCTCTCCCTGTCGACACTCCTAAGACATCTTCATCATCTTCTCAGCCTCCTTCTCCTTGACCGTTTGCTTGAAACCTCTGACATGTTGCCCTTTCACAATATCCATAAATGACCGTCCCTTAACAGTTGTTCTCTGAACTTGCTCACCACTTCCTCTTTTGACATGTGCCTCCTCATCAGAAAAGAAAAACCTCTGTTTCACCTGAGAGGGTCTCCTGTTAGACCATCCATGTGACGCCACTTTGGTAGCAATGTTCCATCTATACACTAACATACCATGTGTTGATTTGGCCACTTTGACCGCTTCCTCTAGAGTCTCAAATCGAACAAATGCAAACTTGCTCCTTCTAGCTCTCTTATCCATAGATAGATAAACATCCCTAACCCTTCCAAAGGGTTTGAAAACTTCCCATAAACACCTCTGGTCCACATTGAAGCTCAGGTTATCAACAAAGATGGAGAATAAATTGTCCCTAAAATCTTTGAGTTTGCCTTCTCCAAACTGAGCAGAGTAACTCTCAGTCATATCTCAGTCAATTGATACATGGCTTTCAAAATTTCACATGCTTAAATTGTCTATGTATGATTTTTTGGTTTATGTGTTGTATGTAAGGCTACCTTTAGGGATAAATGTAAGTTTGTTCAAGAGATTGAAAAAGGCGTAAAAACCTATTCACCCCTCCCCCCTATGTATGCTTTAAGCTATTTAACTACATTTGTATACTTTCATATATATCTTTTGTCAGTTCGAACTAACAATAGAAAAACTGTATATATATATATATTATTTATGTTTAATTTTCATAAGAAAAACTATAAAAAGTAACAGTGAATTATATTCCATATATATACTAATCTCTTGCATGGGTGTGAAAAGAGAAAGGTTCATTCCATCAAATGGGATAAGGTTTGCAATAGTAAACGAAATTGTGGTCTAGGAATTGGTAAGGTTTTAAACAAGAACAAAAGTCTTTTGGCAAAATAGGTTTGGAGGTTTGGTAAAGAAGACTCGCTGTTGTGGAAAAAGAGTTGTTTGTGCTAAGATCATCCCCAAAAGACTCTTCTATTTTCACTTTTCAAATGTCTATTTGCTTACCTATATGGCAATTTGAGGAGTGAAAAAAGAAGAGCCCTTCCAAAAGACTCTTCAATTAGAAATTAGTTTATATTATTTTAATGAAAACACTCAAATTCCCCCCTCCCCACCAACAAATCTAATTACCCTCCATTTTTTTCAAATTAGAAATAATAACTTTTCATTTTATTAATATGTTATTATTAAATATTCAATATTAGTCTCATTTTAAAGATCTAGATGAGACCTTTCTAGTAGTATAATTTTTTATGATGATAAAATTTATAAATTAAAACTTATTATATATTAATTGAAATTAATTAAAAAGATAAAGAATATAGATGTCAAATATTAATGATGATGTGATATAAAAATATTATAATAATAATTAAAGAGGGAGAAGTTGCTCTTCAATATTGAAGAGAGAGAAGCAAAAACTCATTTTAAGAATCTCATTTGAAGAGTTTGTTGGAGCCAAATATGCTAACATGGCTGGCGGGTATAGGAGGAGTGCTAAGAGATTTTAGTGGGAGAATTTTATGCACCTTTTCAAACCATATTGGGAACCGTGATGCCAACATTGCAGAGATTTCTGCAATCGCCAGGGCTTGCAAGCTTTGTGTTTCTAAATTGGAGCTGATAGGTCGTGAAATAACTATAGTGAGTGATTCTAAGGTGGCTGTCTCCTGGGTTAACAGTGACGGCATCATAAGTCTTTTTGATGTGCAAACGATCTATGATTTTCGTAGTCTTTTGCGTGTTCTGGGTCGTACGACAGTTACCTATCATTCGAGAGCAGCGAATTCTGTGGCTGATGAGCTTGCAAAAAATGGCTCTAAAGATGGAGAGGTTTTGTTATCGTGGGGAGACATTTGATGTTTGTAAATCTCCTCCGTTGCTAGTTGTGTTGTAGTTTTAGTAGGGAGCCTTTTGTTGTTTGTAGCTCTCCTCTGTTGCTTGTATTAGCAGTAATCACTGTAGTGATACAAAGGATATCACCTAGTCACCACTACTCCTAACCGAGCATACCTGACATGTATATATTCTGTTACTGCTCAACTTCTAATGTATTTAGGTTAATTACTTTCCTATCCTATCAAGCTGTAATGTGTATAAATACTCCCTTCAATCAGTAAATAAATTAAGGCATTATTTACACACAATATCAAAATCTATTACCTTGTTGTGTTGTTGTTCTTTTGGGTTTCGTGGTTGCTGTTGTGCTTTGTGTTGGTTTCATTTTGGTCTTTGGTGTTTGGTTGGGGGCTCTGATTTCCCCTGTTTTTGTTCTGTTGCTTGGCTGCTTGCCTTGAATAAATTTGTTGTTCAAAAAAAAAAAATTTTTGATTTTTGATATTTATGGGGGTGTATTGGTTCAAGATTTTATTAGACAATTTGGGAAAGTAAAAGTTTGGTGGTATTGGATTGAAACTTTTTAACAAGTTAGATAAGTCTGATGGTATTCGATCAAGACTTTTAAGATTTTTTTAAAAAGTCCATATTGTCTTGTGGTATTGGATTTAGGGCCTGTCCTGCAGTCTGTTTTCAGCTTGTTTTCATTTTTTTTTTTTTCTAAAAATGATTTCGAATTCGCGTCCTGTAACCATTTTTCATTTTATTTTCAAAATATAAAAACAAAATGAAAAACAAAACTAATGTTAAAAGTGGAAATTTTGAAAAATAAAAAAAAGTTATTTTTCTTGAATTTGTTTTTGTTTTTCATATGAGTGGGTCCCATATCATTAAATAAGTTGGTCCCATATCATTAAAAAAAATAAAAAATTCTTTTTTTTCTCCCACCAGACCTCATCAACGTGATTCTCCTTCTTTCTTCTTCTTCTTCCTTCAACTGATCTTCTCCATTTTTTCTCTTCTTCTTCTCTTCAACTTCTTCGTCTTCTTGCCGCCGATCTCTTCTTCTTCTGAACTATTTTTCGTCACCGATTTGCTCCTCCAAACACGTTCGACCCATGATCTCCTCTTCTTCCGATCTTCTTCTTCTTCTCCAATCCTTTTCTTCTCCTTCTCCGATCTTCTTCTTCTTCTCCTGATCCGCTGCTTCCTCTTCTTCTCCGATCATCTTCCTCTTCTTCATCTCCGATCTTCTTCCTTTCTTCTTCTCCGATCTGGTTTCCTTTCTTTTTCTTTTTCTTTTTAATTTTTTTTATATATTTATTTACTGTTATTTATATTTATTAAAATAATACTTATGTATAATTTAAGAGTTTAGTTTTGATTAATTGATTAATTGATTTTTTTTGGAAGTAATTTGTGAACTTGTGTTTTAATTTATAAATTACACTACAAAAATTATATTGGTTAATTATTTAATCAATTTGTTTATAATTGTTATAATATTAAACAAAATGTAAAAATTGATATTTCAATTTTCGAAAGTTTTCGGTTATCCTACCAGACGCGTTTTTCCCGTTTTTATTTTCAAAATACGGATTCTAGCAAATGCTACCAGACGTATATTCGGAATTCATATTACCCAATCCGGCCAAGGATGAGCAATTGTGTCTTGATAACAAGACCCATTAAGCACAAGAATTGGAACCCAGGCCAATTTAGCAACAAAATGCCTGAACTGAAACCTTTTCCACTCTTTGGAGCTGAATCTCTAACACTCCAATTACTCTAACCATGGCATTTTGGTCATCCATCAATCAATCAATCAACAATCATGGGAAGTAAAATTACACTACTCCTACATTAAATTACTCTACTCCTAATCCCAATCATGGACACATATTAATTTCGGACCTCTACACACATGGATATTGCAATTAGAGCTTAAAACATGTAATTAACAAAGAGTAAAACAAAACCCACATGAATTTAAGAACAAACAACATATATAACACAAGTTTAGGGTTTACAATATTCCCCAAATCGGGGTTACACATCAAAGAAGCAAGAAATACAAAGAAATGAGTAAAAAGGAGACAACCTTTGAAGACAAACCCTCCAAAGAAGCTCCTAGCTTTCCTAGCTCGAAATTGGTCCAAAGACCACTCCTGGTCCTTGCAATCTGCCCTAAAATGGATGGAGGAAGTGTAAAATGGGATTGTGGAGATGTATGGGGAGCTCCCATGGAGGAAAAACCTCCATGGGAGCTTGGATCCTCTCCTTATTTGGTGAAGAAGGTGAAGAGGATGAAGAAAATGGAAGAGAGAGAGAGAGTGGGGCGGAAGAGAGAGAGAGGGGGATTAGGGATTCTGTGAAAACTGATGAGAAAAGGGGATATTATAGTGGGGAGGGGGCTAGGGCAGAATTGAAAGTGAAAGGATGAGAATGCCCTTCATAAGTGGCTGATTTGGGGGGTTTCACGGGTGAGTTTCTAGCAGCGCGCACCGTTACGGAAACAGGCATAACTTTCTCCACAAACATCAGAATCATGATCTTGAAGAACCGTTGGAAAAAAGACTTCTGAAGCTTTCCAACCATATATAGAACTAAACCTAGTTCAATTGGAGGAGAGAGATATGGCCCCCGCAAGTTGACTATTCTGCAGGAAGTTTCGTCAAAAATTATGTGCCCTGTTATGTGCCCTGTTATGTGCCCTATTCTGCGCCCTAGGCTGCAGAATTGCAAAATGGAGGTCTTCTGGTCCCTTTCTATGGCCTTTTCTATGGCCCCTAATCGCATAAATGGGGCGCCGAATCCAAGTTTTAAAAATTACACTTTTGCCCCAATATTTCTCCATTTTTGCACTTTAACCCCTGTTCTGGAAAAAATCCTAAAACACTTATTTAAAACGTTAAATACCCGGTTTTACCTGGAAAACAAGCATAAAAGATAAAAGTAAGGGGCTACACAACATGTAGAAATAAGAGTTATCATAGAGTTTGATCGACAGGGCCTGATCTGGAACGTTCAACTGTGCACTCGCCATCGACGTCACTGCGAAACGACGTTCAATGTCAGTTAAAGGTGACAAAAATCTCAAGTCGTACTGAAGAATTTCAAAACTTCTTCTAGTCCATATATATGATACGAAATCCTTCACGAGAGGATACGGCGCTCTCGGTCTACTTAACGTCGACCATCTCCACAGGTGACTAGGCCTAAGGTTACCTTTAGTCAGCAATATACTATAACTTCTTTCGTCAGTAGGAATATCAAGCAGAACCTGAGTACGCTCGGAAGCAACTTCGCACTCTAGTCGACTCTCTATCCCCTTTATTTCTGTAAAAACAAATTTATCAATACTAAGGACAACAAAAAAAGAAAAAACTCAATCGACAACCAGCATTCAAACAGTGCTTACCATATCGGTTCCAGATTCGACGGAACTGATACAGTTGCGCTCCCTAAGGACCGTCGATTGGAGGACCTCTCGCAAAGAAGAAGGTATCTTTCCAATAACGATCGTTTGTCGTGGTGTCAGTAATTAGTTCTTTCTTTTTGTCCCTAGGTGCTAGCATGTAACGACCTTGGTCGCCAACATGTTCCTTCAAGTAATAATTGTGGAGGAGACATCCTAATCCAAATTGTACATTCCGTCTCTCACACAGAACTCCCAAACTTAGTAATATCCTCTAAGTATTTGGCATCAACTGGCCAGGAGCAAGGTCTTAGTACATCAACATTCGTCGAACCAATTGGTGAACAGGGAACCTAAACCCTAGACGAAGGGTATACTCATAAAAATAGGTCCACCCAGGTACGTCCTAGTCGGCCCGCTCATGTGCCTCCGCTGCGCGAAGCTCGACATCATCAGGGATGCCGTAGATCACCCGTAAACTTCGCAAGTTCTCCTGTGTGACTAAACTAGGTGGGTTCTTATTTAAGATGCCTAGAGGACGACAGGAAGTCGACACCTCAGCGACTTCCATATATTCAGGCTGTTCGACTGGTGACGCCATAGCACGCACAGCACCTTGTTCTAGCATGCCCCGAACATCAATGGAGCTAACCCTCGACGAATCCTCGACTGTGACATGTCTATCGACATCTTATGGTCTACTGTCGACTCTATCATTCTCATCATTGTCACTGGAAGTCCAGTCAACAGGAAAGTGTCGTTCGACATGACTTCCAAAATCTGACAGATGCAAAAATGCACAAGTCAGACAAAAACTAAACGCTACAATCACAACCTAAAGATTTTCGATCAAAGCCTAGGGTTTTTTAACTTCTACTTGGAAGCCGACCTAAATCCTAAGAAAGAAGTCTACCCACTGTTAAAGGTTTCTAGATTCTAAACGACTACCCTCTTCACGACACGACAACACACACATAAAGCAGAAACAGCATATATGTTCACAATCAATACGGTCATAAATCAAAAACATCAAAGAAATCAGGAACACATTGAACGATGTCAGAAACAATGAAGAACACTAACACAGGTAAATTTCAGTAACTTCTACGAATTTATTTTATCGATTCATAGGTAGATTTCATGCAAAATACCAAAATATATAGTATAAACAAAAGGAAGTGACTTTCTACCAACCTGAAAACGATTCGAAGAAAAGATGAACGAAAGAGTTTTCTGGCACCGGCTCTTCACAGAAAGGAAGTTGAACGAAGAAGTTGAAAAGGTTAGAAGTTGAATCGTGCAAAAAAATGGCTCTATCAAATGGAACGGTTTATTTATAAACCAACATTCTAACCCTAGTTGCCATGTGTATAACCCACCCCCCCCCCCCCCCCCCCCCCCCCCCCCTCTCTTTACTTGCCAGTTAACTCAGGTTAAACCATTCGGTTTAAATTTTGAAAAAACCTTACCTTGAAAACTGCGCGTGAAATTAATGCATCTGACGCCAGCATAGAAAACTCAAATGCCTCCATCACATCGATTGGGCATCCATCACATTGATTTGGCACCCCATCGATTTTACTGCAAATGACAATCATCATTAACGAGATGATGTCGTTGGTCTAAAAAAGGTTGTCGATTAAAATAATATTCAAAGTATATTGATTCGATTCGACACGAAGTTCAGTCGACTATGGTCGACTCAACGAAGTTCATTCGACTACGGTCAACTCAACGGAGTTCGTTCGACAATAATCAACTCAACGAAAATCACTCTCTAACTCAATGGATTCTTCTTTAGAGAGTGGGGAACAAACTGTGATAGCCAAAAATGGCTCATAGGCCCAAACGCAAATAGAAAGCCCAACAAATTGTTTATGACTAGTCCAGGCCCATCTGCTTCAAGTCGACCCAAACCTTATGCCAGCAAAGCTTGAGCGTTTGAAAAGACTTGGTAAGCTTCAGTTACATAAGTGAATGCCCACTAAATCAAAGGAGAGGATTTTTCTCCTAAAATCACGCCCACTATCTGGAAATGGCCAAAGTGAACGTTGGAGGGGCTAGCACTACAAAGAGGAAGGAGCTCCCACTAGAAAACTCTCTGAAATCTCTCTAAACAAAAGCTTAGAACGGCATACTGAAATTTTGTTCATAAGCATTCCAGCAACCGAAACTTTGACTGGAATTATCATTACGACCATCAAAAATATTGCTCAGCCCAAGCACACCTAAGGCTAATCCATCCAAACCCCATTTCTACATTCTATCTGCGTTCATTATTTTTGCTTTGTTTCTATTATAAGTTCATTTGCAGGTTCAACAACGCACTCGACCAAGGTCGACGAGAACATTTTTGCAGGTTCAACAAAGGAGACGACTCAATCCATCCAACGGTTCAAGCGAGTTGCTTTGGGCCCGATATAACCAGACCCGATCAACGTACCACGTAGTTCGACCACCTACAATGACTTATAAATGTATACAAGAAATAAGGTTACATGGGTCTGCAGAATTTACCTAAATGTTACGGGCCAGTTTGGTATTGCTGTAACTTTTATAACAATCACTGATAGCTGTGCTGAAGGAATAATAAGCTGTGAAGTTAATCAGGGTTAATTGTATTTTTAAAACTACTGTATAACTCAAAATACATATGTTTGGTAATTTTATTGTAAAAATGCTGAAATTAGTCTTTAATATTAGGTTAGAACATTGAAGTGTGCTGAGATGTGAATATGAACGTTTCAGAATTTTGCATTTATTGGTAAAATACTAAAATGCAGGTTAATAATTTGATTCGTTCCATCATTATTAAATGCAAATTCATGCATTTATGCTTATTGAATTTATTACTTCAAATTCATATGTTTCCAGTTTCTGATGGTTCAAGTATCAGCATATAGATGATTATTAATGAAATTCACAAAATACCTGATATTTTAATGGAGCTAATAATTAATATTAATTTTTTCGAGACTCTTTACATTATAAAGAGAAGAGCGTTGAAAACCAACGACCTATATTAATATCTTTAACTCATTTGTCTAATACGATCTCCTTCAAGCCAGGTGATGTTTAAACTCTGAAGTATTTCATTAACCAATTAAAGTGTCTGAAACAATATGTGCGATAGCAACTCCTCCAAGAAAGGATAGCAACTCCTCCAAGAAGGGTCGTCATCGAATGGAGACCGATAGGCTCAGCAGCTTGCCTGACCCTATAATTCATCACATTTTGTCTTTAACCGATACGAAATACGCTGTTCAGACCTCTGTTTTGTCGAAAATGTGGAGGCATGAGTGGAAATGTGTCCACAGTCTCAATTTGGACTGGTCCAGCTTCAGGAGTCGGCATGATTTTAAAAACTTTTACCTTCAATTCTCGCTCAATTGCTGCTTGTGGTCTTCTGTGTTCCGTACCATCAAGTTTTATCTAAGAAGCCATTACAAGGAATGGAAGTTTGTGAAAATGCTTTTTCATCAGGTTAGTTTTCACCTTGAAGAGCTTGAATGTGACCTATTATCATCAACCCTTGGCAATTGTACAAAACTCAAGACTCTTAAATTAGTTGGTGATCATATTAATGGAGCTTCATCAACATTGATCTTACATTTGCCTACACAATTAAATAAATTTGGATCGTTGACTACTTTGCAACTCTCCGGAGTCATATTATCATCGGCTTTTCAGAATTAAAACCGTGATCTCTTCTCAAGTCTGTTGAATTTGGAGAACTTAGTATTGATTGACTCTGCCGTGACATCTGGAGATGAATTTAAAATTTCTGCACCTCGGCTGATTAAGTCTTACCAGAAAAAATTTCTATTGTAAACGTCCACCAATGGAGGTTTTTATATCTGCTCAGAGACTGAAATTCTTGGATATCAATAATATATCTCCTCTGAATTTGAGAATACAACAATGTCCAACGCTTAAGAAGATGAATGTTAGAGCATCCACAGCTGTGACTTGGCTAGAGGAAATTGATTGCAGGATAGGACGTTACAGCTTCCGTCTGACCGGGGATGTAGAAAAGGTCTCTTGTGCAGTCATCATATCATTCGATTTTTTGGAGGTAATAAATAGCTTATGCTTTTGTTTCAATCTCATACCAGTTAAATTCTAAGGGTGATAGTGTTGAATATATAGAAATTGAACTCACTTCATCATATACAATTTGTCAGGGAAAATTCGCATCACATCATATCAATTTTGACACGTCCCTGAATCTCAACAAGGTATGATTACTAGGATATAAATCTGTTTTATTGTTTATTTTTTGAAATATTAGTGGGGTTTTTCTGATTTTAAGTATATTTTGTTTGACTGACATTTTATATAGGACGCGGTGGAAAAGCGTTCATGGTATTTTGGTGGAGTTACGATATAGCTACCGTACACAAGTTTGATCCAACATCTTATAATGGGAAGAAATTCAAGATTTTGGTTAATTGAAAATGTTTAGTAGTATGTTTAAGCATAGTTGTCAGTTTTATATTCTACTACTAGTTTACTGCTCTGTTACCTCTGTATATATTGCTATCACTCTATCAGAAGCCACATATGGGATTTTAATACTCAGTTATCAAGTTTTCTTTTTCTTTTTTACATAGATTTTTGTTAAATTGGATTGTGTTAGTGAATGTTCTATTCTCACCTTCCAACATCCGTACGTCTCATCAGCTTGGAACCGCTTGTGTGATTGTCTGTAAGTTAGAAAACACTGTGGAGATTGCGGTGGCTGCTGAGAAACGAGGTTGCGCATGGTGGTGGTTGTGGTGGCAGAGTTAAGTTTGATTTTGATAACAATATGAAATGTTTCTGTTACTCTGAGAACAACATCATTGAATTTGTAGTAAGGAACTGGAATATTAATCAGGCTTCAAATTGGCTATCATTAAATTGAGTAATTTAAAAAGTTGTCTTATTAAATGCTTAATAATTATAATTGTTTTGAAGTTTAAGAGTTGATAGAAACTTTTTTTTTTTTTTTTTTTTTTTTTACAATAATTCGTGGTATAGGTGTGAGAGGGTTTACTACCGAGTCAATCTCATCCTGTCTAGAGCTGCTGGAAACTGTTATATATATATATATACATCTAATTGCATTGGAGGAAAAAAAGTATTCCATATCATGCAATGCTGAAGAGCTTGAAACTAATGTCACTAGCCTCCACAACCCTCGGAGGCAAACAGCCCCCCAAGCAACAAAACACCCCAGAAAAAACAGAGCAACAAACAGCAAAACAGAAAAAATATGCCTCCACCATTTGCAAAACAAATTATGATCGGGACAAAGGGTATATTTTCGATCTAGTATTTTGCAACTATGAGTATTTCTCTGCAAAATCAATCATAGGAATTTTATAGTTCAACAAGGTATTCCGTTTTATATAACTACAGCTGCAGCCTGCAACTATGCAGTTACCGTACGTAGAGTAGCTGAATCCTAGAAGATAGGGGGAAAGCGTTTATGGTTTTTTTGATGGAGCAACGGTCTGGCGAAGTCTTCAACTCTAACTGCAATAAGGCTGTGATGAAATGTTTACCTGTATAATTAATGAGTGACGATATTTACACCCATTAAAAACCGTATGTGCACCCCTATTTGTATGTATACCCCCTTTAATTTTGTTTAAATGTTATAAATCGTAAAGGTACCCCACATATTACCAAAAATATCCTTCCTTTTAGTTTTTGATTAACTACATAAAATTATAAATTATAAAATAATTGAAATGAAAATGAAAACCATGGGAGTCCAAACACGCCTCCATTTTTTAATTTAATTTTTATTTATCTTATTTTTAATTAAACTATATGGTTTTATATCTTTCAAACTATTTTATAATAGTTATTTAATAATTTAATTTAAACCGTATGATCTTTATTTCGGTGCTCTTCTTATCTGCTATGCAAGCAATCCTAGGCTCCTAGTAGAGAACATGCAACACATGGATTGCCTGGGACCTTTGCTGGGCAAAGAATGGTCTCTTAGCTTGTCGATCTATTCTTATTAAGCCTTTTTTTTTTTTTTTAAACTTCAAAATTCACTTTGGAGCTTCTTGATATCTATTTATATTTTTCTTCAATTAACTAAAATATCCTGATTATATATAGATTCTTGAAAAAAATAGTAAATATAGCAATCAAAAGATATTGTATATGTTGAAAAAGTGAAATATTATACGAAAATGGTAGATCAGCTGCATTTATAATTATGTTAATCCTTTTATTAGTTTGATTCAAGGGCATTATTGGAGTTTTTAAAAAATTGCTAATTTGGGGTGTACATACGATTTTGGAGGGGTGTAAATATCGCCACTCATAATTAATTCAGGAAATTATAATCTTATTGCTTACTATATTTTGAATATATTTGTTACTAGCTAGTAGAGGTGTGCAGCGGATCGGATCCATTGGATTGGCTAAGATCCAAGATCCGGTCCGATTGAATTAAAGATATTACAATTCGATCCGATTGGATCGAAGATACTACACTCCGACCCTATCCAATCTTATAGCAGAATCCGATCCGATCCGATCCAATCCAATTTTAAAATACATAAATCTGATCCGATCTGATCCAATGTGCCAGATTTCTACAAAGCAATTATTAATATATACAAGCAATTAGTAATTTATATAAGTTAAAACACTCCTAAAATTATCAAAATCAAATTATTAATTCATACAATACTTCAAATAAAATTAATAAACTAATTACGAATATAAAAAGAATACATAATTGTTACTTTAAAATTCAAAAAAATTAACAAAATATAACATAAGTTACAAACATAAACATAAAGAACATCATCAAGAGTTTGAAATAAAAATATAATCATTTGTCGATAACAAAATACTTTAACACCCAAAATTGACCCAATATAAATCACGCGCATTATATTTTGATGGATTTGGTGGATTGGCGGATTTTAATAGGGCAATCCAATATCCAATCAAATCTAATCAAGTCCTCATATCCAATCCAATTGATTTAATCGGATGTAGAGGATCATTTTGGATTGGATTGGATTGGATCATTTACACCCTACTAATAAAATATCTACTCCAAAAAATTCTATTTGAAAAGTTATTTCAAATGCACCCTAAGCATGAAACTTTTTTTTTTTTTTTTTTTTTGAACAGCACAGTTTATTGAAGGCACAAAGCCAGCAAAAACAGGGGGGCACCAAAGACCGGCACCAGAAACCAAACAAGCAAACAAACAGCCCACACCCAAAGCAAAGAAAAACAGACACCAAACACAAGCACAAAGATCAATGATTTCAAATGCAAACTTTAGAATTTCACCAAAAGGTAAAATATCAATGACTTCAAATGCATAATCATAAATTCGTGTCCACACTATAAGTACACAGCGGTAGAAATGCCTTAGCTCTGGAAAGTAAACAGGCTTTAATTAAAGGATTGTAAGGCACTAGCTAGTTGAAGAATATATAGAGTGGCGATATTGGCACCCCTCAAAAACCGTATATACACCCCTTTCGTAAGTACACCTATAAAAAAATTAAAAAAATCTTTAGTTTGTATGTAAACCCCACTTAATGTCAAAACTACCCTTTCTTTAATTAATGCCAAAAATAACATGTGCTTGTACATTTTGCCTTTATGAGAATAGTAAATTACTGAAAAAAAAAATTATAAAACTAAAATTATAAACAAAAGAATCAATGGGTTCCAAATATTTAAAGAATTGCCGTGGCAGTTTCTCTGAACCCGAAAACGAAAATAACCACTAAAAAAAAAACCTTTATAAGAACCATTTTCTTCTCACAAGAAAAGTCATGTTTACGGAGGCAGTTAAAAATTAAGAGAAGAATAAGAAAAATGGAGAGGTTTTAAATGGGAAGAAATTAAAAGTAAAATAAAATAAAGAGACAACTGTTGCCGGCAATAAAAAAATTTTAAAAAAAAAAAAAAGCAGAAACTAATTAGAACAAAAAGATTGAGTAGATTATATATTAAAAATAAAATTGAGTGAATTTCACACCCTCAAACATGAAAGTATGAAACAACCATTCAAAATCGAGAGAAAACTAAAAATAGCCATCCAAATTATCATACTTTTGTTTTTAACCACTTTTGAAATTATAATTGTTAATAACCACTTTTTTAAAAAACTTTCAGTATATGTCCGTAAATTACCAGAGTACCCCTGAAAATAGTTTTATTTTAAATCTCGAAACAAACTTGAAATCATGGGTAAATTGAAATGTCCAAACTTGAAATCATGTCTAAATTGAAATGTCAAAACTTGAAATCATGCCTAAAATTGAAATGTCCAAACTTGAAATCTGGACTAAATTGAAATTTTCACTTTCTTCTTCTTCCTCTTCTTCTTCCTCAAACATTAGGTTTTTTTTTTGTTTTTGTTTTTTTTTTTTGTTTCCCTTTTCTTGCAGATCACCTCGCCGGCGAAGGGGGATCGATTTCGTCGCCGGCGAAGCAGCAGCGGACGACGAGGAGCAGCGCACGATCGTGGCCCGTGGCCCGTCGCCCACGCCTGGCCGTCGCACGAACCAGCGACGAACCAGCGCCCCCCATCGCCGGACGTGGCCACTGCCGCGAAGCCCAGAAGGTCGCCGGCGCTCGGCGACACCTTCGCCGGGGCTTGGCGACCCTCAAAGCACGCCGGCGAGGGAGATCGGGGAGAGAGAGAGAGAGACTTCAGGGAGAGAGAGACCAGAAGAGAGAGAAAGAGAAAAGAGAAAAGAGAAAAGAGAGAGAGAGTGTGTTTGGAGACCCTTTTTATATGAGGGCTTTCCAGTAATTTCTCAAAAAAGTGGCTATTAATAAATAAAGTTATGCATGTGGTTAAAAAATAATTTCCCATAATTAGAGTGGCTGTTTTTGACAATTTTCACTTCAAAATCACCGATATATATACAACTGAGAGAAAATCTTCTTATCAACAACAGGGAGTAGAATTTCAAGTACTGGGTTTTCTAGAAAACCGTGTTTCACTGCTTAAGAATATACAATTACTGTGGGTGCATGATTTTGATTCACTTTTTTTTTTTTTTTTAACAATTAAAATAGGAAATTGATTAATAATAATTGGTGGGTGTACTTTTGTTTATTAAAAAAAAAAAAAATTATTTTGGTGGGTGTACTTAATAACTATTTAGTTGCTTTAGTAATTTTATTCAAGGGTGTTATTGGATTTTCAAAAATATATAATTTGGGGTGTATATACGGTTTTTAAGGGGTGTAAATACCGTTACTCGAATATATAACGTTAGAAATCATTTAAAAATAAAAGTTCAACAGTTTCTGAAACCTTGAAAGAAAACAAAATGACCTAACATTTAGAATCTTCATTATGCGTCTTAGTTAGAATTAAAGAGGACCCATATATAATTACTATTGCTTAAATAATTATTTAATTAAAATTAAGTTGATGTTAATTTCCCACGTCTTCCATTTTTATACAAGTCTCGTTCATATTTCTTAAAAAAAAAAAAAAAATAAATAAATAAAAAATCGTTGATATTAGATTAGAAATGAGTATAATTTATAATTTTCTCAGAAGAATAAAACAGATATAATATATACTTAAAAAAAAAAAAAAGATATAATATATTAATTTTCTCAAAATATCATTATACATTTTTCATATCTGGGAATAATAAGTATCAATATTGTTAGATTTTTACTGTATATTAATATTTTTATATGTTTGGGTTAAAATTTATTTGATTTTTCTCCCCAGTTGACCCATGCTAATAATCTCTAGGTAGTCAAACATTATCTCTTAGCATAGCACTACCATCCTTCCACATAAGTTGTGAGCAAAACCCACGATATACATTTTACAATAATGCGTGGGAGCAATAATACTTTAAAATAATAATAATAATAATCTCTAGTTAGTCTATCTATTGAAAAACTTTTGAAATGGCTAATTAAAAAAGTGCCTCGAAAATCGAAACATATATTTGGACCGATCAGTTACGGGTTCACACGGGACCCAAATAGATAACAGTATTAATTGAAAAATAGTCCATTAACATCGGTGTCTCTTTAAATTCTGCACCTGATATTTATATATATATATATGTATATATAACAATGAAGAAGTGTACTTGAAGAGTCTGCAAAACAAAAAATTATATATTGAAAATGAAGAGGGCTAGGGATCGGCTGAGCAACCTGCCAAACCCTATCATCTACAACATTCTCTCGTTAATGGACACCAAATATGCAGTTCGAACTTGTGTTTTGTCCAAAACATGGATGTTTCATTGGAGGTATATTCATAGTCTCAATTTCAACCCCGAAACCTTCACCAAAGTCTCCGCTTTTAGGAAATTCGTCCTTCATGTCTTGCGTCACCGCAGGCCCTTTGTTGTTCGTAGACTCAAGTTACTAACTGCTTACACAGCCAAAAGTAGAAATCCTTCTGTGGAGAAAAAGGTTTTAGATTATGCGGCATCATATGGAGGACTCGAAGAGCTTGAAACTAAGTTTGATAGCAAGTTTCCTGAAAGCATTGTTCAATGTCAAAGTCTTAAGACTCTCAAACTTTCCACTTACTCCATCGAAGATTTACAAGACTCTTTTGATTTCGCATCATTGACAACCTTGCAACTATCTGGAACCTCATTTTCTCAAACTCACAATAACAGTTTTGATATCTTTTCTACATGCTTGAATTTGGAGAATTTAATTTTAATCAATTCGTCGTATGGAAGAGAAATTTTCGAAATATCCGCACCAAGGCTGATAAACTTGAGCATTTCAGGTTTTAGATTGCAGAATAGCATCAAAACGAAGATTGAAATTTCTGCACCAAGTCTGGTTAACTTGAACATTTCAAATCTCATACCTCAGGGGATGAATTTTACAAACGTGGTTGTGATATCCGCACCAAGAGTCAAATTCTTCAACTTCAGAGCAAACTGTCGTCAAACATTGAGCATAGAAAAATGTTCAAGCCTTGAAAAAATGAATGTTAGAGTATTCCCACCGGTGGCTTGGCGAGAAACATATAATTGGGAACAAGGGTACATGTTTGATCTTCTCTGTATCACTGAAGGGTTTTATGGTGCAAAATCAATCGACATATCGTTCAAGTTTTCAAAGGTAATTAATCTTTAATTTATATTTATATATATATATTAATTTTTTAATATATAATTTGAAAAAAAAAAAAAATTATCTGAGTGACCATATTGATCATACTAAATTTTAACTCACTCATTTTACAACTTGTTAGGGGAAGTTCAAATCATACCATGTCAATTCTGGTGCAGAAACTGAAGTTGTGGAGATCATTAAGGTATAATATGTCATTTATTAATTTTATTGGCACTTGGCAGTAATCGGAATACTAAGCGTATCAATAAATATATATTAATTACTTTATTGATACGCTTGAAACAGGCACATAAAAGGGTTAATTAGAGTGACAATCTACTGGTCATTTATTCGTGTGCGTATATATATATATACAATTTTCTATTATCAGTTCGAACTGACAATAAAAGGACGAAGAATGTAAACCACTAGATTTACATACTTTGACTCAAAGTGTATGCATTTGTCAAAACTTCTCCATAATATATGGTCCACGTTCTTCATCATGATATATTTATTGTCAGTTTGAACTGATAATAAAAAGATTATATATAATAATCAATCATTTTTTTCCTCTTCTAATTTGGTATATATGTTGTAAATTAATTTGTATAGGAAGTCGAGAAAAAGCGATTATGGTTTTTTGATGGAGCTACGGTATATCAAAACATTGAAGCCTAGCTAGCTGCTGTGTGATGAGAGACTGATCAGTCTGTAAAAAATTTCAGGAAAACTTTCTAGTTATTGAACTGCTTTCTTCAATTTGTTGATTAAATAAATCATTATTAATATGCATCTACTCACCAACTGACACATCAGGAGTTGGACAAAAGGTTGGATATGTAACATTATCCTTAATATATATATATATATATATAACTTTGATTCTCAGTGCAAATTCACATTGTGCCATATGAATTCCACTAGACTTGTCTAGAGAAATTAAACGCCGTTTTTTTTTCTTTATACCACCTGTGATGGCGGTACTCACTCGAACCTAACACTCTTTTCATCAACTAATTAAATGCGGTTGTTGTTGTATGGCATTTTACGGTATATATGTAAAAGCAATATTCTAATATTATTGCCATCAAACGTTTGAAAAAACAGAAAGAAAATTTGAGTCTCACCAAAAATAATTTCGAAATAATAATTATAAATTAAGTCGGTGTATTATGATATTTCTTATTCTTTTAATGGAAACACAGATTGAAAAGGTCTGAAAATTATGTCTAACATGGTGGGCTGAGTTGGAATAGAACCAAATAATATCGATATAAAAACTTCTAAAATTATTATAATAAAAAAACCTATATATGACAAGATGAGGTTGTTCTATTATATTGGTTTGCTAATGGTTTGAATTAATTCCGTTAATTTTTATGTCATTACTTTACAAAAATAGAATTAATCCAACACCATTGATTTGCTTATATAAATATGTGGTAATAGATTATAAAGGTGATGACACTTATAGTGTGTTTACTAATCAGGAATCTTACCTTGGAAAGGGAATTAAGTTCCTGATTTTCGAATTCATGTGTTTACTGATTTTTTTGGGAATTAAGTTCCGTGGACCCCACACACATATCAGGAATTAAGTTCCTAATTGAAAGAGAACTTAATTCCTCCCACTCACCCTAGGAATCAAGTTCCCTTTCCTGATTGAAAAGGGAATTCATATGTTTTTACTAAATTATCCCCACTTTTTTTTAAAAAAAAATAACTATATCTTTTTTTTTGAAAGGCAAGGAAAATATATAAATATATCTATATAATTAACTATATATACATATATAAATATATAAATAACTATATATATATACATATATTTATATACTTCACACTTGATTTTTACTTTATACGTGTGTGAATTGTTAATTAAAAAAAAATTGTTTGATGAAATTCAAACTTGATTCATATTGCTTTTGCTTTGGATTTCTATTGTTTTTTCTTTAAATATATATATTTTTTATTAGTTACACCCATATATCTCATATATATAATTATATATATATATATATTGTACACAAGGGTATTTTTTTAATCAATTTGATTCCATCTCTATACTACGGCAGAAAAAAATTGTGAATTGTCATGAATTCATATTGTTTTTGCTTTGGATTTTTTTTTTTCTTTAAATATGAACTTTTTTTATTAATTACAGTTATACATCTCATTTATATATTGTACACAAGGGTATTTTTGTAATCGATTTTGTATAAATTTGACTCCATCTCTAATTCTAAGAAAGTTAGTAAACACACTAATGGAATTTAGTAACTTAATTCCGATTCCCTTCCATTCCCTTTCCAGTGGAACTTGTTTCCAATTCTTCTCATTCCCGATTAATAAACGCGCCCTAAGGTAAGGAGAGGATTTAGATTCCTTTTAGGGATAATTACCCAAGTGGCCATCGAATTGATGACACACTATCAAAATGGCCACTGGATTGGAAAGTTGTTGCAAAATGACCATTTTTGACGAACTTTGTGACACTAATGGCCATTCCATCCAATTCCATCTAATTTCATCAAATTCCATCCAATGAGTGGCATTTTGGTAAATAATGGGATGCCATTAATTTATTTTAGATGATTTTTGGAAATCAATTTTTTCAATGAGTGACATTTTGGTAAATAAGTAGATGACATTAATTTATTTTAGATGTTTTTTGGAAATCAATTTTTTCTTTTTTTGAAAAGAATAATTATATTTAGTGTGTGTGTGTGTGTGTGTATATATATATATATATCCATATCAAAATATGAACACCATTAAATATTATTCATTTTTTCTATAATTTTTTTTTTTTGCTACAAAATGATCAATTGTATAGCATTCATGCTCTGCTCAAATTCGAAATTGCAGGAAGAGAAAAGAAGAAGAAATGAGTTTTCAACTTTTTTTTTGTTATCATTATTCCTATTATTATTGTTTGTAGCTTATGCTCAAGAACAATCAAATATTTGTAACGTGATAGACTACGGTGCACGCGGTGTTGGACAATCATATATATATAATATAATCTAAAAAATATAAAAAACAAAAAAAAAAAGACACGTGTATTGATCTAAACCATTTCTTTTGTTTTTTGAAAAGAATAATTATATTTAGTGTGTGTAAATATATATTTACACACACTAAATATAATTATTCTTTTCAAAAAAGAAAAAATTGATTTCCAAAAGATATCTAAAATAAATTAATGTCATCCACTTATTTATCACTCATTGAAAAAATTGATTTCTAAAAAACATCTAAAATAAATTAATGGCATCCCCTTATTTACCAAAATGCCACTCATTGGATGGAATTAGATGGAATTGGATGGAATGGCCATTAATGTCACAAAGTTCACCAAAAATGATCATTTTGGAACAACTTTCCAATTAAGTGGCCATTTTAATAGTGTGTCATCAATTCGATGGCCACCGGGGTAATTATCTCTTCTTTTTATTATTTAGTTTGATACAAATCTTTTCACTTATTGTGGATTGGGCGGATTTATAACTTTGTAAACATCTAGAGTTTATTTCTATAGATTTTGTTTGGGCTCATCTATAATTATAGAACTATTTGGGGTTCTTTTGATTTGTAATTATTTTATGTATTAAAAAGGTGGTTTTACACCTGAACTGTTAAGTTGACCGTCAGTTAAACATTAGTCAACTTGTTTCGGGGGAAGTTTGTATGATTAAAGGAAAAGTTGAATATGCGACTAAAATCAGGGGTGTCTGTGCAATTAATCCTAAATAAAAATCTATCGGGTTGAACTGTATCTTCATAAACAGAGTCGTGTTTGGTGGACTCGAATAAAAGAAAATTAATGGAGGAGTTTATTCTCTGCTCTCTCTCTCTCTCTCCAGTTGATGATGTTTAAACACTACTTTTCTCTCTCCACCGTGCTTCTCTCAGATCCGTCACCCTTCCTCTCTAAGATCATGGTCGTTGCCTGAAAAGTCATCATTTTTATTTTCAAGTAAGTCACGTTATGAATTGTGGCTCTTTGAATTTCTTTTTTTTCTTTGAATTTCACCATATATATTTTTTCCTATTTCTTTGTGCTCTTTTTTCTGTATAGTAGTTGAATCCAAGGGCTTCAACAAAATTCCTGATTCCTTCAAGGTACTGCTCTTCCTCTTTAACTCTAGATAGACTTTTTCATAAGTTTTATTCTGGTTTTTGAGCCCTTAAATCTAAATAAATTGATCTCATCACAAGTTTTCAAGTTTTCAAGTTTTCAAATTACTATTCAGTTTCTATAAACTTGTATGCAATTTTGCTGATATATGTATCTCTGTACATTGGTTGTTCAAACACTAATCTTTTGTTTTGTTGTTTAACTGACCAATCAAGTGTCTGCAACAATATGTGCAATAACAACTCTTCCATGGGTCATCATCGAATGGAAATTAAACTGATCGGTTGAGCAACTTGCCTGACTCCATAATTCATCACGTTTTATCTCTAACAGATACGAAATACGCTGTTCATACCTCTGTTTTGTCTAAAATGTGGAGGCATAGGTGGAAATGTGTCCACAGTCTCAATTTGGACCAGTCCAGCTTCAGGAGTTTCCTTGCTTTGAAAATGTTTTTCCTTCAATTCTCGCTAAATTGCTGCTTGTTGTCTTCTGGGTTCCGTACCATCAAGCTTTATCTATGAAGCCATTATGATGATTGGAAGCTTTTGGAAATGTTTTTTCATCAAGTTAGTTTTCATCTTGAAGAGCTTGAATGTGACCTATTCATTCTTAACATATTTCCCGGAAATCCTTGGCAATTGTAGAAAGAATAATGATTGGGTAATGACCGGTCAGTATCCAAAATATGCTTTGATAATCACTTTTTCAATGATAAAAAAATAATAATTAAGGAATAATCTCCAAAAGATCAACTATTTCCTTATCAGCAAAAAGTCGATTGTGCTCCCACGGTCCAATCTGTGCGAGGGACGCGCCCACATACAAGTGGTCCAACCGAAGGTTCGAGGTCCTTGATTTGCAACCCCTACGTGCGAGAGAGGGCCTCAATGCTACACATATTGATAAGCTACTATCACACAATCAATTATATATTACATATAATTGTTTTCTCTAACCAATGTGAGATTCACATTTTTCCTTATACGGTGGGCTTACTTTGAGACTCAATTTCTCATTTAACCAATAAACATTTTGGGAGTATGAGTATACCAATTTGATGCTCTCATGGAGGAGAATTCGAATATACATCGATCTTCCATTTTCATAAAATCGATCACACTCAAATAACACTCTCAAAACGCGTGTTTATCACAAAATTTTCCAACAGTTGTTAATCTGCCTAGGGAAATATGTGGTTTTGTTTTTCTGATTGAAGTATATTTTGTGTGATTGACATTTTATATAGAAGGTGGTGGAAAAGCATTCATGCTATTTTGGTGGAGTTACTAGCTAGCTACTATGAATTGAGATCCCCTACCCATCTTATTTTTGCTCATCTTTCAAGCATCTATTGACATGTGGCAAACAAGCAAAATAATGGTTGAGATTGGCTTACTTCTTTTTTTTCTCTCTTTCTCCTAAAACTACACCGTGTGTTTCTTCTTTCAAACAAAAAAAATTAGGGTTATTATATTTTTAGTCCCTGTAGTTTGCATTAATCTAGGTTTAGTCCACGATTTTCTGACTTTACTAACTGCAGTCCTTCTGTTAGGGTTTACGTTAAAACAAACGGACTGGCAATGTCAGAGGGTGTAATGACCGAAATACCCTTAATGAAGGTTTCTGATTAAGGGCAGTATGGTAATTTTGTATTTAATTAAATAAAAAATGAAAAAAAAACAAATTAAATTTAAATTAAAAATATATAAAAACTAATTAAGAAATTTATTATTATTATTCAACCCAAACCCAGATTTCTTCAACCCGAACCCAGATTTCCTCAACCCAAACCTAGATTTCAAGATTTCTTCCCTCCACCCAGATATCCAGATTTCTTCAACCCAAACCCAGATTTCTTCTCTTCTTGCAACCAAATCCACACGAACCCACCACAAATATCATCACCATATTCTATAAAAAAAATTGAAAAAACAAACAAAAATTGAAACATTTCCACCACTCCACACCAATCGACCACCACCAACCAAATCCACACCACCACTTCCACCTCCTAATCCACCCATCTTCTTCACCACAAACCGCCGGCCACCACCCCAAATCCACCCATCTTCACCACAAACCGTCGATCGCCATAAAACCCACCCATTAATCCCGTATCTACGGCGACCACCCCAAATCAACCACGAACCGCCGTCGTCGTTGTCATCGAGAAGAGAAAGAAGAAGAGAGAGATCGGTGGTGGTGGTGGTGTGATCGAGAGAGAAGAGAAAGAAGAAGAGAGAGATCCGGTCGTCGTCGTCGTCGCGTAGCCGGTCGTCGTCGATTCGACGGATTGGAGGTGTGGGTTTGGTGGAGGCTACCAGATGAAGATGAGAGAAAAAAACTGATGGAGGAGAGAGAGAGAGAGAGAGGTTTGGTGGGTTTGGTGAAGGTTATCAGGTTTTGTTATTTTAGTTAGGGTTGATTATTATTTTTATGTAATTTAATTTAATTTATTAATTTAAATGGATTTAATATATATTTTTTAAATTAGTTTTTTTATATATTTTAACTTTTAAATTTAATTCATTTAATAATTATTATTATTATTATTTTAATTAGTTTTTTATATATTTTAACTTTTAAATTTAATTCATTTAATTATTATTATTATTATTATTTTAATTATTTTTTTATATATTTTAATTTTAAATTTAATTTGTTTTTTCATTTTTTATTTAGTAGGAGGGCATAAGGGTCTTTACCCTTGTTCCAGTCAGGTTTCTAAAATAAAAAAACTAATTAAATAATAATAATAATAATAATAATAATAATAATAATAATAATTAAATGAATATATTAAAAAAATTATTTAAAAAATTATTAAAAAAATTAATATTACAAATAATTAAAAAAGATCCGGACCGTCCATCTCATGAGATGGACGGTGGAGATCCACCGAATCCATCAGATTAATAAATGGTGGTGGTGTGATCGAAAGAGAAGAGAACGGTTTGATTGAGGGAGAGAAAAGAGATTATATTTAGGGTTTAATTTTTTATATTATTTTTAATATTTATTTATTATTTTTATTTTAATTTTCTTATTTAGTTTTATATTAAATGATTTGTTTAATTTTTAGTTTAATTTAATTTTTACTTTTTTTTAATTTTAATTATTTAATTTAATTAAATTTATTAATTTTTTATTATTTAATTGAATTTAATTTATTAATTTTTTATTATTTAATTTAATTTAATTTATTAATTTTTTATTATTTAATTTAATTTAATTTATTAATTTAAATGGATTTAATATATATATTAAATTATTTTTTAATTATTTTTTATAGATTTTAATTTTTTAATTTAATTCATTTAATAATTATTATTATTATTATTTTAATTAGTTTTTTTATATGTTTTAATTTTAATTTTAATTTATTTTTTCATTTTTTATTTAATAGGACGGCATAAGTGTCTTTTTAGCCAGGTTTCTAGAAGGTTTTTTTGAATTTCCCATAATGCCCTTGTTGACCTAACGAAAGTCAACGAAATCCTAACAGAATTGGACGGTAGGGACTCGATTTGGTATTGTCAGAGAACTATTGGACTGTAGTAAGTAAAGTCAGAAAATCGTGGACTAAACCTAGATTAACGCAAACTACAGGGACTAAAAATATAATAACCCAAAAAATTATTAATTTACTTTTGTTTTTCTCTTTTCCTTTTCCTTTATTTTTTTTCCTCTCTTTCTCCTTATTGATCCGTACCCTTTTTTTTTTTTTTTTTTTTTTTTTTAATCATCTCTTTCCTTCAAATTCAAATCCATTTCCAATGCTTCTTGTTTTAATATTTATTAGACATTATTTTTACATCTAAGAGCAGCAATGTCAAGAATCTTGAAATCGCGGAAATTACAATTACATAATCAAACTCTCCAAAACAGGACAACTGGAACAAACTTTCCAAGCAACAAATTCGGGCAGCTTCAGGACACTATATATTGATCAAAACATATCTTCAAATCAACTAACGATTCACAATTTACAATGCAAAGAGGCAACTCCAATGATGTGCCTGAGATAAATCTTAGATCAATTTGTTGCACGTTTCGCTGTGCTAAAACATTCATCCATCTATAAATTGTGTTATCATCGTGAATCTTCGAGTACATTAGGTAAAATCTTTGAATATCAACCGACCAATTTTGAGACAACAAGACCCAATTGACAAAATCTTTCAATTTCTCACTGATTGTTTGTTTATATAACATCTGTAAAAATAATGTCTAATAAATATTAAAACAAGAAGCATTGGAAATGGATTTGAATTTGAAGGAAAGAGACGATAAAAAAAAAAAAATAAAGGGTACAGATCAATTAGGAGAAAGAGAGGAAAAAAAATAAAGGAAAAGGAAAAGAGAAAAAAAAAAAAAGTAAATTAATAATTTTTTTTTGTTTGAAAGAAGAAACATACGGTGTAGTTTTATGAGAAAGAGAGAAAAAATTGAAGTAAGCCAATCTCAACCATTCTTTTGCTTGTTTGCCACATGTCAATAGATGCTTGAAAGATGAGTAAAAATAAGATGGGTAGGGGATCTCGATCCGAAGAAATATACGGTGTAGTTTTAGGAGAAAGAGAGAAAAAATTGAAGTAAGCCAATCTCAACCATTCTTTTGCTAGTTTGCCATATGTCAATGGATGCTTGAAAGATGAGTAAAAATAAGATGGGTAGGGGATCTCGATCCAGCTAGTATATACAAGTTTGATCCAACGTCGTAGAATGAGAAGAAATTCAGGATTTCTGGTTACTTGAAAATGTTTTCTAGTATGTTGAAGCATATTTAATTTGTTAGTATAATATTCTACTAGTTTACTGCTCTGTATATATTTTGCTATCAGATGCCACACATTGGATTTGAATATTCAATTATCAAAGGTTTGTTCCTTCTTTTTTTTTCTTCTCGTAGGCATGATTGATTTTGTATTTCTGTCTTAATTAATTAGGTATTTATTATTATTATTATTATTATTATTATTATTATTGACAATATCTATTAATCCGGGACCAGGTACTTTTTTTTAAAAGCTTTCGCCATTGGTAGGATTTGAGCCGCTGACCTGGGAGTCATTTGCCCAAGCTCTAAACTCGTCCATCTACCGGCTGAGCTACGCCCCTATTGGCAATTAATTATTATTCACATCTTTTCCTTGCGATATCAATTCCAACATGGAAGCTAGGTCTAGATAAATTTAACGCGGTACCAAATCATCAAACGTTTGGAAAAGGAAAGAAAATTTGAGTCTTACCAAAAATTAAATAAGTTCTCTAAATAATAATTATAAATAGTCGGTCTTTAATAATATTTCTTATTCTTTTTAAGGAAACAAATTATACATAACACGGTGGACTGAGTTGGCATACAAACAAATAATATCAATATAATATATTCTAAACATATTATAAGGGAATATAACCATGTAATTGGAAATTAAATAATTTATACCAGTTAATAGACAATAATTTGAGAAGCAAATTATATCTCCCGTATCAAACACAATTAATATTTGCCTATTTGGTATTTCTTTTCCCAGTGATCATATCCAAGTCAGTAGTGATATCAAAAACAAAAAACATTTATAAAAACAAATTAAGTAAATAAAAATCCATCCATGTATTTTGATGAGAATTGATAAAAATTAGAATTGAACAATTCTATAGGATTTTCTGATTAGAAACAAATCACAATGTCTGATATTCGTGATATGGAAGAAATCGACAGGTTGAGCTACTTGCCGGAATCTATAATCCATGACATCTTGTCGTGTTTGGACACGAGAGTTGCCATCAAGACTTGTGTCTTGTCCAAAACCTGGAACCGTCGATGGATCTACTCTCATTGTCTCAGTTTCGATGGCCAAAACTTCGAAAAATCACCGACCGCCTTCAGAAACTTTATCCTTCATGTACTCAAGCATCACAAGCCCTCCATCAATGTCAGTCGACTCAGGTTTTCTCACTCTAACCTAATCGATCAGTCTGTAGTTGATAATGTATACGAGTATGCTATTTCACACAAAATCGAAGAGCTTGAAGTTGATTTCTTTAGTTTCCCTCTAAATCTTTTAATGTGCCGAAGCTTGAAAACACTCAAACTTCAGCAACCTTGTAGATTACACAATTTAGTGTCGCCAAAGTACTCATTAGGGTTTCAATTCTTGAAAAATTTGATACTCTATGGAGTTTGGATTTTCGACAACGATGAGAAGAACAGCTCTCATGATCTTTTCTCCGGTTGTTTGAATTTGGAGAATTTGGAGTTGAACAAATGTTTTTGGGTGTCAAATTTAAAGACTTTCTACATTAGTGCTCCTAAATTACTTAAATTGATTATATGTGATTTGAGTTACAATGACATGCTTGTAGTATCAGCACCCACACTAGAATATTTTGAGTTTTCAAGCCTCTATCCTCCCATTGACTTGTTTATAGAAAAATGTCCGGCTCTTGAAGTGAAAATCTATATCGAATTCGATTGGAATTTAGAGTATTATTTGCAAATGATGAATATCGCTGAAAGGCTCTCTCATGCAAATTCTCTGATGATCTCGTGGAATTACTTTACGGTTAGTACTAATTTTATTTGTTTGTAGCATTTTTTTTTTTTTATAAGTATTATAATAAATTTTGACTAATTATTATTATATTGTTTTGTCAGGGAAAAATAATATTGAGCCGAGAAACTCTTGGTGGGGAAATTAAGTTTGTGGAGTTCAATGAGGTATATTTTTTTTTTTTTTTTTTTTACTATATATTCAGTATTAAGTTTCTTATTTCACATTGTGAATAGTAATGTTTGATTCAATGTTTTATTATTATTATTATTATTATTATTTTAAGTAATTCACAATGTTTTATTAATATGCAGGAATGTGATGATTAGATTTCTGTCAAAGGATATAGGATGGAGAGTTTTTTTATTTTTTTTTTTAATTTTTTTTTTTTTTTATGTTTTCTTGTTTTCTAAATTTATTAGGAAATACCAATCGGTACTCTCAAGTATATAATGCTATTATGAATGTAATTATTTGATTATTATTTATTTTCTTATTATATTTTTTTAATTTTAATTTTAATTTTTGTATTACTATTTTTTATGTGTATAGTTAAATTATGATGATTTATAACAATTTTTAATTTTCTAATTCTTTTCTTTTATTGTTTTAATTATATTGTATTGGTTACCAATACTTATAGATGAAAGTATGATTATAGATTGTGAGGACATTTAATTGAACAATAATGCTAGACATTCCGACTTTTGTATTCTACTTGTAACCCCAATCAATAATATAGTAATTAGACATACTGCAAATGAGATACAAATCAATGTACGGATAATTGAATTTCAAGTAAGACATTGAAATTAGGCTCCAATTTGGCTACCATTAAATTGTTTAAGAAGTGATGACATAATGTTGGCTCAATGGTATGCTCTCCACATCTACCCTATTAAATCATTGAGATTGTGGGTTCAAGTTATGTCTATCTCCCTTAAATCCAAAATTATTGTAATTATTCAAAAAAAAAAAAAAAATTAAGATGTTTTTTTTTTTTTTTTTTTTTTTTTTTTGAAGTATTACATAAATTCAAGGTTTTTTTTCTTTGGTAGGGGAAAACTCGAACCCACAACCTCGTAATATAGGTGTGAGGGGTTTACTACCGGACAACCTCAACTCATCTATCATTTAAAAGAGTTTTTAAAATTAATATATAGCCAAACAAATCAACCCATTAAAAGAGGGTTTTTTATTTTTTTTATTGACAACCAAAAGCTTTACTTTCTATAATATCAAGATCTAGAAGGAGAAGTGGAGAAGTACTATTCCAAACGGACCCTAATAAAGTATATGACAATTTGATAATATCCTAATAAAAATAAACCAAATTGACTGAAAAATAAAATAATAACGACAACCAAACATCTACCAAAAATTCACACCATAATGACAATTCTTTGACTGAATTTTGGACTTTGCCGTTAACTTGTCCACCGTTACATCACACCGCACCTTAAAGTTCATGGTCCAAGTCTTGACCGAACCCAATTTGAATTTCACGGGAGCTCTCACGATCACCATCAACGGCACCGTTCCGGTCTTCTCAGCGCCAACCAATTCGTCATGCACAGAGCTGGTGATCATCTCCGCCATAGCAGAATTTCCCTCTAACACCGTCTTGAACACCGTTACATTCTTGTTGGGCTGGAAAAACGGAGGCAAAACACCGTCAAACAGATTGACGTTCTTGTAAAAAACCTGAACAGAACTGCCTTTCTCATAATGGATTCCGATCTTGTTGTTGGGGTTGACGGCGGTGAAAGTGATATCGAACTCAGGCGAAATATGAGGAGGAAGTGATGGAGACGTTACGGTGGTGAGATTAAAAGATTTGATCGAAACATTGTTGATGGTGTAATTGGGAGACTTTGGAAGGATAACAAAGTAAGAGATAACGGATGCGGAGATCAAGAGGAGGAAGAAGAAGCTGAGTACAATAGAGCATAAGCAACAGCCGGAATGTTTTTTATTACGACGAGAAAGTTGTTCGAAGTGAAAGGCGTTTTCGGGAGTTGGGACTCGGAAGATATGGTCCCTAGGGAGCTTTATGATGTAAGTACTGGGAGGTGGAGACAGATGGGGTACTGTAACAGGTTTTTCAGTGTTCGGTTGAACTTTGTCGTCAACCATGTCTGTCTGACAATGGAGGAGCAGAGAGAATATTGGTCTTGAAGAAAGATATAGAGATTGAGATTTGATTTTCATTGACAATTGAGTTATGAGAAGAGATTTGGTTGATTTTCATTACATTAATTACGTAGTGTGCAATTGTGCATTTTTTAAATGAGTTGGATCTTATTAACCAAATAGAGAATGAAAATCTATACCAATATTAAATACAATGACTAAAACTTGGGTGTAACGGGATGCACCCAAGAACCTCTCTAAATATAATTATACAAAGGTTAATTCAATCGGTAGTAAAGCCCTTTGCCACGAGGTTATGAGTTCGAGTTCTCCCCTTTCCACCATAAAACCTCAAATTATTGTAATATTTCAATAACAAAAAAAAGACAAATTGAATTGGGACCGGTCAAAATCAATCTCAGCTCGGTTTGGTGGTAATGACTGAAGTGGCAATTTTCCAGGTTTGAGTCGCACAAGGTTGTAATTTGAAAAAAAAATCTCAGTGAAGCTATTATCATAAAATGTAGATAAAATAATTCTACAATGAAAAAAAAATCCAAATCAATCAAGTTGGGATAGTTTTAAAAGACATACATGAATTGTGATACCGCTGTTTGTAGTTGTCTTCTTGGCTTCTCAGGTCATGTTGGTTGATGAGAAAAAAAATCTACCAAACTTTATCATCATCATCACATTCAAAACTCCAAATCATCTCCCTGCAAAATTAAACGATTTAAAGTCGGTAGCTATATAACTAACAACCGAAAAAATTAAACACAAAGAAATGACAGAACAAATCTCACTTGGAGACCAAGTGTCGGGTTCGAAACCTAAATTTCTGAGCAACGAAACAAAGTTTCACTCATTGTTGCCCATTATCTTCTTCGCTTCCATTTTCGATTTTCCTTTTTCTTTTTTCATTTTGCAGTGAATAATTGGATGAGTGGGCATGTCAACCGAATTGGCTGATCTGGTAAACTAATCCAACTGCACGTGACCGATCACGTGGGATAAATGAAGTGCGCGTGCCTGATCACGTGACGTGCCCCCACTAAAATTAGTCAACTTGACTAATAATGTAACTAATCCTAGCTGACTACCAAGTAGATTTTTTTGGGCTTTTTTTATAATATTAAAATCTTCGATATAACCCTATAATTTAATATTTGTTTAAGTATTTTGGTAATTTTATTATTAAAAAAACTGTTTTTTAATTAACAACCAAACGACCAACGACTTTTATTTAAAAGCTATACTTTTAAAATATTATAAAAAGATTTACTTGAGAAACTTTTCCAAACAGAATCAGCCAAGTGGGCTACATTGTTTGGCATGCCCATTCAGAGTCCATTTTTTTATTTCAATAAAGCTAATTTGTCCAAATTTAGTATCTAAATTATTTGGGTCCTTGATTTCTCAATATTAGAATCGGATGTTTGAAATCATTGGGTTTTAGTGATGCACTGATGTTTGAAATTATTTGGGCTTCAAATTTGGTCAAATAACATTACAGTAAATAGCAGTGTTTGTTTGGCTTTACAGGCTTTATCTGTGAATTTTTGCACAATTTATTGTGGTCTTGACGCTTGAGCCCAAAAATAAGCTGCTTCTCATTTAACTTATTTTACTGCAATTTTTCTGTAGTACAGTAGTATGGTTTTTATTATTATTAAATAAGTTTAAGAAAATACATTAATTTGCATTCATTTATCTTCTAATTTAGATGAACATGATAAAGTCTTGAAAAAACAATAACTGACCTTGTTTAATTATTCTAATTTTTTCTTCAGGATTGTTACGGTACAACTTGAATTTCCCCCCGATAAGTTATAATCAACTATTTGAGTTATTCGCGGATAGAAATAGATTGCCTGTAAAAAATAATTTAACTAGTATAATTACCTGTAAACAATTCCATGAAGTTGAAGAATTAGGCGGGAGCTTCACTAAAGCAGGAGTTTTTGTATTGGAATTTTTTAATATAGCTAATGAACCAACTTTATGAGTGCCCGGCCCGGATATCTACTCCCACAGCTCGGGAAGAAAACTCCCCACACATGCTTGTAAAATACGCATGGTAGGATTTGAACCCCTAATCACTTATGTGGAAGGGAGGCGTACTACCAGCTCTGCTAAGAGGTTATATGCTTTATGAGTCGTTATTATTATTATTATACAATTATAATTAATTTCATATTTGGAGAGAGCAATACAACTCGAACCCACAACATCAGAGACGGACCGCTTCAGGAGCTAAGGTGGGCTCAAGCCCACCCCAGCCCCACTTGATTTTTGTGTGTGGGTATAATAACAAAATAACTATCGTAGAAATTTACTAAAACATCCCTTCTATTTATTAATTTTACAAAAATCTGATTCAATCTAAAAACTATGTATGTTTTTGTAAATTATATTGTTTGGAATAGTTTTTTTTTTTTTTTTTCTTAAAAAATTTAAGGTTAATATAATACACAGTAAAGTTGCAAAAAATGAGTGCTACGTGAAAGATGATATCTAATTTATTAAAAATCACATTGATGTTTTAGATTGGTCTAAACATTTACAAATGAGGTATTTAGTTAAATTTCAACTTGTTGGTTTACTAAAGTTTGATTGAAATTAAAAATTTTTAAAAAAAAAAAAAAAAACTTCTAGTAGCCTTTTTATTGGTAAATTAATTAATTTGGCTGAAACTTAAAATTCTAAATATTAAATTGTTAAATCCGAAAATAACAACAAATTTTGTATATTTAGATGTTAGCTATAGTTTTGTTTTTTCAATTAATAACATTTCCTTATTCGGCCGAGCCATCAAGGTTCACCTAAAAAATAAATTCTAGCCCCCCCTAACTCTTAATCTTGGTTACGTCCCTGCACAACATCAATAGTGTACATGCGATGTGGCAAGAGCAAACTCATCTCTTTCTAATTAGTTTTTTTAACTAATTTTCTTTATGTATTATTTTACAACAACGAAATATCACATCGTTAATGTTTAAAACGGCGATCGGGCAGTAGATATATGTTTTTAACCTATAAATTCTTGTAACTAGATTGTACTGAACATAACCAGTGATTCAAACCTCTTGAAAGAATTTTGTTATAAATAATTAAATATATAATTATTGATTAATTTTGATTACTTTCATAAAATGAGAAGACAATCGCCATTTTATCTGGACATTGTGATTGTGTTTTGTTTCTAATCTGCGATAGTCAAACATAATTTTTTTTTTTCTATGTTATAAACATTTTAATTATTTTTTTTCCCATATTAGTACGTATTGCTGACTTGGATATGACTAAGAAAAAATATATACAAAAAAATATAATGATTTGTTTCTAAATATAGCTTCTATTTAAACATATTATTTACTTAATTTCCAACTCAATCAATCATTGTATTCCAAATCATTTTATTACCTTTCCAATTTTTGATAGCTTCCAAACAAAACAAAAATTTCAAAAAATAAAAAATTTACAATTATTATTTTGTAAAGATTTCAATTAAGTGAAAAAGTGGGAGTAAATCCGAGTGAATCAGGTTGCAATCCTCTCCCACGGTTTAATTTCACACCGGAGAGTCTCTTTATAAATACTCATGTAATAAGTAATGAAAATAAACACCCCAAAAAAAAATTCTCATTCCTGCTCTTCATTTTTTTTTCTTGCTTCTGCTCTACCATTGTCACACCTACACATGGCTGACAAAGCTCATCTGAAAACGACACCGTCCTCAGAAAAACCTCCTCTTCCACGGAAATCATATTCAGAAAAACCTCCTCTTCCACGGACACCATTCCATGAAAAACGTGTTCAACCCCCTTCTGGAAAACGTGTTACGTCCCGTCTGTCTCCGTCTCCTGATTCTTACTTACACAAGGCTGACAAAGCTCAGTTGAAAAAGACACCGTCCCCGGAAAATGGTGTTCCACCCCTTTTGGGAAAACATGTTACACTACCCCCTCTGTCTCCGCCCTCTGGTACCTGTATTGTAAAGCTTCCCAGGATCCAAACCCACCGATTCAAATCACGCGAAATGGCTCTTCGCTATGTACATCTCTCTCGCCCTAAATCTTCGAGCAGAATTTGCTATATCATCTTCTTCTCTCTTTTACTCTTCTTCGTGATCTTGGCCTTATCAGCTGCTTCTTTTTACATTGTTTTCCGTCCAAAGTCTCCCAATTACACGGTCAAAAATGTTTCTGTCAGATTTTTCAATCTCACTACCCTAATGTCTCAACCATCGTCCACTCCATCTCCTCCCCCCATTACGCCGGAATTCCACATCAATTTCACAGCCAAAAACCCTAGCAATAAAATCGGCATCTATTACGAGGAGGAGGGCAGTTCTGTTAATGTTTTCTACAAGAATGTCCATCTGTTTGACGGTGTTTTGCCCCAGTTTTACCAGCCCAGCGAAAATGTAACCGAGTTCAAGGCAGTGTTGGAGGGAAGCTCCGCCATGGAGATCACCAGTTCTGTGCACGACAAATTGGTTGCCGCGGAAAAGGACAGAAGGGTTCCATTGAATTTGAATCTGAGAGCTCCGGTGAAATTCAAAGTGGGTTCTGTCAAGACTTGGACCATGAATATCAAGGTCCGGTGTCATGTAAAGGTAAATGAGTTAACTGCACAGTCCAAGATTATGTCTCAGAACTGTGAATATAATGGTGTGCATCTTTGGTAAGAGAAAATCTTCACCCAGCCACTAAAGACTAATGTGACAAGAAACTGTGTCAGAAGTGTCACACGTGATTTTCTTGCCACACGTTATTTTTAATGGTCAGTATACCAATCAGCGATGCATTGAAGATTTTCTTTGATTGCTGCTATATTGCTACAATTTTTTTCAGTCAATCTAATTTTTTTTTTATTAGGATATTATAATAAATCGTATTAGCATATACTTATAAAGTACGTGTTATTATTAGGATATGTATGGATCGTGGTAGTGTGTTTTTAGGACATATATATATAAATATTGCTCTTTATTTTCAACTTACTACGGCGTTGATAAAAAAAAGTCTTCATATTTGTTTGTGTATTGATTTAATATTGAAATAATAATTATGAGTTCTTTCATTAGTTTTTTGAATCATGTTGAGAGGACCATTTGACCTATGATTGTTGGGATGATATTGTATATTAAATAACATGATATTACACGGATTTTATTATTTATTGTCATTCTATTTTTATAATTTCCTAAATTTGATTTATGACTTTATTTGTCTATTTTTGTGGCATTTAGGTCATATTTAAGATTTAATTTGATGATAATAAATATTTACAATTTTTTTTTTACTTTTTTTTTTTAAGTATTACATAAATTAGGGGTATTTTTATGAGGAGGGGAGGACTCGAACCCTCATCCTCATAATGTAAGTGTGTAAGGAGTTTACCATTAGACAAATCCTATCTCGTCAATTTTATTATTATTTATAGGATGAATTTAGTGAGTTAGAATTTTCTCGTCAATTTCATTTGAATTTAGGTTTCATCATGGATGTATTCCTTAACCGAGTAAATAATTAACTTATGGGTTTAGCTATAATGTGTGTTAATGAATAGTTATCAAAAGAAAATAATCTCTTTGGTTATTTATTTATTTTTATTTTTTAAACCTTTGAATTTTTTGTACTCTTGACCTAAAATCCAATGTCTAGTTTTTATTCCATCAACTATACATTTACTGTACTATAGCTAAACCCTCAATCGGTTGATTCCTTTTTCATTAATTACAAATTCAATTCATTGATTTTGTTAGTTAAAATTCATTGATTTCTTGATGGTTCGAGTCTCGGTAATATAGCTAATTATTATGAATGAACCTTCTCTCATGATTAGTGTTCATATAAATGGATAGATTCTTCATTCTTCAATACATCCGAACCAAACGAATCTATATTAACCAAACGTAATATTGAAATTTTCAAAATGTATTAATTTGGTATGTACATACCGATTTTGAGGGGTGCAAATATCACCACTCAATTGCAATTCTAACCATGTTTCCCCCTTAGAGGCCCGCGAAGTTTCAGCCCTGTTTTGTAAGTTCTATGCGACCCAAATACAAAAATGCTATCCAATCCGTATCATAATCTAACAATTTATTTGATAGACTAAAAATCTGATATCATTTAATTAATTACTGCATGTCATACTATATACAACTAGGTTAATAAACATGAAATGGCTAATTTAAAAAAAAAAAAAAAAATCTAATTATATTAGATAAATACAACTAGGTTGATAAACATGAAATAGTGATCGGATGATAATTGTACCTAATTGATGTCCCCATTTCCTAGCTTTTGTTATTGTTTTCGAGCATATTTTTGTATATAATGTGTTTTGTGAGCAACGTGTAGGTACATGTTCCCTACAATTGGTGTTTGAGCATAAAGTCAAGTTTGGGAAGTCAAAATGAGCAAAAAGAAGTCAAGAATGGAAGCCATACAGAGTTGTCGCGGCCTCGCCGTTGACCCAAACCGTGGCGTGATTCATGGTCAACCGTGGCAAGCAAAATCAAATGTTCCACGGTGGATCCGCCATTGAGCTAGAACGCGACATTGAGACCGCGGCACTGTCCAAAGGTTGATGGGCTGAAATTGTAACATGTCCATGCAGAACACCCAAATTTCGGGGTCCATAACTCCCTCCTCATATTGAACTGGGCTTCCTACCATATATTTTCGGAAAGCCCCGGAAGTCTACTTTCTAGCGGTTTTTACGGATTACGATTCTGGGCTTTCTAGAGGGAGTTATGGTCGTTTCCGTAACGGTGCGCGAGGCTGGAAACATGACCGCGGCAGAGAACATTGTGCAGATCACCTAACTTTCGGGGGGCATATCTCCCTCCTCAGATCGAACCACGCTGAGCTCTACATATATTCAGAAAGCCCCGGAAGTCTACTTTCCAGTGGTTTTTACGGATTGTAATTCCGGGCTTTCTAGAGGGAGATATGAGCATTTCCGTAACGGTGCGCGAGAAGTTCGCCGTCATGGTCGCCCTCGCCAACAGCCAATGTGGCAGCGACCTATTTTTGGCACCAGGGGCAGTGAAGTTCGCCCCCAAAGTGGTCGCCCCACCCACGGCCAACTTGGCATCGACCTTCCGTCACCAGCACAGCGAAGGGTCAGTTTTCAAGCTATTTCAGAAGGGCATTTTGGTCCTTTCATGCCTAGATCGTGCCCTAAGTTTCCCAACCTATTTATACACCATTTTGAGCCCTCTCTTCACAGAAGAAACCAGCCACCAACACCAAGAACACACAGCTGCTGCACTTCATCTTCTTCCCCAAATCAAGAGAGAGAGAAGCTTCCAAAGCTCCCATGGAACCTCCATGGGAAGCTCACCACCACCACTTTCCACACATCCTCCACCACATTTGGGAGTAGATTGCAAGGAGATAGGAGTGGTCTATGACCAATTTCGAGCTAGGGATTCATGGAGCTCTTGGAGGGATTTCTTCAAGGGTTGTCTCCTTAAAACTCATTCTCTTTGTATTTCTTGTTTTCTTGATTGTGTAATCCCCACTTGGGAAATATTGTAAACCTTATTTGTGCTCATTTATGTGATGATTGTTCTTAAATCCATTTGGGTTTTGATTTGTTCTTGTTAATATTGCAAAATCTCTTGTCTTGATATGCATGTGTGTAGAGATTGGAAATTGATGTGTGCTCATGGATGGGATTAGGAGTAGATTAACTTAAATGTAGGAGTAGTTGTAATCAAATATCATATTTGTGTGTGTATGTTGATGGAAGGTCGAAATGCCTTGTTTTGATGGGTTTGAGTATATGTGGGTTGGGATTGTACTTTCATGGATGACCTTCCGGGTATAGTCTTGACTACTTAGCTCTAAAAGAATGGATAAAACTTGTTTTATGCATGACCGTGCTAGAATAGGTTTTGGCTACATGTTCATATGCTTAATGGTAGGGACTTGAGGCATAATTGCTCTAGCCATGACCTTTGGGGAGTGATTCGTGTCTCGAATCCCTTAGTTGAGATTACAAGCTCAATTGCTCTAGCCATGACCCTTGGGGAGTGATTTGTGTTTGTGAATCTCTTAGTTGAGAGAATAAGCCCATAACTTGAATTAGATGTCCTTAAAGCCTAACAACCACTATTTGTGCACTTATGTATGGTAAACTTATTGAACCTTGTGTGATCATTATCCTACATCTCTCCTAGCCACCATTTTATTATTTGTCTCTTTAAACACCATTCTCACCATTTCATATTCTCTTTAATTTTATTTGCATTCTTTTCTTTACATTTCCACACACACCACACCGCAATATGCATACACCTCACACACGCCATTCTCACCACATCCGCATTCTATTTACATGCTTTCAATAAACTCTAAAACTCGAAACGGTTGACAGATGACACCTCCCTGTGGACGAAACCCTTGCTTGTTGCTATACTAGTCTCTAGTCACTTGCACTAACAAGGTGAACTTTAAATATAAATATTTTGACATGCACAAAACGACACCCTGTCAAATAGCTAAAAAAAAATCTAATTATATTATATAAATGCAATAAAATCTTATTTAACCTGACAATTATCAAAAACTTTTCATAATAATCAAAACACTAACTTTATCTTTTATTTTAATTTAATTTGTACCTGCACCTAACAGTTTGAGTCTCGGTGTATCTAATTATGAATGAACCTTCAATACATACAAACCAGACGTATCTATTAACTCCAAGCCACTAATTAATATGATCAGACTGTCATGTGAATATGTGATTGACTGCTCATATTACATAACGTAAAGTTATATATACGCTCTCTTTATTGATAAGTGTGAATAAGGCAGGACTGATCTTTTAAGCTGATCCGGTTACCAGAAATTATGCCAACCAAAGTGATGATCAAAAGGAAGAAGAAGCGAGATAGACTTAGCAATTTGCCAGATCCAATAATTCACCACATTCTATCTTTGATGAACACCAAATATGCAGTCCGAACTTGCGTCTTGTCCAAAAAATGGAGGCATCATTGGACTCATATTCATAGTCTCAATTTCGACTTCAAATCCTTCTCTAGAAGGGTAGCTTTCGGAAAATTCGCACTTCATATATTTCATCAACGCAAGCCCTTTAATCTTCAAAGTCTCAGGTTTCATTGCGGATACTCGAGGAAGCCTCCACCATACACTAAAAAGATCTTCCAGTACGCCATATCACACGGTGTTGAAGAACTCGAAACTGATTTTCTCGAATTTCCTCCTTGCTTTCACGGGTGTCGAACTCTGGGGATGCTCAAGTTACAGCATTATCGTTACACATTTTGCACTGATAAAATCTGCTCATTTGGTTTTGCATCATTGTCAACTTTGAAACTTTATCAACTAGGTCTATCCAGTGAAAATAACAATCATGATCTCTTCTCGAACTGTTTGATGAATCTGAAGAACTTGATAGTAGAAATATGTTCTATATCATCAGCCTTGTCGGACAATAGCTTCACCATAGTCTCTTCAAGTTTGGTTTATTTGGAAATATCATCATCTCTCTCCTATTCAAATTATAAGACGATTGTAATATCTGCGCCGAGGCTCGAATTCTTTGACTTGAAAGTGATGAGCAATATAGAGCTAAGGATCTATAAATGTCCCCTTCTCAGAAAGCTGAATCTTCTTATCAAACCACCAGTCGCTTGGAGAGAAACAATAATCGATTGGAAGCAAGAGTATTTTTGGGATCTAATATGCATGCCCGGAGGATATTACACTACAAAACAAGCAGTCAGACTACTATCATTCAATTTTTCGAAGGTAAATATGCTTTTGTTTGATTTTTTTTTTTTTTTTTTTTTTTTTTTTTTTTTTGAAATATTACATTATTCAGAAGGGTGAAAATGGAAACTAGCCAAAAATTAAGGAGGTTTATTGTTTTTAGCCGGAATTAGTATTTTGATTGTTTTTGTAAAAAAAAAATCCACTTTTCGAACAAAAATGCCCTTCATTCAGAAATTTTGCCTGGTGTGTTTAGTCATTTTTGCTTGGTGTGTTTAGTCCTTTTTGTCTGGTGTGTTTAATTCCTTTTTGTCTGGTGTGTTTAGTCATTTTTGTTTAGTGTGTTTAGTCGTTTTGGCCTGGTGTGTTTAATTCTTTTTTGTCTGGTGTGTTTAGTCGTTTTGCCTAGTGTGTTTAGTTCTTTTTGCCTGGTGTATTTAATTCCTTTTTTCCTGGTGTGTTTAGTCATTTTTGCCTGGTGTGTTTAGTCATTTTTTCCTGGTATGTTTAGTCGTTTTGGCCTAGTGTGTTTAGTCGTTTTGGCCTAGTGTGTTTAATCAGTGGTCTGGTGTGTTTAATTGAACAAAATCTAGAAGAAAAAAAATTAACAAACATGATCTGAATTTTTTAAAAAAAATCTAGAATTTTTGAACAAAACAAAACCTAAAATTTTTTTGAACATGAAATTTCTGGAAATTTTTTTGAACAAAACAAATCTGAAATTTTTTTAAACAAACAATACTCAAACTTAATCACAACCACAACCACCCTTAAAATCAACAACTAACTCAAATCCAAACCTTTTTAAAATCTGGAAACTTTTCAAAAAAAAAAAAAAAAAAACTGAAATTTATTTTAAAGATCTGAAAATTTTTCAACAAAAAAAAACTGATTTTTTTTTTTTTTTTAAGTCTGGGTTTGGGTCGCTCGATCTGGACCAGATCGTGGTCAAATCGGAAAACCCATCACGCAAAAAACCCATCGGAAATCTAGAAATTTTTCAACAAAAAAAAAATACTGAATTTTTTAAAAAAAATCTGGGTTTGGGTCGCCCGATCTGGACCAGATCGTGGTCAAATCAGAAAACCCATCGGAAATCTGGAAATTTTTCAACAAAAAAAACAGAAATTTTTTTTAAAAATCTGGAAATTTTTCAAAAAAAAAACTGAATTTTTTCAAAAAAATCTGGAAAAAATGAGAAAGATAAAGAGAAGAGAGGAGAGAAAGAGAAGAAGATGAAGGAGAGAAGGTGTGGCTGAGAAAAGGAGAGAAAGAAGAAGAAGAACATGGCGTGAGAGGGGAAAGAGAAGAGAGGAGAGAAAGAAGAAGAAGAAGAACGTGGGAGAGAGAAAAGGAGAGAGAGAAAGGAAAAAAAAAAAAAGAGATTCTGGTGAAAATGAGAGAGAGAAAGAAAGATAAGAGGTTTTAAAAAATTATGAGGGTCATTTAAGTCCGAAAAGTGGATTTTTTTACAAAAACAATCAAAATACTAATGCCGGCTAAAAACAATAAAGTCCCTTAACTTTTGGTTCAAAAATGATATTTTCTTTTATTCAGAACCCATTATCTCCTGGTGTAGACATGAGGGGCATACCATTAGAACAATCTTTTCTATTTTTGTTGATTTTTAATAATAAGACTAATATGTTTTTATTTATTTATAATTTTTTCATTTGATATACATTTGTTGTGGCGGAAACTGAAACTTGTATATTGTAGGTCTTTTTCACAAAGTCACATTGAGTGGTGTTTTGAAAGAACAATAAGTTACATGTTTGATTTTGTACAACTTGTTGAGGGGATTTTTATTTTATCTATCAAACCATATATAAATTCCATGTAACATGCTTGATTTTGTATAACTTATCAGGGGAAATTTATCTCGTATCAGATTTCTGCCCATACAACGACTACAGTTTCTGAGATGGACGAGGTAACTACTAGCTAGTTTCCAATAATTTGATAATTATTTAATACTGCCTTTACTTGGAATAAGGGTCATATAATTATAGGTGATTGATATCGATTTAGAGAAATTTTCAAAAAAATTAAAAACTATTGGATTTCCGTAATTATAGGTGATTGATATCTGTTGAGGGCACAAATACTAATTTGATTCCCATCAAATCACAAATCACAAATCACAAATTAACTACCCTTTACAATACCTGTATAATAACATAACATAATCGACTTTGTTGTTTGTCATTTCATGAAGATATTTTTGGGTATATATGTAATGTTTTATATAATTCTGATTTGGCATATTATTTTTTGATTTTTGTATTAGGTTGAGGGAAAGCGTTTATGGTTTTTTGATGAAGAGATGGTTTGGCAAAGCTCTCCTAATAAACCCTAGTAAGAATCTCTGTTGAAGAGCTTGAAACTGATATTGACGATTTACGAAACTCTGGCTGGCCGGGGATTATGATTGCATCAACAAAATTAATTAAGTCATTTGGTTTTGATTCATTGTTAACTTTACAACTAACTTAACTCAGTCTATACAATGAAAATAACATTCATGATCTCTTCTGAAACTATTTGAATTAAAAAGATGTTCAATATCAGAAATGCAAATTTGTCAACACTTTGTGATCATGTTGAGCATCTTTGGTAGTTGTTTGGTTGCTACTTGCTACAATATTGCCGTTCATCCTTTTCAGTCAATCTAATTTAATCTTATTCGAACAATATGAATTGAAATAATAATTTCTCTTCAAATTCATATCACCACCACTCAATGTGACTCTTAGTAGTACATACTATTCATTCAGTCTGATAAAGTAAAACTAAAAAGTAATACTTTTTTTTTATGGTATATCTATTCACCACGTATTTTTTTTGAAGCTTTTACCATTAGTAAGATTCGAGCCGCTGACTTGAAAGTTATTTACCCAAATCCTAAACTCGTCTATCTACTAGCTCGGCTACGTCCCTGGTGGCAACTAAAAAGTAATACTTACTATTATTAATAAAGATTAGAACATTAATATGACCATAGTCATACCGCAAAACAAAAACTAGATAGATATTGATTTAGCATTTTTAAATTTATAAGCCTTGCAAGGTCACTACTCACTAATATGTCAACAAGTATAAAAAACTAGAGTAATTGGTACAAATCCCCCCTCGAGTGTATATGAATTTGCATGTTGCCCCCTAAACTTTTTTTTAGGCATTAAACCCCTTGAACTATCGTTTATTGGCAATCCTTTGGTTTTTTCCTCCCTAAGGGTGCATTTTTACTCTTGTTCTGTCAATAAGCGATAGTTCAGGGGTTTAATGCCTAAAAAAAACGTTTAGGGGACAACATGCAAATTCACATACACTCGAGGGGGATTTGTGCCAATTACTCAATAAACTAAATGCAAGACAAAAAATATTTGGAGTGAAAAGACAAAACTTATCTTTTAACTCCACATACAATTTCGGTTCTTGGGTTGACATATATACAATGAGATACGAACTTTCACTAACAAGTTTGAAATAATCAACAGGTCAGTCATTTACATATATATATATATATATAAAGGGTCATGAAAGACCATGACGGTTCTGAATTTTTTTTTTTGCAAAAGAGCTTGAAATTAATAAGGAACCAAAGATATAATCACCTGGGAAAAATTCAATTATACAGACGTTACTGCTTTAGAGTAACAACGTTGAGGCATACATGCATATATATCACATCAAACATCAATTGCTCCATGTAATCGAATCTCATTCCATGAATTATTATAGTAACCAAATAAACGATAAGGGCGTATATATATATATATATATATATATACAGAAATTCTATTATCAGTTCGAACTGACAATAAATATATCAGGACGAAGAATGTAGACCACTGGATTTACATACTTTGACTCAAAGTGTATGCACTTGTCAAAACTTCTCCATAATCTGTGGTCCACATTCTTCGTCCTGATATATTTATTGTCAGTTCGAACTGATAATAGAAAGACTATATATATATATATATATATATATATATATACAGAAATTATATTATCAGTTCGAACTGACAAAAGTTATATCAGTTCCTTGCATGTGGGCCACTGGGTTTAAATGCTTTGACTTGGCTGTATGCACTTGTCAGTTAAAGTATTTAAATCCAGTGGCCCACATACAAGGAACTGATATAACTTTTGTCAGTTCGAACTGATAATAGAAAGACTGTATATATATATATATATATATATATAGTAGTTCTCTAGTAAGGACGTTCTGAAATTATAAGTTAGGACGTTCAACCACAGCCATACATTCATATTGGGTCATATTGGGTGTGAGTATTTGTTAATGTGGGGTTGTGCGCCTACTGTAAATGTAAGCCAGGACGGTCATGATCAGAGAAATATATATATATTTATTTATTTATTTGAGATATCAAAGTATTACATAGATTCAGAGTATTTTAGAGAAGGGGAAGGAATCGAATTCGCAATCCCTTGATGTAAATGTGGATGGTTTATAATCTGACCAACCTCGTTTCGTCCTGTAGTAAATGATATGATATATATTTGTGAGGAAAAAAAATAAAAATAAAAATCCCCAAGTTTCGACCGACTCCTCACAAGAATCCCATAACTTTTTCATTTTCGATTCTCGATTTCGCTTTATTTCTCTACCTATCTTTTTTTCTGATTCGCTAATAGAGTGTCTTCATCTGGATTGCTTTTCTTGTTGTACTCTAATGAAAAATTAGGGCATATTCTCACTTCGTTTTCGTCATTTCAAGCAAGCGAAAGTGAAATCTAACTTGGTGAGTTATCTTTTCAATACCTTGCATTGATGAATTTGATTTTGATTTTGATTTAGCTTTTGTTTGTTCTTTATTTAGGTGTATTTTGTTTAACTGCATTGTAAATGGTTTTGTTCAGTCGAATTATGATAATTTTGGTTTAAGTGAATGTTCTTGTGAAGCTTTTTTCATGAAGTTCATTTTTTTGAAATAGTGTAATTTTCTTGGATGTTAGATTTTAGTATAACTATATATAAAGGAAATTAGGGCTTTCTCAAAGTTAAATTATATATATATAACTAATTTTGCTTTGTTGTTGAGAGATTTGGTTTCGGTGGCTAATTGCATTATTGAATCTGATTTTTTAATTAGGACTGTGAATGTCCAATTCCTATAATAGTGGTCAGAATTTGATGAAACCTTACACCTGATAGTTTCTCATTAGTTAAACTTGATGATCATATTTATTATACTGTTAATTCTAATAAATGTCAACTGAAACAGGTCTAGCTCTGGTGGGTTAGCTTATACTAATAATCTGTTACCTGGTAAACTTGAATTTGTTGGTCTAAGGCACATTTGACCTTATTGATTGGATGTAGTGAACTAGTGATGATAGGTGTATTAGTGGAATACATGTCAGGGTGTAAGTGTACAAATTTGATGTAGGGTTGAAGATCTAAACTTGTAAAGTTTGTCATAGAATGGACAAATATATACATTATAGAGAATCTTGTTGGATGGTTTTGATTTTCATGTATTTCATTTCAATTACAAGTATTCCTTAAGTGAAAACCTAACTGGCTTGTGCTGCTTGTCTCAGCTAAAAGCGGCAGATTTCTCAGACAACTTCTTTGTTGGGAGCATATATCTAAGTGCTTGGAGTTGGAGTATCTTCCTACTTCCTTGGTACTGAATTACTGATATGTTCCTTTGTCTTGCTGATTTATGTCATCTAGCAACAACTTAATTTTCTATATTTTGTTTCATGCAGTATAAGCTTGCTTTTAAGGGAAATGCCTCCAGAACAGAGATCCCATCCAGGAGGCAACCACGAGCACTGACCTACTGATGAATGGTGATGTATCCAAGCATCAGGCAACATCAAATCCTGGCTTTTGACACGATGACTCTTCACATCATCAAGAGAATGTTGAAACCTGTGGTATTTATCTCTCTCTAGTTAGTCTCTAAATATATATATATCAGATCAGTTTCCAGAAATTATCATGTCAACCAAAGTGATCAAAAGGAATTCTGATAGACTGAGCAATTTGCCAGATCCAATAATTTACCACATCCTCTCCTTAATGAACACCAAATATTCAGTCCAAACTTGTGTCTTGTCCAAAAAATGGAGCCATCACTGGACTCATATTCACAGTCTCAATTTCGACTTCAATTCCTTCTCTAAAAGGGTTGCTTTCGGAACATTCGTCCTCCATGTCTTGCATAATCGGAAGCCCTTTAATCTTCACCGGCTCAATTTTCGTTGCAGATACTCATCGAAGCCTCCACCTTACATTAAAAAGATCTTCCAGTATGCCGTATCACACAGTGTTGAAGAGCTCGAAACTGATCTTGGCGATTTTCCTCCATGCTTTTACGGGTGTCAAACTCTTGTGACACTCAATTTACATAATTATCATTACAATATTGATAGAATTTGCTCATTCGGTTTTGGATCATTGTCGACTTTAAAACTTTCCCAACTCTGTCTATCCAGTAAAAATAACAATCATGATCTCTTCTCAAATTATTTGAATCTGAAGAACCTGATAGTAGAAAGATGTTCTACATCATCAGCCTCGGAAAACTTCACTATAGTCTCTTCGAGTGTGGTTTATTTGAAAATATCATCATCTCTCTCCGATTCAAATTACAGGACTATTGTGATATCTGCGCCGAGGCTCGAATTATTCGACTTGAAAGTGACGAGCAATGTAGAGATAAGGATCTATAAATGTCCACTTCTCAGAAAGATGAATCTTCGTATCAAACCACCAATACTCGCTTGGAAAGAATCAATTGATTGGAAGCAAGAGTATTTTTGGGAACTGATATGCATGGCTGGAGGGTATTACAATTCAAAACCAGTCAGACTACTATCATTCAATTTTTCTAAGGTAAATATGTATTTGTCAATTTTTAGTCGCAAGAACAATAGATTACATCACACCACGTCCCGATGTGGTTCGGTGGTAAAATCACTCATTTAGCCTGATAATATCCCATATTCAAGTCGCTGCCACCACAAGTGGTATATAAAAGAAAAACAATAGATTACATCACCATGATTATTTAACATGTTTGATTTTGTATAACTTGTCAGGGGAAATTTATCTCGTATCAGATTTCTGCCCATACAACAACTACAGTTTCAGAGATGGACGAGGTAACTACTGTACTAGTTTCCAATAATTTGATTACTGCCTTTACTTGGAATAATATATTTCAAGGATCATAATTATAGGTGATTGAAATCTGTTTTGAAGAATTTACAGAAATAAAAGCTAATCTCTATTAAGGGCATGTTTACAAATCCAGAATGAAAAAAAAAATAAAGTTCGTGGGGATGGAAGGATGAACTTAATTCTTGATTTGATCCTCATTCATTATTAAATTACCTTTCCTTAGTTAGGATTTCCGATTCATAAACGCACCCTGACTGCACTATATTATACCTATATAATAGCAGAACATTGACTATTTATTGTTTCTAATATCATGAAGAGATTTGGTGTTATGTAATGTTTTTTGCAATTATGATTTGGCATATTATATTTTGTTTTTGTATTAGGTTGAGATAAAGCGATTATGGTTTTTTGATGGAGAGATGGCTTGGCAAAGCTCTCCTGATAAACCCGAGTAAGAATCTTCCGGCAGTACATGGTGTTGAAGAGCTTGAAACTTATCTTGACGATTTACTGGTGTCAAACTCTTTGGACTCTTCAAATTAATTACTGGAATATCATTGCATCAATGAAGACTCAGTAGGTTACCTAGTAGTTCTCTGAGGCTTTAAACCTGTTTCAACTTGATGCTTTTTGGGTTGTTTTTACTGGAAATGCCAGTTAGTATGGTTAATTGTGTAGGACTGGACTAACCGTAACAGCTTCTACATTTAAGATTTTTTGCTCTTTTTTTCTCATGTAGGGGGGTTGATATTCTTGATAAGTTTTGTGTGCAGTTAAAACTCGTGATTACATTGTCTTTTCCGCTTGACGAAGTCCTCTAATGGTGGGGGCGAGACTTGGATTTTGGTAATGCAATTCAAGTTTATAAGTTTCCATGCTATATGTTCGAATTAATGCTTTTGTGGCTTGTTGTCTTCCAAATCGGATTGTGAACATTCTTTGTGTACTACAGCAAAAGGATGTAATTAGGCAAAAGCTTGTGGCATGGGTGGCTCTATTATCACTAATCACTCTAAATAGTTGTCACTACGTTCTTCTGTCCAAAAAAAATAAAGTCATTTGGTTTTTATTCATTGTTAACTTTACAACTATCTGAACTCGATCTATACAATGAAAATAACATTCAAGATCTCTTCTGAAATTATTTGAAACTAAATAACTTGATATTAGAAAGATGTTCAATATCGGAATTGCAATTGTGTCACAAATTTGTGATCATGGTGAGCATCTTTGGTAGTTGTTTTGATTGCTACTTGTTACAGTATTGTCATTCATCTGTCTCAGTCGATCTAATTTAATCTTGTTCGAATTGATGTTCATTCAGTCTAATAATGTAATGTTCATTAAGTCAAATAATGTAAGACTAAAACAAACTATTATAAATAATGATCATAACATAATGTATTAATGAAATGAGTACAATAAAGAGAAAAATTAAAAGAAAATAACAGCCCATAAGCTTGGTTGGTAGGCTCTAGACTCGAGGCAAAAACAAACCAAATTATTAATATTATAAATTTCAAAGCATAGCTCAATTGATAAATGGATGAACTTAGGGTATGTTGATCTTTCAACTCCACAATTTCAGTTCCTAGATTGATATATACACAATGAAATACGAACTTCCCCTAACAAGTTTGAAATAATCATTAAGACTGTGTTTAATTTAATTATCTGTATCTGGTTTGAATAGTACTTTTCATATCCAGAATAGAATGCATGTGAATCAAGTGCACTTTTTGAATACAAATGCAATAAATTACAAGACTTGGGGGATGAACTTAATTGCCAATAGGGGCATAACTCAATTGTTAGATGGACGAGCTTGAGGTTTGGGCAAATGACTTCTAGGTCAATGGCTCGAATCTTACCAATAGTGAAAGTTAAAGGAAGAACTTAATTAATTTAATTCCTTCAATTGAATCATTTTAGTGTTGGAACCTGTTTTTATATTCTTAGATATCTAAAATTTTTGTCTTCATTAATGAGACTGTTTGACATTTGCATTCCCTAAATTTTTATGATTAACCAAAATCCATATAAAAGTATCGCCATACACATCACCAACTGCAAATTTTTCTTTTTTCCTATTTTCATCAAACATCAAGAGATCAAGAGCTCCACGTAATGGAACCTCATTCAATGTGATCTGTTTGGTTGACAGTAATAGTTACCAATTCAATGTGATCTGTTTGGTTCCATGTTCCTCAAATATAAATATATATACAGAAATTCTATTATCAGTTCGAACTGATAAAAGTTATATCAATTCCTTGCATGTGGGCCACTGGATTTAAATACTTTGACTTGGTTGTATGCACTTGTCAGTCAAAGTATTTAAATCCAGTGGTCCACATACAAGGAACTAATATAACTTTTGTCAGTTCGAACTGATAATAGAAAGACTATATATATATATATATATGTCTCTTCCTTTTTAATTTCAAACCTTTTGCAGATTATTCCTCTAGTCAGTCTTGAATATTTTTTTTATTCATGACCGACCTAACCAGAAAAAGTCACTTATATATTTCAAACTTGTCAGGGAAGTTTGTATCTCATTGTATATGCATCAATCCAGGAACTAAAATTGTAGAGTTAAAAGAGGTATGTTTAGTCTTTTCACTCTAATTTTTTGTGCTTTATGAACAATTTGAATTTGAAAACTCGTGATTAAGGCTAATGTTTTCTGTCTTACATTTTGATTTATATACTTGTTGACATATTAGTGGCCCTGCAAGGCTTATAAAAGATGCTAAATCAATAGTTTATATGTCACTTGATTTTCCCTAAACAGCAAAATAAAATTATAAAAATATCAATTTAAATAAAGTGTTTTAGTTGTGACTTTTAAAGAAAAGGTAAATCTTTCTAGTTTCTGTTTTCTGATATGTTTAATTAGGTCATTATATTGTTCTATTAATCATTTGGTACTTTTTGTTGTTACATTTATAGGCGAGCAACGGAGAGCGTTCATGGTTTTTTGACGGAGTTAGGGTTTGGCAAAGTATTCCAAGGTCTCCTAATCTAATCTATGTCACGAGGAGATGATTAAAACCGTGTGATTGATAGTTTTTTAAAAGTAAAAAGAGCAATTTATTAATAAAAGATAAGAAATACAAGAGAGTGATGAAAACAAAAACTTGTATATACACCGTAGCTCCATCAAAAAACCATAACAAAGAGACAGCAATATTATCAAGTTTTGGGAAGATTGATTAATCAGTCTTTACAATGAAAATAACATTAATGATCTCTTCACAAATAATTTGAATCTAAAGAACTTGATTAAAAAGATGTTCTATATCACCAAGACACCATTACAGGCCTGAGAATTGATTCTTTAGGACTATATTTCTTCTTTCTTCTTAACTATCGATCACAAGTTTTTAATCACCTCCTCGCTCGTTTAGGAGAACTTTGATTACTTTGCCAAACCTTAACTCCATCGAAAAACCATAAATGCTCTTCGTTGCTCGCCTATAAATGTAACAACAAAAAGTCACAACTAAAACCATATTTAAATTGATATCTTGATAACTTTATTTTGCTGTTTTAGGCAAATCAAGTAGCATATAAACTAATTAATGATTTAGCATCTTTTATAATTAAGCCTTGCAAGGCCACCAATATGTCAACCATTATAAAAATCAAAATGTAAAGACAGAAAACATTAGCCTGGATGAGTTTTGTAAAATACAAATTGTTCAAAAAGAACAAATAATTGGAGTAAAAAGACTAAACATACCTCTTTTAATTCCACAATTTTAGTTCCTTGATTGATATATATACAATGAGATACGAACTTCCCCTGACAAGTTTGAAATAATCAACAAGTCAATTATACATACAGAATCCTTTTCTGGCTAGGTCGGTCCTGAAAAACAAATTCAGGACTAAAAGTATAATCTGCAAAAGGTTTGAGATTAAAAAGGAACGGACATATAATCACCTGCAAAAAATTCAATGATACAATTACTGATTTTGAGGGAGATGGATCCATACAGATCACATCGAATCGGTAACTATTACTGTAGCTGTTTGTTTCGCGCCAAGCAACTGGCGGTGGCATACGAATATTCACCTTGTCAAGCTTTGGACATTCATGAATGCTCAGCTCCATATGTTGATCGGCACTGAAGTCTACAAATTCGAGTCTGGGTGCAGATTCAATTGCAATCTTCCCTTTTATATGTTTTGGGTGGAAATTATTAAAATAATTGAATCGTGATATGAACAATTTGATCAAATTTGGGGCAGATATGCTAAGGTTGTTCATCGAACATTCGATCAAATGGAGGTTCTCTAGATTCAAGCAGTTTGAGAAGACATTGTTTAAGGAAACATCCAAGCAACGATAGAGTTGCAAAGTTGTCAACGATGTAAAACCAAATGAGGAAGGAAAACCATTTGGCATAATAAGATCATGGAGCTCTAGAGTCCTCAGAGTTTCACAATCACACGGAGGAGGAGAAGTTTTGAAATGAGTTTCGAGCTCTTCGACCCCGTTTGAAATGGCATACTTGAAAATCCTTTTCATGTGAGGTTGGGTTTTTTGGCAACCTCGAAAATAAAAAGTGAGTCTACGAAGATTCGAAGGTCTGCGATGGTCCAAGACAAGCGACACAAATCTTCCAAAAAACTTCTGTGGATTGACACGATATGGGAAGTCAAAATGGAGGCTGTGGATTCCTCTCCAATGATACCTCCATTTACTGGACAAGATGCATGTCCGTACAGCGTATTTGGTATCCATCAAAGAGAGAATGTGATGGATTATAGGATCAGGTAAGTTGGTAAGCCGATCAACTTTACAATGCTGAGCCTGTTGACCCTCCATATGAATGTGTTTTGATCTCACTCTGCAACAATTCTTTGAAGGACTAATTAACAAAATCAACTAATTCTAATGTAGAATAATCCAAATTACAGCGACAAAACAATTGAATCGGAGTGGTAGAGTATACAAATTGTAGAATCATAATCCGAATGACAACACAATATATATTATGTTGCAAGAGAATCTATATATTTTATAACCCTAACATGATAAAAACAAATAAAGAGAAAAACTGACCTGAATATCCAACTGGAGTACTGTTGAAGGCTGAAACCAAAACAATTCACAAAATCTTCAAAACCCATCACGGAATCAACACGAAAAACACAAAACAAAGATGAAACCATAATTGGCGCCCACCAAAAGAGAGAGGAGTAGTACCTGTCCAAGATGAAGCTTCACCCGTGAGGGAGACTTGAAGCGTGATGTGTCGATGGTGGCAACCGGCAGCGACTACTGACAGGCGGCGGGGGAGAGGTTGGAGACAGCGGTGTGAGAAGGGATGAGAGTGTAGGTTACCTTTATATTATTTATTTATTTGAGTAATGCACTAATGCTGGACTTCTCATATTCATCTCACCTGTGTAAAATTGGTGATTAAATTGGTAATTAAATGTGTAAATTTGAGTAATGCACTAACTCTGGACATCTCATATTCATCTCACCTGGGTAAAATTGGTAATTAAAAGTGTAAAATTGGTAATTAAATGTAATATATATATATATATATTGACTCAAAGTGTATGCACTTGTCAAAACTTCTCCATTGACCGTGGTCCACATTCTTCGTCCTGATATATTTTATATCAGGACGAACTAATATATCAGGACGAACTGATAGTAGAAAGACTAATATATAATTTTTCTATTGTTAGTTCGTCCTGATATAAAATATATCAGGACAAAGAATGTAGACCACGGATTATGAAAAAATTTTGACAAGTGTATACACTTTGAGTCAAAGTATGTAAATCTAATGGTCCACATTCTTCATCCTGATATATTTTATATCAGGACGAACTGACAATAGAAAAATTATATATACATATATATATGTATATATATTTTTTTAAATAGCTTCTTTTAATAATCCAATTTTTCCTTTCTACACTCTTTTCTAAAGACACTCCATCTTTAATATATAAATTTTTTTTTAAAAATCTAAATACAGTTCATTTTGTTCAAAGGTTATCCTATCTTTTGACACTCATATTCTAAAGATACTTCATTTTAAAAAATAAATTTCTAAAGACACTCTATTTTATTTTTAAAAAAATTAGGACGAACCACCGTAGCCTTTGAATTCATCCGAGGAGTAATCTTTTTTGAATTAAATTATTAAAATATATATATATATATATCCTAAATCATTAGATTAAATATTACATATTAAACACTCTCACTAAATTTTAAACTTATAATGTATTTTAAACTTATAATGTTTCCTGTTTTGCTGTAGAAAAGGTGAATTTTTTTATTTAGGGTCTTTGCCCAAATTTGATTTTCACGAAGAAAAATGCCCCATTGAAATAGTTTATTAATATTTAAGGATAATCTTAAGAGTAAATTATTAAATATCAATTGTTTTATGGTGGTTAATGGGTGGGCAGAGAAATATTTTGGGTGACAATTGGAGCCACCCTAACTAAATTGATGTTTTCAAGCTTTCAAAATTAACATATGAATATTATTATTTATATTGTATTCATCCAATCACATTGCCAACATATTATGAATCAATGGATACTTAAAGTCATATCGTTTTAAGAATAATTAATGAATGAGTGAGGAACATTGGGATTTTATATATATATATATATGTTTGTACGTATATCCCTTCATTGATAAAATTTAATACTAAAATTTAAAGAAATAATAATAATAAATTCTACTTCAATTGAATACTCCAAAGAGAGTGAGAGAGTATATATACACGCAAAACAAACTAATCATGAACTAGCAAGGGTAGCCTTTAATATAAAGAACAAAAGAAGAAGAAGAAAAAAAAGTACACAGATCATAAAATGAGATAGAAATTATATTTTCTCATCCATATCCTTATCTCTAAAATGGTTGAAATTGGCTGGTTTGAGGATCACAGGTTCCAGGAGGAGGTGGTGGTGGTTGTAGTGCCATGGTGTTCATTAAAGGAGGATGATGAAGATCATACGTTCCAGTTCCACCATTTGGAGGAATTTGTCCCGTTGTCTGCTGAGTATAAAGATCATAGGTTCCAGTTCTACCACTTGGTGGAATTTGTCCCGTTGTCTGCTGAGTATAAAGATCATAGCTAGTTCTGGTTCCACCATTTGATGGAATTTGTCCGGTCCTCTGAGTATAAAGATCATTGCTGGTTCTGGTTCCACCATTTGGTGGAATTTGTCTGGCCATCTGAGTATAAAGATCATAGCCGATTCCCGTACCGCCTTTTGGTGGAATTTGTTTGGCTGTCTGAGTATAAAGATCATAGCCAGTTCCGTTACCACCATTTGGTGGAATTTGTTCGGCCGTCTGAGTATAAGGATCATAGCCGGTTCTGGTACCACCATTTGGTGGAATTTGTCCTGTCGTCTGAGTATAAAGATCATAGCCGATTCTGGTTTTGCCATTTGGTGGAATTTGTCCGGTCGTCTGAGTATAAAGATCATAACTGGTTACGGTACCGCCATTTAGTGGAATTTGTCCGGTCGTTTGAGTATAAAGATCATAGTTGGTTCCGGTATCGCCATTTGGTGGAATTTGTCCAATCGTTTGAGTGAAAAGATCATAGCTGGTTCCAGTACCGCCATTTGGTGGAATTTGTCCGGCCGTATGAGTGTAAAGATCATAGCTGGTTCCAGTTCCACCATTTGGTGGAATTTGTCCGGTCATTTGAGTGTAATGATTAAAGCTGGTTCCAGTTCCACCAATATTCTGAGAAAGTAGTCCAGTCTGCAGCCTCAGTTGCTCGTTTTCATATCTCAAGTGATTTAGTCCAGTCTGCAGCCTCAATTGCTCGTTTTCATGTCTCAATTGACTGCTCCGGGCTGTCAGAAAATCATTAGTATATAATTTGTACATTCAGTAAACACACACGTTGTTGTACTTCTTCTAGGAATAACAAAATAATGTTCAATAAAACGGGTCACAACCTAGAGTTCTTCGAGAAAATATATATATAGTTATCAAATAAATAAAAAAGATATTTATATATAGGTTTGGATAAGTTGCTGTTAATAACAATGTTACTTGACAGTTTTCGGTCTTTAGATTTTAATCTAAAAATGTATAAAAATTAAAGATTTAAAAATAAACCAATCATCTCTTATATAAGAGTCCAACATTGCTGTTAACAACAACATGGCCAAACCCATATATATATATATATATATAGATAGAGAGAGAGAGAGTTGAAAAGATATTAAATTACTTACATCTATTCAAGAGCTTCTGTTGAACAACAGCGTTCATTCGATTATTCCAAACTAGGATTTCAGATCTCAAGCTTTTGACTTCTTCCTGATTTTGTTAATTGGCCAAAAGAAGAATTTCAATAGAGACTTGAACACAATGCATTTCATGTTAATTTCTTTATAAATAAAAAAGATAAAAAACATAAAATGTAGTCTATATATATATCGATCTTTATTGAAACAAAACGAGAAAAAAATTCTCTCTAATATATGCAATTAATCTTTTCTATGACCGCGGATGTTAGATTACGAAGATGACCTACGTATTATTTTATAAATAAAGTCATTGTTACTTGCTAACTAATTAAGTTGTCGCGCAAGGATCATATATATTAATGTAAATTAATTTACCTCCTTTGAGCTCAATTCATTAGACAGATCAGTTGCTTTAGTTTTCAACATTTGGTGCCTTTCTCTATCTTTGGATGCCTGCAACCTCTTCTTCTCCTTCGCCATCCTAGCGGATTTCCGTTTGTCAATGATTCTGTAGCAAATTAAGTGGAGAGAATCAACATAATTAGTAAAGGGAGATCATATATAGCATTTACAAATTAAAGAGTAAAAAGGAAATTTAATATAGGTAATATCAACAAGAACATTTTATATAGTTATACGATAATACAACTGATCATCACGTATATAAATGATCAGTTTTATTCAATCACAAGACCTCTTATATACTTATAAAGATCACATAACTAAACTAGTTGATATGATCTGTACAATATACGAAATCACAAATATATATATATATATATATGAATTGTGTATGGTATTCAGTCTTTAGAATTTTTTTATAATTATAAACAGTATGTTTGCTGTACCTTTTAGCCCGCCTCGGGTTATATTTTTCCAGAAATGCAAGCTCTTCAGCAGACGTATGTTTCCTGTACACGAAAGCTGGTGGCTTATCACCGCCTTCAGTAGCAGGCGTCAGCAATGTTTCTGGCAGTGTGGACATGCCCTGATCATCATCACCGTACACGAAAGCTGGTGCGCCTTCAGTAGCAGGCGTCAGCAATGCTTCTGGCAGTGTGGACATGCCCTGATCATCATCATCATCAGCAGCAGCAGCAACCTGGCCAGCTGGGATTACTAGTGAGTCTTTTGGAGAATTTTTTGACATTGAATTTTTTTCGGCCAATTCGTTTACGTCGAAGGAATTCAATATAGGTATGTTATTCGATTCTGAAAAGAAATCGTCAGTTTGGCCTTCTATTTTAGCCCCAATTGTACCTTCTTTGTCAGCAACATTTGAAGCTTCTTTGTCCAAGCCTGTAGTACCTTGATCAAAACCTGAACCAGAACCATCAAAAAACCATATGAAGATTTTTATTCCTGACAACGTTTTCATAATTGGCTGTAGTTAGATAGGGTTGGGTAATTATTTACCTGATGTTCCTTTATCAACTAAAGGATTGGGAAAATCATTAACCTCAACATCATTTAAATACGATAAAACATTGTTGTCCATCTCGTCTTTACTCATATCTGTAAATATATGTATTAATAATAATAAATAAATAAATAAATAAAATAAACCCTAGTTAGAGTTGGTTACCTGATAAATTTCCATTAAAAATATCATCGAGTTTTATGGGGGGATCACTATTAGCATCAAAATCATTAAAAAATGATGAGAAATCTTCTTCTTCATCGATTAATGGCTTCTTGCCCTTATCCATATCTGAAAAAAAAAAAAAAAAACCCTTAGATCATAATAACTAGTTAGGTCAAAGAAATGACAACCCCATATCTAATTACTTTTAGATCAAAAGATAAAATAAAAATACTTCTCATATAATATATAGTTTTAAATCCAATATCTAAGAACAAATCAGTTTAACAAAATCAGATATATCACATATTCACATTACAAACAAAAACACCTCAGAAAATGGAGGATCTTATAAACCCTAGATTCACAGTTAATATATTCTAAGCTTCTACATGAGAGATTTGCAACTTACAGTTTGACTATGATTTTTTATTATTATTACAGAGACAGAAACTGAGAGAGAGAGAGAGAGAGAGAGAGAGAGATTTCAGAGACTGAAAACAACCGAGAGAGTGAGATTTTAAGACAAGAAAGAAACCATAGCTGTTTATAAAATTATTCTTGAAATGTTTTGACAACGAAGAGACTTGGTGGATTGATTCAAGATTTTGGACAAAACTGAAATGTGACTCATGAAGACCGAGACGAGGAAGACATATTTATGCTGAAATTTTTGCTGATGTCATGTCAGTTACAGGGACCCACACGGTGGGGTTGATGGAAGCTAGTGTTTTAATTTGCTGCGGTTTACTACAGTCAAAACAGCTGACTTTTACTTGATTTGTCAAATTATTTTCAGTGTCTGGGTCCACGTGGCATGTAGCAGCTAAGTTTAAGCGTTTGTAGATTGATTTGGATGTAGCTGAATCTACATGGATTTTTTCCACTCCTCATCTCATAATCTATTGTCAAGTATCTAATATAATAAATCAATGGTCTAAATTATTTTTATTAATTTTTATATCTTTACTCTACCAAAAAATTAGAATTAATTAAGACCATTGATTTAAATAATGACAAATTAAGAACAAAGTGAAGTGAGGATGGGATCGAAATCCATATATATATGACATCCCATCTGGACCACAGTCAGCTACTTAGCTCTAGATATTATCCCAAAAGTAGAACTAATCATTTTTTTATATGAAAATTAAAATTAATCATTGATTAAAAGTGTAATTAAAATTTAATTTTATCCCTCCAATGAAAATTTTCTTTAACTAGGGTTTTAATTCTTTTTTTATCATAAATATATCATACCTGGCTATGAGAAAATTATGGGCGGAGCGAACGCCCTACATGGATAGACGTTCGAGTGTATTTATCCGATCACATATATATTACATCTATTTCACGTAACATATTATAAATGAATGGATATTTAGAAATATATATATCGTTTTAAACGAATGAGTTAGGAACATTGAGATTATATATCCAATTATAAATTAATACTAAAATCTTATAAATATATATATATATATATACTTTAATTAAATACTCCGAAGAGAGTGAGAGTATAAATACAAAATAAATTAATCATGAACTAGCAAAAGTAATCTTTAATATATAGAACACAAGAAATATAATTAAAAAGAAAAAGTGTACACAAACTAGATCATAAAAATGAGATAGAAATTCTATTTTCTCATCCGCATCCTTATCTCTAAAATAATAGCAATCAAAAACAGGAAAGAAATGACAACTGCATAACCAGCTCTCCATCCAGTTCCTTTTTCACCCAAATGAATTCCATAGAAAACATTTGATATTGCAAATATGATCAAAATCCTCCCCACAGTGTAATGGTACCAGTTCCAGTATTTTCTCACTTTCGATTCCTTGTTTGGTCGAGCCAAAAATGCCATTACCTGTAAACATATGTATATCAAACGATTAATGTTCGTATTTAACTGTATTAGACACTACTAGCACGATTTTGGAAAACCATTAGAGATTCTTCCATGTGTCGGACACATTATCATGCATATATGTGGCGTGAGTGATCCCAATTACGTAAAACATTACATTGTATGGCACGACACTATTGATTCGGACGTAAATACATAACAAAGCTTTAACCCTATTGAATTAATAGATGTACACCACGATAATTTAACGAGAGATTCTTTTGTGTGTCAGACGCAATATCATGTTATGTGACATGAGTGGCTAATTACATAAAACATTCATGTTGTATGGTATGATAGTATGACTCTATTGCAGGGCCGGCCTTGACTTTTGTGAGGCCCGAGGCGAAAATCTAAAATGGGGGCTCTTTATTCGTTTTCATAGTTTTTTCGGTATAAATTATAAAACCGTGAAACACGACATATCCAACCACAAAACTAACAAATTGACCCACATTACTGAAGAACAGATTCAAGTTGAGCTTTTTAAAACATAAAATTCAAACTTTTAAAAAAATAATAATAAAATAAATAAATCAAACCAGTCCCGCAAACCGCATGCATACTCTTGGGTTCATAAAATTATATTAGGATTATTTAAAATCAAATAATTGTTTCAATTTAAAGCGTAAATAAGAAAATCAATAGGCAAGGGATTATTCACTATCTGGTGCGGATTTTATTGGTTAAGTCAATAATAATTTGTAAGAAATATTACAATTTGTAAAAAATAACAAAAAATAAATAAAAACAAAGAGAGACTCTAGAGACTTTAGAGAGAGATGCTTGAATGGATGAGGATATGGGATTGAGAATTTATAGAGAGAGAGAGAGATAGATGCGGTAGGCGGTAGGCGGCAAGCGACAGCTACGTTTGGTGGAGAAAAAAAAATTAAGCAATAAAGATGAATAGATGATTAATGAATTAAAACCTTGTAACTAGAAAAAAAAAAAAAAAAAAAAAAAAAAAAAAAAAAAGGTCTGTGGGCAATAGGCATTAGAGAATTGAATTGGGCTCTTGAAACTAGAAAAAATAAATGAAATGGGCAATAGGCATTAGAGAAACTGTGGGCCATTTTTTAGTTAGTATTGTTGGGCTTATTTTAAAACAAATATTTGGGCTCATTAAATTATCTGCAACACAATTTACTGATTGAACTGTTTTTTTTTTTTTTAAAAAAAAAAAAACTATAATCGAGCCTTTAGATAAAAATGCACAATAAACGAAATTTGTGGACCCTTTAAAAACGGTGACCCTAGACAATTGTCTCTTGGGCCTACCCACAGAGCCGGCCCTGACTATTGATTCAGACGTAAATGTTCCGAGGTAACAAAGCTTTAACCCTATTTAATAGAAAACCATGACCATTAATTAATGAGAGATTCTTATGTGTATCAGACATACCATGCATTGTCTACTAATATAATCGTACATGATGTGAGTGACAATTCATATCATATGGACATAATACTATTGATTCAAACGTTAACACTCGACTTGATTATAAAGCTTTAACTCTATTAAAGTAGATGTACCACGACAACTAATTAATGAAAGATTCTTTTGTGTATCAGGCGTATCACTTCTAGTTCATTAATATCATATGATGTGGCTTGACTGACAATTCACTTAAAATATTTACACCCTATGTGCATGATACTATTGATTCGAACGTAAACTATCCGAAAGTAACAAATTAAGTTTTAACCCTATTTAATAGATGTAAGTAAATTAACAAAGAATGTAATAAATTACCTGAAGGCAGCCAAGCACAAGTATGAGGATCCCAAGTGATTTGTGAGTAGAGACATCATTATCGAGTTTATTATTCAAGACAAGTCCAGTGATTACACCAGATAATCCGAGCAAAAATCCGAGTGACTGAATCGAAATGTGACAATAGAACCAAAGTGGATCCATATGCTTCAAGTGTCGAGCAACTATGGCTCCAATTATCATCAAAATCCCCCAACCAAGCATGTTCAACAATCCATGGCTCTTCCTTAGTCTTGCATATGGAGTACCTTGTGTTCGAGTTTGACCTGGTAATTCAATTTCACAAATAAATTATTATTCCTTTTAATTTATTGGTTGAACAAGAAAGAAACTTTATTTATTTATCTTGACTGTAAAATGAACTATGAATATTTAATACATTTAACTAAATTGATGTTTTGAAGCTTTCAAAAGAAATAAATAATTGATAAACTGAAAAAATATTTTAAAATTAATTAGATGATTATATAGTAGAGTGAGTCTCTCATAAGGGATCCTTTATTTTAATTTCGGTAAGGACCACTATGAAATCACATCGATTTGAATGAATTTTGATTTGAATTTATTTTTATTTTTTATTTTTTTTGGATGATAAGTTCATTGAAATCTACTTATAAACAAAATTTGAGAGTTTTTCAAACACTAAAACTATTTTTCTTGAATTTCCTATATTTCACATATTTTCTAATGCCTTTATATTTAAAAAAAAAAATCGGTAAAAAATAGTTTAAGTACTTGAAAAAATTTCAAATTTTATTCATAAATAGATTTCAATGAACTTATCATCCACACAAAAAATTCAAATCAAAATTCTTTCAAATCAATGTGATTTCATAGTGGTCCTTACCGAAATTAAAATAAGGGATCCCTTATGAGAGACTCACTGTTATATAGTAATCTACTAATCTTTAAGAAAATAAATAAAATCAAACGAAATAAGGAAAATTAGATAAATTTGAAGCCAAATAATAAACCCCTTTAGAGAAATTAATAACATCTTAAATTGGGTTTCTTTATTTCTATCTCTTTTTATATATTGATCCAAAATCAGTTTATTATAATTTTTTTCTTTTTTTTTTTAACAATAGTTTATTATAACATTACTCCCACCAAAAAGTTATAAAATTGTATAAACTAATTAAATTAATATTAAAACCACATGACCTCACCTATACCCCACCATTTTATTTTAAAAAAGTTTACCTACACCCCAGTCCCCACCATTACCAACAAACCAAAAAAAGAAATGGTCAAAAGATTATAATAACTAAAATCCACTAATTTAAATTAAATTAAATTAATCTTCTTTGATATGTTCTTACATAGTGGTCAGTACAATAAACATCCTCGTTGTCATCACGTGAAGTCATTAACAAACAACTTGCATTCTCTAATTAATTAAATAAATAAAACTTTATATATATATTATATATATATATATAACTGACCTGTAACATAATTTAAGGTGGTGGCGGCCTTGTCACTGTGCTGGGTCAACGAGGAGGAGCTGGCCGGCGGCAAGAAGCCGTCCTGACCAACCGCGTAAATCAACCTTGATGTTGGCTGTTCAGCCGTGTTGAGCTGGAAGATCAAGTAGATACGTGAAGATTGAGAGATCACCATAGAAGAAGTGATGTTCAAATTTCCCTGGTCAGGCATCACTTGACTTGCTGTCTGTCCGCCGAGAAAATACTGCTTGATGATCCCCGTTTGGCCGGACATCCACCCTACGATCGCGCTAGACCCCACCATCATGCCGTTGGATGAAAACCCCATCGCCACGTATGAATTCACCGCAGGTGTTGATAGAACGAAGCTCCATAGGTTTGATGAGGTCTGTGCGTACTGTATCAAACAATAAAATTATGATAATTAAGTCTTCAGACATAAACACATAACAAATTCAGATCATCCAAGTTTCCAGAATTAGCTCTGTAACTCGAAAACGAAAAAAAAAAAAAAAGACGATGCGGCTTAATTACTCTGAGGATGAAATTGTTAGGAGCCCAAACGGGGGCGCAACTGAGAGAGGTTGAATCAAAGGGGAGGCCATCGATGTTGAGATTGGAGCTGCATGAATCTGTCTGCTGTGAATTCACAAGTCTGAATAATATTGTTGTGATGAAGAAGACAATTGAAACAGAAGATGACTTGTTCTTCATCATCGTCATCTCACTCTCTCTCTGTCTCTCTTCGTGCGTATAGTCAAATGATGATTTGGTGTTGAATAGCTAGCTCTAAAATAGGCAAAGAAGTTGTTGGTGATGTATTTTTAAAGGGAGCAGTTGACAGTGATTGAATAATGTTTGTATTTTTTCTTTTCTTTTTGGAGATCAGGTGCAATCAAGGTTTGAATTATGTCACCACCACCTAATATGATTTGACGATCAATGATCAATGACACTTGCTCGTACAGATGGACAATAGCTCGGGCTAAAGTCGTGAGTTAGGATCCTCTTCATAACCTTGTGTTTTCCTGATTTTTTTTAATTAAAACAACTTGTATAAGAGAGAAAAAAGTAATCAAATCTTAACCATGTATTTATTGTTATACTTAAGTGTCACTAGATTATGAAAAATCTAGGGAAAAAAATGTATGGAAAGAATCCAGATTCAAGTTGCATGTTGTAAATTAAAAAAAAGTTAGGATAGCTATCTTGACTGGTCTAGGTAAAGCCTCGACTTGAATATCTGTTTTTACAAGAGGGGCGAGATTTACGTAACTCGACTTGAATATCTGTTTTTACAAGAGGGGCGAGATTTACGTAAATCAAACACTATAATGATATTGCCTCTTACAAGAAAGACAATACCTATATAGATCAAATACAACAACGACATCAACTCTAACGAGAGAGCCGTGACCTGTTTAGATCAAACACTATTATAATAAATCTTGTATATTTACGGGTCGATGGAAATGAATTAAATTTGTACGGATATTAGCTTTCACTACGATCGAGGAGGACATAAACTACTCTTGCGAACAAGGTGAAAACAAAGAAGACATTATCTTAGCGCCGGCTTAAAGAGAGCGTGTCATGTGGTAATGGTGGCGGCTATTCCCTAATGGGTGCAAACTTGGGATCTGAATATGATTAAGACAATTCACAAGGGTCTAATTAGCTCAAACCAAAAATATTGACTTGTTCCAAATTTCAAGTCTTCCCTCCAGGCTTCCATAACATTCTTATTAATTAACTAATTAAATTTGACAGTAACATGGTATATCCCATTCAGACATAATATAGATCTATGTAAAACAATTAAACAAAAGATAAAACATTTTCATGTGTTGAATCTAACAAATTAATAGTTGAGATCTAGACTTTTGTTAAAGTCTCCGATTGAAATTAACAAATTTAGATTTGTAATTTGAATTTAATGTACACTTTGAAAATAATTCTTTTAACTAAATCTTAAACTCCTAAAATTTAGAATTCTATAGAACAAAATATGTACACGGGTTAAAAAATTAAATAGCACTATTTGAGACTCTTTTTTGGGAACAGGCACCAACTTACTAACTTAAGTTTAAAAGGCACCATTTATGGTGAACGGACAAAATTGTCCCCCACAGTAACCTTCTTCACCATAATATATTGATAGTTAAAAAGGCTCGAAAATGTTTAAAAATGTTCGAAAAAGGCTCGAAAAAGGCTCGAAAAAGGTTTGAAAAGGCTCGAAAAAGGTTTGAAAAAAGTTCGGAAAAGGCTCGAAATGATTTCGTGCCTTTTTGAAATATTTTCGTGCCTTTTTACACTGTCATCGTGCCTTTTGAAGTTGTTATCGAGCCTTTTGGAAAAGTTATCGAGCCTTTTAGAAAGGTTATCGAGCCTTTTGGAAAAGTTATCGAGCCTTTTAGAAAGGTTATCGAGCCTTTTTGGAAAAGTCTCGATAACTTTTCCAAAAGGCTCGATAACCTTTCTAAAAGGCTCGATAACTTTTCCAAAAGGCTCGATAACCTTTCTCATCGTGCCTTTTGAAGTTGTTATCGAGCCTTTTGAAAAAGTTATCGAGCCTTTTAGAAAGGTTATCGAGCCTTTTGGAAAAGTTATCGAGCCTTTTAGAAAGGTTATCGAGCCTTTTTGGAAAAGTCTCGATAACTTTTCCAAAAGGCTCGATAACCTTTCTAAAAGGCTCGATAACTTTTCCAAAAGGCTCGATAACCTTTCTCATCGTGCCTTTTGAAGTTGTTATCGAGCCTTTTGAAAAAGTTATCGAGCCTTTTAGAAAGGTTATCGAGCCTTTTGGAAAAGTTATCGAGCCTTTTAGAAAGGTTATCGAGCCTTTTTGGAAAAGTCTCGATAACTTTTCCAAAAGGCTCGATAACCTTTCTAAAAGGCTCGATAACTTTTCAAAAAGGCTCGATTAAAAAATTAAAAAATATTTTGAGCCTTTTTGAACAAAGTTTCCAGCCTTTTTGTACAGTAATCGTGCCTTTTTGTACATGAAAAGGCACGATTGGTGTATGAAAAGGCACGATTGTACAGTAATCGTGCATTTTCATTAAGTGTTCGAGCCTTTTCATACACTAATGATATGAAAAGGCACGATTGGTGTATGAAAAGGCTCGAACACTTCATTTCGAGCCTTTTCAATGGAAGATTCAAAACCAAAAAAAATCTCTGGGGGCGTTGCCCCCACACCCCCACGAGCTGACCGGGCAGCTCGACCACCGCGAGCTCGACCCCCGAATGCGTTTGCGTAGAGCCACAAAACTAATTATCCATTGGAGGTCTGTTTTTAATCTCAGAAAACTTCAAAGTAAGAAAAGAATGTGTAAAGTAAGGGTATTTTTGTCCGTTCACTATAATAGGTGCCTTTTAAACTTAACTTATTAAAGCAGTGACATTGTCACCAAATCAGTTTAAAAAGGTGACATTTCTCACCAATTCCACATATGTACACCCACTCTTAGTTGTTGTATGCGACGAAGGTTCAAGTCACACTTAAAAAAAAATGTAGGGTTCTGGTTACGAAGTTCGTGTTAGCTTTTAAATATGAAACACTTGTTATATGCCTGTATTAGAATAAATTAAGCAAATATTGAAACGAAGGGAGAAAAATTAAGAACATCAAGGTTGAAGAAATCTCTTCTTTACCAGAATTCATCGTGAGGACACGTTCAAGCCAAATCCTCTTTTGAGTTGCAATAATAGACTATAATATTAAAACAAATAAATAAAAATTGTCTACTCCCAACATTTTCACGTTTATTTTTTATTCCAAGTCTACAACGTTAATTAGCTCAACAAATCTAATACTAATGATCATTTTTGTTTTTCGTGTTAAGTATACAAACACATTTCGTAGATTTTAAGTTTCAAGCATGATATAGGAATTTTGATCCTCTGCTATGCTGATTTTTGTCCTGTCCTATATAGATCTGTTGACATGTGTAATCAATGGCTGTCATTTGTTTTTTTTATTTATTTCATTATCATTATTTTTAAATACAAAGTATTTTTCTCAAGTGTTTTAGATCAGGAAAAAGATCAGCATAGCAGAGGATCCTGATCCATGATATAGATACTCGAATTTGATAGGGAAGCATAGAAAAAAAAAAAAGAAAAAGATAGATACTTGAATTTGATATAATTGAAAATTATGATTCTCTGTAACCTAATCTGAACTCTCAAACTTATCGAGCTATCGAAAATTGATCTCTCAAAAAAAAAAAAATGTATTTAAATAAAAAAATTCACAATGGACATGTTGGGTCAAATTTGATACAAAAATAAGATTGGACCAGAGAATCAAATTGGGTCTTTGATGAGTCCATGACATGTTCAAAATTGATATTTATGTTTAAACGATATGTTATGGTAAATTTGTTAAGTAAAAAATAATAATGGTAAGATGGATTTTAATTATTTTAATTATGGTGTTGTGCTTTCCGGTGATGGCACTGTGACAAGACAAGTATTGGTAGCATGTAGAATATATCAACGTGTAGTTTACAATTAAATAACAATGAATACATAAAAGCTTTAATTAATGTTATTTATCATTTGATTATAAGTTTATAACCAACACGTAATTAAAAAATATATATATATATATATATATATATATATGATGTTTCAATTTATTATTTCTGTTTCGAATGGAAAATGTTTGTATTTGATCAAAATCTAAAATTAAATAATCACACGATTCAAAACTTGGTTATCAAATACCGATACTTTTATCTAAAAATTTTCTTCAATTTTAGAAATTGATTGATTGTGTTTCAAATTTGATTAAATTTCAAGAGGGATTTTGTATATTTAAATTCATTTAAATCGACTTTTGTACATAAATTTTTAGTTAAGTTCGTTGTGTACATCCTTTCAATTTTGATAAATGGATTTTTTAGTGATAAAAAATTGGCTAAACAATGACCTGATCCAAATAAAAGCCCAAGCCTGACCCCATCAGCGAAAGACTAAGTTCAACTCAAACTTGGTCAAGCAAGCTAAATTGCCACCATCACGGCTAAGGGTTGGTTTGGTATTGTTTTTGAAAAGTTAAATTCAGATTATTTTATAATTTTGACATAAATTGATGTTTGATAAAAGTTCCAAAAGTAATTAATTGATAATTTGATAAGTTTTGACGATGATTTTGAGAAATAAGTGAGGGTTTACTTCTTGAAAGTGATTATGAAATAATATATTTTCAGCATTTAATGAATTTTTTAAAATAGCATTAGTATTCTTATGAAATAAGTTAAAATCATTTATATACCTTATTTAATTTTAAAATTATATATTACACTTAAATGTTGATTTGATTTATAAAAAAATATTAAAAACATTTTTATTGCTCTTATGGATTTTTTTTTTCTAATTTAAATATTTTACATAAATATTAATTTAATATATATAATTCTTTTTTCGTTTGCCAACCTTCGAACCCTTGTCTTTCCTTAGAAAGTTAAGGTCTCAACTCTCAACCACCAAGCAAATTCAAAGGTTTGCGATTTAATATATACAATTAATGAAAAAAAAAAAAAATGAAATAGGGTTCTAAAATCATGTATATTTTAATCATTGTAACTTATTTCAATACTTTTACAATAAAATTACTAGACATATATATACTGCTTTTAAGCTATATATTAGTTTTAAAAGTACAATTAACCAAAAATCTACCGATTAACTTCACAACTGATTATTTATACAACACAACTTACATTAATTATAATAAAAGTTACAACAATACCAAAAGTTATAGTAACGTTACCCCTTCATCAAGAAAAGGGAGTTAGCCCATGATCCCGAGGACCACATCATCGATTCTACTGTTGGCTCAACTCTATAAGAGCTATAAACAACGCCCCACTCTTAATGAACAGGGGTTCACATTTTTTCCACATTCTAAGCTCACATGCGAGACATCTTGCAGCTCTGGGATTTACGAAATCACTGTGCAACCATACGATCGACCTTGGTTGGTTGTTTCAACTTTATTAAGTCGATCAAGATTCTTCTGGCACTTTGCACTCAAATATCCCTCATGGCTAGCCAAACTCTACCTCAAGTATTCTAGTACTATAGTTGGTCATACATTCATCACTTTACAATAAGTGTCGAACTCATGGTTTGATCCATATTACATTCGTTAAGTTTATGTTTTGTTCTACTTTTGAGTTGTCTATTGACTTGAGTGTCGGAGTTCACTTGGCTGGCACCACCCCGGTTACCCAAGTGCCCCGTCGATCTTTGCTTTAGTTTTGCATGTTGTTGATATCCAGTCTCTCAAATCAATTGTAGATCCGATCATCTATAGATTTTGAGTTTTAGCTCACTCATAAGAGTTTAAGTGTGAAATTTTTTTTTTCTCATTTGTGGGAGTTGATATCCACATGTGTGCTTGTAACAGTAACGTTTGATTTAGGTAAGTTTTCGATTTAGAAACTTTACACAAAAACAAGGGTGTAATCGTAAATAGATACAAATACCTAATCTATTTAAGAAATCCACAAATCTCTAGGGATCTCCACAAGAAAAAGAAACATAAAGAAAATCAAGTCAAAATCGCAATCAATCATTTAAAAAACAAAAACAAAACAAAAAAAAAACACAAAACACAAAACGGGTCTCGTTCGTAGTCGGACTCAGACACAGAAACCACCAAAGAGAAATAGAAAGAGAGGAAGAGAAGAAGAACACCAAAGAGAAAAAGAAAAAGAAAAATTAAAAATTAAAAATTAAAATAAATCTCTCTTTTAATTTTTTCTTTCGAATTAAAAAAAAAGTTAATCATTTGATTAATAAATTGACTATTTACCCTCCAAATTGTTTTTCTTTTTTGATTTGCGATTCTCTCTTCTCTCTTTATTGTCTTATTCTTCTTCTTCAGATCTAAAAAAAAAGTTTCAATATTCCCGATTCATCTCCACCGTCGATCTTGCCGAGATTGATTTTTCCGAAATCTAATGGATGATTTTCCGGGTCTTCTCGCGAGAGATTTCGGGTTCAAACCGCAAGGCAAATCCGCACCCATGGCACCACCTCGCAACGCCACCAACAATACCTCATCTTCGGGTTTCGGACTCGGATCCGATTTCACACAGTCCTCGTCTTTGAAATCCACCAGCTCCGTCTTCGACGATCACGATCGCGCCGGTGACGGGCTCATGTTCAATGATGTATTCGGCGGTCCGCCTAAGTACTCGTCGGCATCGGCTGTCGATTCCCGCGGCGGTGGTAGTACTGCATTTGATTACGATTCGATATTTAAGGATAGTCAGAGCAACAACGCTACCACGAAATCGCAGAATCCGAAGTCGAATTCGATGCCTGTGTACGATAAGCCGGTCTACGATGACGACATCTTCGAAGGCTTGCCTGGTGTGAAGAGCTCCTCGACGCCTACGGTGGCCCCCGCGCCGGCTCCGAAGTTCGACAACGTTTTTGCGTCGATCTCGGGCTCGCCGCCGAGACAGCAGCAGCGGGGCGCCAGAGAGAGCTCGCCTTTTGACGATCTGTTGGGAAACTTGGGCAAGAAAGGGACCGAATCGAGAATGAAATCGGAGAAAGACGCTTCGGTTTTCGACGACTTGCTTCCTGGTTTCGGTCGCAGTAGCTCTCCTAGTAGTAACAGGTATTGTGTTTTTACAAAATTTTCAGTGATAATTGTTTGGTTCGATCGACATTTGGAGTAGTGGCAATTGAAGTGTTAAAAGTGAAATTTTTGCAAGTGTGATCTAATAAGAATGATTTTTGCAAGTGTGATCTAATAAGAATGTAGGCTAGTTGTCTTAGAAGTTCGAATTGGTAAACTTTATTAAAATCCATCTTGTTATATTAGAACAATTAAAAACACATAACCTTACAACATAAATCTTTAAGATAGTTGATTGGATTTAAGATAACCCAGTCTTGAAAATGTCACTCTATTATTGTTTCATTCGATTTGGCATTTTTGAACTGTTCATGGTGTTTCGCATTTGGAATTGCAGGCTAGGATAAGGTTATTGTTATGACAATGAGCACACCAGAATCACATTCAATCGAGTTATAGAATATGTGGAGATAGATATAAATCTATATTGTTGGGAACATCCCCAATCGTGAAAGTTGAATTGCAGCAAAAATTGTGCTGTTCTCTGCTAGTATTTGACAGACATTCTAATAGGAAATTCTTGTAGGCATTCGATTTTTGTTGATAGTTTGAAGAAATTGCAATGTTTTGTTGGAAATTGTTTTTATCACTTTTTGCTGTCATTTTCCTGACCTATTATTTTATGCCTTTTGTTTCTTAATTAATGCCATACTTAACATCAATATGTCTCGTCTGAGATAATTGAGAAAATTGGAACAAAATATCAATCAACATGTATGTCTTAGATCTGTATTCCTCCTGCACAGGTCAAATTCAGAGTCGAATCGGTCCCAAAAGCCACCTTCTAATTCAACTAAGACAGCCTCTAGTGTGATGGATGATCCCTTTGTAGTCTTAGAATCAACTTCAACCCCTGTGGGTTCATCCTCAGGGGTGTTCCCGGACCCACTAGATGAAATTGGTAACTTAGGGGGTTCTACTTCTAGGACCTCAGGAGTGAACGGTTCATCTGTAAGTGGGGGAGTGTTTGATGATTTAGATCCACTCGATAGTCTTGGGAAATCTGTGCCTCCAGTTTCAACTCAGGTCAATAAGAGAGGGAAGGATAAGATTCCTTTAAGAACTGGAAGCATGAGCAGCACACAAAGTCATCACAGTAAAGAATCAACTGACAGATCTCCTGTGGAAGATTCTGAAGGCCACTCACAGAATAGGACACCTGTTGACAACTTTTCAGAATCTCGTGAAAACCCTTTTGACATGCCAAGTGCTTCAACAGATTCTCATAGATCTGCTGGTCGAGCTACTTCTCCCCCATCATATATGAATGCCCGAGCTACTTCTCCCCCGTCATACATGAGTGCCAGAGCTACTTCTCCCCCGTCATACATGAGTGCCAGTCCTAGAGAGGCTTCCCAGGTCAATACAACTCCAAAATCTGAAGATATCTTTGAATCATCTGATGATGCCTGGCTTACAGTTTCTGAGATTCCCCTTGTTACCCAACCCACAAGCGCTCCTCCACCTTCAAGGCCCCCACCTCCAAGACCAACACGCGGTTCAAGGTTTGAGGCTGGCTCGTTTTCTTCCACTAATGTGAGAAAGCAGGTTAATGAGTTTTCTTCTGTCTCAAATACCAATCAGTATTCTCATAGCCTAAGGTCAGCCCATGCTGCTCCAAGGGGTTCGGGGGCATCCCAAATAGATGAACTTGAGGATTTTGCCTTGGGTAGGGCTCAGAATAATGTCAATGAATTTGCAGAAGTTCCTTTTGGTGAAGATGTGGAGAGCTCTGTTGCTGCTGCTGCTGCAATGAAGGAGGCAATGGATAGAGCAGAGGCTAAATTCCGCCATGCTAAGGAAATGAGGGAGAGGGAGTCTTTAAAGGCTGCAAGGAATAAAGAATCTGTTCAACTAGATAGAGATGAGAGAAGTATGCAAGATTCTCAGGAGAAAGAATTCAGAGAAAGGCAACAGAGAGAAAGGGAGGAGGAAGAGAGAGAACAGAGAAGATTTGAGAGAGAAAGGGAGGAAAAGGAGAGAGAACAGAGGAGACTTGAGAAAGAGAGGGAGCGAGCAAGGGAGATTGGTGAGAGAGAAAAGGGCAGACAAGCTGTGGAAAGGGCTACTAGAGAAGCACGGGAAAGAGCAGCTGTTGATGCTCGCCAAAGAGCTGAGAGGGCTGCTGTTGATAAAGCAAATGCTGCTGCTAGAGAACGTGCAGAAAGGGCTGCAGTCCAGAGAGCACAAGCTGAAGCTCGTGAAAGGGCAGCGGCAGATGCGAGAGAAAGGGCAGAAAAGGCTGCCACAGAAGCCAGGGAAAGGACAAATGCAGAAGCAAGGGATAGAGCAGCTGCTCTTGCAAAGGCTGAAGCTGAAGTACGGCTTAGAGCTGAGCGAGCAGCTGTAGAAAGGGCTGCGAAAGAGGCCCGCGAAAGATCTGCTGCAGAGGCTAGAGAAAGGGCTGCTGCTGCAGCAAGGGCAAACCAAAACCAACAAAGGAATGACAATGATCTTGAATCCTTCTTTAGCATGGGTTCTCGACCAAGCAGTGCACCTAGGCCAAGGGCCAACTCTTCGGTGAGAACCTGAATAAAATCCGTGTTTATGTTCTGATTTATTATAATAAGCAATTTCATTCTTGAATCTGTATTGCAGGATCCCATGTTTGATGCTCAGAGCAAGGGAGGACCTGAAGTAGGTAGGAGGACATCTGTTGGAGCTTCATCTAACATGAAGAAAGCTTCTTCAACCACAAATATTGTTGACGATCTTACTTCAATTTTTGGAGGTAATACTATTATATCTCAATATCTCATATATTGCTAATTGACTGAAATACTTTCCTTGCAAAAGCATCTGCATCACAAGCTGGAGATTTCCATGATGTTGATGGGGAAACTGAAGAAAGACGAAGAGCCAGGTTGGAGCGCCACCAGCGGACTCAGGAGCGTGCGGTATGTATTCTATGTTGCTTGAAATTAAGAATTTCACTTTGTAGAAGAATTTGTTAAACTGAAAAACATTTGGTGAGTTCTATGACATGCTTATTCCCATTCTTTATTAGTTAAGCTTTACAATTCATTTTTTTTTTTGAATTTGTATGTCTAGGCAAAAGCTCTTGCTGAGAAGAATGAACGTGACCTTCTAGTTCAAAGGGAACAAGCTGAAAGACATGTAAGTGGATGCAATCAAGTTCCTTTGAATTATCATCACCGTCTTATAATTCTCCCTTCCACCAACCCCAACTGCCATTCAGAACCTGGCTGGGTGTTTTGGTGCTGTAAGGCTTTCATTGGTGCATCAATTTTCTAGGTTTCTTTCTTTGCTCAGCTAGGATTTTTTATTTTATTTTTGGTTGTGGCATTGGGTTGGGGAAGTTCTTTGCAAATTAGTTTGCAGTTCTCATTGAATTTAGTTCAGATCAATATTGTGTAGAGTAGAAACAACTCTAGTTTGTATTCGTGCTCAGTAAATGACCAATCCAATGTCTAAGAAGCCCATTGGGTAGCGGTTGCTTTAACTCGAGAGTAGGATTTGGTTGGTTTAAATACCCGCATAACTTAGTTGTGAGAGATCCATCATGTAGGTATTATATTATACAGTTGTGTTTATAGTTTGAATTTGTCTATGTGCGTCTTAAAAAGTTTTTATCTATGTTTACTATCTATTACATTTTACCTAATTTTCTTTCAGCTTTGAACTTGATATACTGTGTTTGGTTCTCAAATTTAAATCTAGAAATAAATGAAGTAGGTCCAAGTCTTTTAAGTTTGGGTCATGCAAATGTATGTACAGATGTGGTTGCTTTTTATTTTTTTTTATTTTTTTTATTTGCAGGATTGATTTACTTGCTGAACTGATTCTTTGAACTAAATTTATCCTTGTTGGTTCATGTGTTCTCACTTTTAACCACAATTGAAAGGAAGTAAAATTTGTTTATGTTTTGTGAGTTGGTTGTCATTTTGTATCAATTGAATTACAGTTTTACCTAGGATACTAACCGTTGGAGCTCAAGCATGAGTTTATAAAAAACATTTTAATGTGACAGCATTTCACAACATGTGCCTAATATTGATCTATGCTGATTTCAGAGGATCTCTGAAACACTTGATATTGAGATCAAGCGCTGGGCTGCAGGGAAAGAAGGAAATTTACGTGCTCTGTTAGCAACATTGCAATACGTACGTTATTTTCATATCATGCATGATTCTTTGGTTGCTATTGTACATCTATGCAAATGGAAGCCATTGCCAGATCTTTAATTTTTGATTAATTTATTGTCTATTGTTCCTGATTATAATCTTGTCACTGTTTTCACCTGTTGTTCTTGTTAATCTTTTGTGCAATGATTAGGTGCTCTGGCCTGAATGCGGTTGGCAGCCTCTTTCTTTGACTGATTTGATAACTGGCGCTTCAGTTAAAAAAGCATACAGAAAAGCAACTTTATGCATCCATCCCGATAAAGTGCAACAAAAAGGAGCCAATCTTCAACAGAAATATATCGCTGAGAAGGTTTTCGACATGCTAAAGGTAAAATACATCCCCACTGTTTCAGGCTATCAGACCTTGGAAAATGTCTCACTCATACTAAGGATTACTCGAAGTTTTATCTTGTTCACTTGATGAAAATATTAAGCATTTTTGTTTATATGCATATTAACAGTTATGTTGAATTTAATATATGGGGTCTTGGTGTTTTGATATTAACACCCAGAATTTCCTATTCGGAGATCCATTATTCCTGTTCTCACTTCTCTGTTGCAAACAGGAAGCGTGGAACAAGTTTAATTCAGAGGAGCTGTTCTAAAACTCCGGTGGTGATTTTTTTGCTTAAAACTTCTTGATTTGATGATTACACAAGTCTTGGGAGTGGAACCACACAACAGTTCCAGCAGAGATGCATTCTTCGATCTGATCATTTTCTGCTTCTACGCAATTGACATAGCATGATATCAGCTGATAAAAAGGGCAAGGCACGAGGTGGGCTTCTCCGACACAGATTCTGAGATGGCGTATAGGTTCAACTACTCATTTTATTCAGGTTGCTGTAAACAAAATGTAATATCTTGTTGGTGTAGAGTAAAAACAAAATTGATGCACGCCAAGTTGATTCATCATCTCGTGGCCATCATCTCGTGTCATGAAACGATATGAGAGACAGAGAGGGAGACGAGGTTTGTATTATTTTGGTTTTCCTTTTTTTGGTCTGTGTTAATTCTTTTCTTCATAATTATTATTTTTGTGGGGGGTTCTTTTTTGGCAAAAAAACAGAGAGCTTGGTGGTATATTGAGTGAAAATACCAAATGATGTTCTTCATTATACTATCAAACTGGCTGTATGTTGATGATTGATGAGCTGAGAACACTACTATGAGCAGTACATTTGATATATATATATAATATTTTTTCCATTCATTGTTTTGCTGCTAACAATTCTCAGTGCTTTATTGTCATAAATATTCATTCAACTCCATATATGGTTCGATATTTCATTATCGTGTTGAAAAATCGACATTTCTCAGTCTAATGTTGAAAAAAACTCGACCAGGGATCAAAAGTTGACGCGTATATAAAAAATAATGAAAAGTTATACATTCAAATAATGAAACAAAACTGTCATTTTGGTATCAAAATTTACCCAAAAAGATCGGTAAATTATTTGATTAAATTATGTAAGCAATCAAGTAACTAATGAAGTTACATCACGACTTCGAAAGTATTGCAATCCTGACAAGAAATGTACAATGCGGTTAAACCAAATCTTGTCTGAATGCTGAACTTGGGTCTCAGTCTGCATCCTCGATCGAGATGTTCTGCATGTGCATCTGCTAGTCGAATCCGCAATTTGTCTAAGTTAACCTGCAAGATCAGACAAAAGAAATGGAAATGAGTCACTTGAACAAGTCTTACAATTGTTGATCGCTTACTATGTCATCATCATCATTCTCTTTTTCAGTCCACTCTTCCATTTTCAGTTAACACGTAAATAATTCTCTGTCGAAAAAATTGTTCAACAGGTATTTAGGAATCACAAAACAATATATATATAAATATATGAGCAGAGGACCTCATCATCTTTACTGAGCTTAAGTTCACAACGGTTGCAATAAATATGTTGGTGATTTTCGAGCAACTCTCCTTGCTTACAGATAGGACACCAAGTCTCTTTGCACACCTAGTACCAAAATCAATAACTTTATCATTTTCATTTCTGTCAAAATGCAAAATGTGTAGAAGAAGAAACAGTATGCAAAGGAAGCTTTTTGATACTTAAAAAAAAGGTTTTCTGCTTAACGAAATGAAAGTAAATATAGACTATAGACTACATGGATGCATAAGAAAAGCAAATTTTTATTATATTAATCTGTTGAAATAGAAATACAAGTTGTTACGCTTATATGTATCTATATATATGCCTACTAACATACTATCAGATTTATTTTGTTTTTCCTTTTTCAGTTTCCCTTTCCCCCCCTTTCATCCAATATTGTGAGATATAGATAAATTATATCTTAAAATCACTAACGGTATACTGGAATAGCTACGGAATTCAAATTCTCAATCTAACCAATCTGAGTTTTTCCCCAAGCTGTCTAATCTCAGCTTATTACACTACATGGTGGCAGGGCATAACAATGCTAAGTCCTGTAACTGCTTGATCAATCAATTTTCACCCACTGCGTTCAGACACAACGATATCTCATGTTCCAACAGGATTAACATTAACATTAAACTAGATACCACAGCTTTGAAAAGTAATTACTTTTATCTATCTGTGTCCACACAATTGACACACAATGGGAATAGTACCTGATCATTCAATTGCATATTCTCGTAAACTGCACGAGCCAAGTACTCATCTTCTTGATCTTCCCATATTTCAATATCACTTTCTGCCAAGGGCTAGAGTAAACTTTCAAGCTCAAAAGATTATTTGAATAAGTACAAACTCCTAAGCCACACACATTACACCACACCACACCACACCAAAGACTTAGAAAAAACTAATGCAGGCATTGTAACTTCAGAGAAGCAATGAGGCAAATAGTAATACAAATAAAGCTGCAAAAGATATTTATATAATTCTGGAATTCTAACTAATAACATGATAACATCCAGAGAAGTTTTCACTTAAATTTTATTTACATTAATTCCTACCAGTTTTGATAGCTAGTACATTTTCATGCAAAATTCGTAAAAGAGCAACATAAGTTCACCTTGTCTAGTTGGTTCAGCCCGGAGGTCCTCATAAAAGATCATTTGCATTTCTAATAATATTTCTTCACAGTCACCTTGATAAGCACTACAGAGACCATCATATTCCCATAACATATCATCGGCTTTAGGGGCAGGGGCAGGAGCAGGACTGGATGTTTTTAAAGAATCATTTGATGACGAGTTCTTAATTTTTTGAAGTTCATCAGAAACTATATCTTGAAAAGCTGATTTGATAAGATCCTGAAACCACGAAAAAAAAATGAAATTAACATCTAAGAAACTAATAAAGGAAATCATGCTACCTCATGGAGACATAAAATAAGTCCACAAGATATACAATTATAATCATCCCAGAAACAAAATCAGTCATCGTTCAACTGATCAACAGGATCTCCAGGGAATAAAAAAAAACACTGCCCGTTATCCTTTTCATACAAATTAAGATCTTCATTTGATTTTCTTAGTATCAATAATTCAATCAAGCCCATCACACAATTTACCCAACAAAAATAAAATAAAATGAGAACCCGATAAACCTAATAAAC